>JAKVQO010000011.1:0-307294 GCA_030462825.1 Kluyveromyces sp. yHMH660
GTTTCAACATCAGAGAGGGTGGTAAGACCGTCGGTACTGGTCTTGTCACTAGAATCATCGAATAATTGATGGTCTCACCCATATAGACTAAGCTACATACCCGAGTTTTTGTCCCTGTAAATATCAAACACCAATGTTGATCAAACATCTAACGTATCCAATGCTCACTTCATTGAATCTAACTGTTGCGAGATACCACAATAAATAAATGTGAAGACAGTTAACTCAACCCCTACTGCGTGCTGATGGATGCACAGGTATACATTTTCGAATTCTAACCGCCACAACTTTGACTTGTTCCCCTGTGGAATAATATTCGGCAGAATTAGCTAGAGTCTCACATTAAATCTTCCACCACTCGAGTCTACTATTCTAATTTTACAACGGTAGAACAACAAATAAAGTGCAGATGCAGCTCGCAGAAACAGAAGTTGCGGAATTAGGAGATTGGAAAACCGGTTGAAATGTCACCTTTGTTTGAGTCATTTCTGGTTTGAAAGACGCATGATTTTATTAGACACAACGAAAGGAAAGAAACTTCAAAATGGCCAATCCAATACCAGATTACAACGGTATCGGAGCTGTCAATAGGGTCTCTTCACCTGCCCAATATCTGACGTTACAGACATTCCCCAATTCCACTCGGTTCTCGACTAAAGGCGAAGGAACCATTCCCGTAAACCACAACGGTTCCTCCAGAACAATATGAACCGAAAACGTTTGACCAAGGGTTAGACCCACCTCCTTAGTCAATGATATCTCAACCGTAAAGGCGGTGACCGACCATCACACGCCAGAGGTTTATTTGATCACGTGATTTCTTCAAAACTTCGACACCTCATCCTAAACTGACCTCCGTACTTGTTTTGTTTACACAAAAGAACATGGGGCGACCTGTAATCGGTTGTGTAAGTGTGGAGAACACTTCTAGTGCTCTATCTTCGCTGCGCTAGGATTGACGTACGACGGCTTTTTCCTACAATGTCAGAGCCAAAACGTATCAAGGCCCCACTCAGTACCCAGGTACGGAGTCTCATATATCAGCTGCGAACCACATAGTCTCCCGTAGGCATAGGGCTGCTATTCGAATTTGAGATCTGAAAGTTCGAGTCCTTCCATTTACAGGTGCATGATGTGAAATTCACGCATGAACAATGCTTCTATGAAAAAACGGAATGATATCACTGCAGGATTTTCTATCACTCGAGCTACATCATCCAAAGAACAACCCGACAATAGAAAAAGTTGAAAGACGTTCCGCTTCAGCGGAGAAGGTGACGACAGAAGCCGCATAGTGCTTATGCATTTCTGAAACACTTATCCTTGCATTTCCTGCAGAATGACGATATACGTATTCGTTTTATTGCCTATCACCGAGAAAAGATATCGTTCAGCCGGATATGTTGTCTGGGGAACTCTGCCGTGAAAACCTGATTTCCTAGGCACACACTGATTAGGTTTGGATTATCGGTTTGCTTTCGGAAATATTTGCCTGCGGTCATGCCGTCAGACCCGAAGTTATTGAAGGCCATGCCTTTTCACACTGTTATTTTTCGGATTACCGTTGGTGATCTTTTCTGGCCACGCAGCGATTCCGTTAGAAGACGCGTAGGAAGGCCTTCAGCTTAAGGGCAGGCGCTCCTCTTGTGTTTATGCTGACAAAACCTCTGAGGATAGTGTGAACTCAATTAATAGTACAACCATAGAAATGTTACACATGTATTACAGCTACTCGAAAGAGTGCGCACGCCGGAAGAAAATGGAGACCACGGAAAGCAACTTGTTTGATCCTGTCAGAGAGTATGCAATCCCTGGTATGTTATTTACCTGGGGCCATTTCCGTGTCAGTGAACCTTCAACCGGGTGTTTGTTTTATTTTACAGCAGATCATATTTTACAGTTTGGTCAGATTAAGGTGCTCGGAGATGCAAAAAGAGCGTGAAAAGTCATGTACAAACTGCATTCAGCTCAGAGCCAGTCTGCGCCTTGTTCGTTGCACCTGATTTAGTCGCTGACGTAGTGGACGAAGATGCAGCGGCTGCAGCGGCTGCCGCTGCTGCTTTGCACTCATGCCGTTTATAATGGCGCAACATGTTGCTCTTGACGTTGAATCTCTTGTTACATCCTGGCCAAGGACACTTGTACGGTTTTTCGCCGGTGTGGATGGACAGGTGAGTTAATAGAGTAGAGGGCCTGGAGCATATTTTCCCGCAAATATGACACTGATTTTTCTTCAATGGCGTAGTGACACCATTGATGGTGATTGTTTTGGGAATATCTTTCAGCTTCGAACTGGCAGCAGTTTTCTTGGAGGGCTTGTCATGCTCTTCTTTCAGGGCTCTTTTTCTTACTGTCTTGGTCTCTTGAACAGAGTTTCGACGGCTCTGAGACTCAAGTGCGAATCGATTTTCTTCGGGAGTTGGAGGTACTGGAAGTGCTGTGTTGATGTGAGCACAGGAGTGATGGCTGTATGGTTGACTTACTGCAACCGAAGGCTCCTGTACATAAGGGTTTGAATTATTACTTTCAATGGACGGACGCTGGTTCGAACTGTTGTAGACATGCTGAAATACGGGCGTCTCCAGTCCTGACTCCTCCTCTTTCAATAACAACGTCTTGACAGAGGGCAACTGAACCAGATTGCGCACCTGATTCTGATTCATCGGCGTTGTGTTCCTCCTCTGGTGCTCTAGAGGAATCCTTTGCACTTCAAAGGACTGTACCGGATAGCTGTAGTTGAGCTGATAATTCGAGAACGAGGGCTTCGAGATTGACTCAATGTTGTTGTAGCCATTCACATTATTGTAATTACCCTCTGAGTAAACACTGCAAATGGAGCTTCTGATGCTACTGATATGATTGGCTGCGATGGAACCAGGTGTCAAAACATTTGTGTTCCAGTTATTAATGAGAGGTGAAGACAGCGACGCTGGCACAATAGTACTCGACGGACGAGCTTTTGCCAAAATGTCTGAAATCTCACCAATTTCTTTTTGAAGCCATTGTAACTCATCACGCGTTGCGTTCTCTAGCGTGACAAGCTCTTCTAACAATCCTTTCAGATCTGCAGTCCTCGTTCGTACGGTTTGGTAAAGGGCACTTTTAGAAATCAACGGGACGTCAGTCTCTACAGAGGAGTGTCTGCGATGGGCAGTGCTGACATCCAGTGCACTGCTGTGATTACCGAGATTATAGGTGCTCATACTTCAAATCGGCTGTTCTGCGCGATATGAACAATCGTTCTCTGTAAACTAACCAAAGCCGATACCGAACGCGGATAAGAAGCAGAAAATGTGATGCTGTTCGCTTATCAGTTTTAGAAAGGTTCAGCTGGATGCTTCGATGATATAGTACAACGGATTAGGACCTCAGAGCGCGTCTGTTTGAATGACAGATTTTAATACCGACGGGAAGAAGCAAATTGAAGTTACGTGAAGCGTATTGGGACGATCAGAAAGGGTCTTAAGCAATGGGGAATAGGTAGCAAATATGAAATATTGTATCTTGTTCAGTTTATCAGCATGAAGAATATCTGTCCTCTCGGTACTGAGGGTTTCTCAGGTACTCAAAGCGGTGACAGTGAAAAAAAGCCTTAGTCAGATATGTCCAACAGCAAACCAAGCCGAATCTTGAGCCAAGGTGAGCAACGCAGACTGTTTCTGTAGCAGCTGCTAAAGCCACGGCCCAAACCATGCCTTCAATCTCGGAGAGGATAGATTTGATACCAACAGCCAGTCTATATATACGTGAGTCGGCCAAACTAAACTTCACCACTCCAAACCTAAATTCAATCTACAGCCCCATTGACGGAAACGTCCGAGGCGCGTCTTGCCCTGGAGTCAGTCAAACGGCATTTCTTCCATACACTGGTGCAGTATTTACACATATCACTGCACCAGTTTTTTCGCACTTCACCTCAGTGCCAGACAACAGAGCCCATCCTACGTAAAATAACTTCGACAGTCACAGAAGTCAGGCTACAGATCTAACCCTCACTACCTGCAGCAATATCGCTTCATTTCCCATCCTGTTGCTACCAAACATTGCTCGCAACCGATTACACAGAGAATGCAAAATGTAATCTGAAAAAGGTACATAGCAATTCTACATGTGGCCGAACCACTGTAATCCCGGCAAGCCGCGCGTAGCGACGGATATCTTACACACAGCTTACGACATCACCGTGTATGCGTGAACTCATCTGCGGTTCCCCCATTCGAGCATTGGCCTCAAATTTTTTTGCTGCAGAAACGGTTGTTCCTGTAATGTGAAGAGTCCTTGCATGGAATAATGCACAGCGTAAAGGTAAAAGATTGGCATCTGCATATAAGATTTAGGAGCACACTCCTTCACGGTTGTGTTAGGACACCCGCGATCTTAGTCGAGGCGGATATTCTTGGAGAAGCCAGGCCGAAAACACAGATATAGTTATAATTGCAAAGTAGCATATGGAAATTCTGCAGTACGGCGAAAGTTTGTGCAGGTACTTAAAGCAGAATACAAGAGGTCTGATCCTGTCATTGCGAGCTGCTAGGCTTGATGTAGGAGTTGTATGTGGTAATCGGCTAAATTGAAGGGTGCGTTAGGCTGAAAATCCTGTTTGTCACTAGCGGCCTTAAGATGTAGGCTCCGATTACAGATCTAGCGACAAAGGGATATCGCATAAAAATTCTCAAGACCTTCAGGTATGGACGCCGATTTATTGGCACGTAACAGGCGTTCATCATCCGGGGATTGTGTCCCCTTATTCCTTCCCAACATGGTAAAAAAATAACACCGGCCTGGCGTTTAAGAACGGTGGGGAAGCGCCGGACAGCCCATTATGTCGAGCACTGTTGCATGGTCTCGGCTATCAGTTCACCTACGAAGCTGCACAGGCTTTACTAATGGAGCTCCGCTCGATTCGTAAGACATGCACAAGCGGGTATCGCTTCGCGTGCCAAACTGTTCCTTAATTCCCTAGAAACGCACGTTCAGGTCGACTCTCTCCATGCGAACTGGAACTACCCTGCTTAAATGCTTCGCTGTCTGTTATGATTCGGCGATTCGTTCATCAAGCTGTAGCTTGCGGTAGAAACACGAAATGTAGAGAAAGGACGTTCAACGTCTCTGTCTAGCTTTATGGGTCCCTGTATCGCTCTTTGCGTCGAAACGGTGTTTAACGTCTTTTCCATACTGTAGATATGTGTTGGCTACTCCGGTTACAGGACGCGACACCCGTTCTGTGCGGCTTGCCCCAGATAATGACTGCCCAATTTAGCAAGAAAAAGGTAACGCAGTGGACAGAACGTTGCTAGGCGCAGAAGTAAGCCTTTCACGGATTTGGCAACCGTATGATTCGGTTTTGATGTTGCATAGCAGCGCTTTGGATTACAATGTTGGCACAGGCACTGGTCGTGAGCTCAAGAATGTACGTAGTGCCATTTGATATGCTGGACTACGGCAAGCTACACGACTTGGTACAACGAGGAGATCTGAAAGCCTATGTAGGCACTGCGGACACTTAAGAAAATCCCCCTTTACAGTTGTACGAGTACGCTGTGATCTACGCTTGAGGCAAAAATACACCTAAAACGTCACCAGAGTTGAAATGTGGCTCAGTCTAGACAAACGAGTTCATCTGTGAATTGCTCCGTTTGCTATCTTGCACTTCTTCATGATTTTCATGCGATTGTGAAAGTTCCCAATCGGGAAGTGATGTGTTTTTCAACATGATGTTGATGCGTTTTTTAACAAGATCATGAATCAACACCATGAGACAGCGCAACGGCTAGAGCAACGGCTAGAGCAACGGGAGCTTTTTGTACGTTGATTCACATAGTAAATCGTTGGATAAACGTGCTGCCAGCGAGACAATCACTGAAATTTGATCGACTGATTTTCAAGTCTCAAATTGTCCGAATAAATAATTCTCTATACAGTTTGGGCGTCTGCTACAATATGACAAGCGAATAATCTTACTTACGCTCCATGGAGGTATGGAGCTTGTATTCTTTGATGATACTGCATGAAATCCATGTCATGATAGTAGTAATGAAACAGAAAGCAAATGTAACTTTACAGGATTGCTCGTAACAGTTGATCAAAGTTGCCTGTATGAACTTTGGTGCCTTGGCGTGTACGTACTCCGAGGATTCGCTTGCTTGATTGATGATTGACTCCAAGTACTGCTTTGAGTACTTCTTGGACTCAAATTTCATGACAGAACTCCAAAGAGATGATGACAGCTTACTTCTGAATAGCGCCGCGCCAATAGACACACCCAAGGTACTGCCTGTAGAGCGGAAGGCGTACGAAATGGAAGTTGTTGCCGCTTGATGTTCATGGGGCACCGCCGCTATCATTGCAAGTAGAGTCACAGTAATCAATACTGAAGCCCCAAATTGCGGTATTGGGAGTAGAGTGTACTGTCTCCACGTGCTGATGCCAGGGTTCATGTACCAGACTTGTATCAATCCCAGAACCATCAACCCAGTGAAATATAGCAAAAAGTGGTAATACTTACCAGTCTTTTTCATGTAGTATCCAGCTCCAATGGATCCAAAAGCAGTACTAAAGAAGTTCGGGGAGATACGCTCACCCATTTCGGTGGGATGAAGGTTGAGAACACTCGACCAGTAAACCGGAACGTAAAACGCAAGAGTGATTGTACTCATCATACAGAACCAGTTGGCAAAAGACGCCCCTAACACGCTTCTATTTGTCAAAAACCCTATTGGTAAAATGGGGTCTGCAGAGACATATAGTTCCACATATATGAACAAGATCCCCGACGTTACGATCACAATGACCAAAAAGCTGAATAACTTGGAGTTGTAAGGTATCTCGTTGCCACCTAGAGACGTTGCGAGCATGAAAGACAATAGAAACATGACCAAAGTTAAAGATCCTTTCCAATCTATACTCTTCAACTTTTCTATAATATTGGCCGTGGAGCTTCCATCTTTGTTCACCAATCCCAATCCCTTACAGCCAGGAGGCAATTTCAAGAAAACTATTATCAGCACTAAACTGAGTGCACAGGCTGGAACTTGAATCAAAAACGCCATCCTCCAACCGTTCTTGCTCTCGCTGAACCAACCACCGATAAGACCTCCGATAGCTATGCCAAGTCCGAAGAAAAAGTTGAAGATCCCTTGATATAAAGCTCTTGACCGCAAGGGTACTATGTCACTAGCAGTGATACTGCCTAGAGATGTCACACCTCCTCCTCCGATACCAGCCACAAAGCGTCCGATGACCAATGTCTGCAGGTTCTTGGAAAGGCCGCAAAGCAAGCAGCCGAAGATGAAGAAAACGTTACTGATGATGATCAGAGGCCTTCTGCCGAAGATATCTGATACCTTGCCGTATAACGGCTGAAATGTAGCGCTGCTCAATAGGTATGATGTGGCAATCCATGAAATATGTGACAACTCGTTGAACTCTGACGCTATGTGGGAGAGCAATGTAGTCACAATTGTATTGTCCAAGGCTGCCAAAAAGGCTCCAAGGCACATTGACGCAATGATGATATGCAGCCTACTCTGAGACATTTCCTCGAACACGGGAGTGACCGTATGGGATTCCAACTCCTGGGAAGCATTTTCCTCGTCTAAGAGATGCTCCACTTCAGCTATCTCAGTTCCAACGTATATTGGCAACCCTTCTGCCAATTCAGGATTCAGTTCATTTCGCACAGGAGGCAGTAAGGGTTTTGTTTCAGAACCTCTCATAATACTTCTGTTTAACAATTTCAACGACCTGAATGTCTGTTGTGTACTTGATGCCACTCGCCTGAGCTGAAAAGTCTTATCTATACTGGGATGACCCTGTCTCTTCTCACTTTCTATAACACGTAGTCCAAGAATAGCTGCAACAGCCAAGATCGGTAAAACTGGTGGATATCAGCTTTCCTGGGCTGTCGTTATAGTACGACTTTCATAACACATTGATGTTTCGTCCCGGCATTTTAAGTTATCTCCGTAAAGTCATCATCAATGTCTTATCTATTTGATGGGCCGTATATATAAGCTTAGCAGATTTCATGAAATTGTCTTAGGGTTATATTGAGAAGTTTAACTACAGCCACAGTGGCCGGGGAAGAAGTTCAATTTCGGGAAAACGTATTGAGTAGCAGCAATTCCAGACGCCAATGACCGGAGCTCAGAATGTATATTGTGTCATTCAAGGAATCTTGAGCGAAAAGACATCGTAATTAGTAGGTTTATTGTGAAAAGTGTGTATATGTGATTTTTGACAGTTATGAAAGTGAAGTAGGTATATGCGTTACATTATTACAGATTTGAAAATCAAAGTTTCTACATTCCACGGAAAGCGTTTTTAGAAGCTCTTCTTCTGCCGTCGAATCTGGGCTTTGTTCTTCCACTGTCGCGAACGGTTTTCTCGCCATCTTCGTTCTCTGAATCAGAGTTGTCTCCATCGAATTTCACTTGCTTCTTGTTCTTCTTTGGCTCTCTCTTCGGAACGAACGTCAGCTCAGCTTCGCCGCGATGGTTTTTATGTACTACAGTGTCACTGGAACGTTTAGAGTCGGACAGTTTGGACAGTTTCCTTACCTTTTGACCGAAACTGACCGATTGTTCGTCCTCGTCACGTGACTCCACTTGTCCCACAGATAATTCGTTGATGAACTCCTGTTCCTTCATCTTGGTCTCCTTCTTTCGTTTGGCGGCTGCCACCTGTTTGGACACATATCTTTTTTCATTCTCGGTAATCTCTTCCTTCGTTTCGCGCTCGGATTCAGACTCGGATTCGGAATCTGATTCCGAGTCGTCAGAGTGAGTTGACTTCCCATTTCTGGTTGCGATTCTTTCTTCGTCGGACTCTTCAGCTGCTGTCAAGGCTCTGATACGCTTGGCAGCGCCTTCTGATGTTTCTCTGGCGGATTTCACTGGATTCAATTGCTTGTAATCGTAGTCGTCTTCATCGATTTGGAATGCGTCATCTTGGAACATCTCAGCGAAACGGTCATCCTCCAATACCTTACCAGCAACCTTGTCACCACGCTTTTCACTCAACTTATCAACCAACATCTTGTTGACCTTGACCTTAGATGTAGTGACTGCACCTGCTGTCCTAATTCTTGATTCTCTCTCTTTATCGATACGACGTCTGATCTCCCTTTCTCTCTCATCGCGGTAAGAGTCTGGGTTGGCAATCAATGCTACCTTATCGTATAGTTCAGTATTGATAAAGAACCCATGCATATATGCTCTTAGTACCTTGGTACCAACTAAATGTCCGATGTTCAACTTTTTGACATCGGCCTTTGTAATGAATCTGTAGTTCGAGTAAACTGAATCGCTTGGTTTCTCTTCTAACTCTTCCGTGATCGAGTCCAAGAAAGAACACCATTTTGGAGCGGGTCCCAAATTTGGAATATAGTAAGTATGCATTGGGATACCTTCGTTGGCCGTGAAAAACATCCCTGTTCCCGGTACGTGTTCTACGTCATTAATATCGACGCTGGGCTCCATGGAAGCGTAAGCTTTGCCAGTATTCTTGTTCCATATTTTGGCAATTCTCTTATCACATGTCAAAATTTTATCACTGTTATCAACTGTGTCGAGCCAAATAATCTTATTTACTGCGTATCCGTACCCTTGGTCCTTTACTATGCTTGGTTCTGATGTTCTTAGGTCGTAGATATATGAGTAACCGTTGGAAGTACCGCAAGCAAAATTTAATCCATCATTTCTGAAACTGGAACAAGTTACCTGGAAAGGTCCAGACTCATAGCTATTTTCCAAAAGCAGTTTAGCTACTCTGGAACGGCTTCTAGGGTCCCAAAACTCGACAGCGTTAGTTTCCATTGATACTGCGAGTAAACCGTTAATATCGTTGATCGACACATGATTGACACCATCTGAATCTAACTTGAATGGATTCAAAAACCTTCCTTGCTCCAAATTCAGCCTGTATAGCTCATTGGAGGAGGCTCCGACGTATAAATCACAGTTCACCTTGTTGTATGCTAAAGAACGTCCAAACTTCGGTATTCTGGTAGTATAGTGGATTCCACCTTTGTTTTGAAACTGGATGGTTCTGTCGTTTTGAAGATGAACAGACTTTGTCCAGTCATCGGACAGGATACAGAAGTCCACATTCTCAGCATCTGTATGTCTTTCGAACTTCAAGGACAAATTGCTGAAATCGTACAGATGAATCTGAGGTTTATAAGTACCGGTGGCCATGGCGAAGTTACCATCTGGAGTCACCTTGATCTTATTCGAAGCTTCACTGAACTCAAAATCCTGTATTAGTTCAACTCTGTTCTGGTACTCTAAGTCATTTTTCAACGATCTCTTACGTTTCCTGGCAATCCAGTCCGGGAGTGATCTGGCCACATTTGTACCACTGACCTGATAGACAGAAACATCACTAGCTGAAGTAGATTTCAATACCATTTTACCTCAAAAGGATACTGTCTATTAGTTATACCTTGAGCGATACTTAGTATTTAAGCAGCATTCAGAACACTGACATCAAAAGTGCTTCAATTATTTAAACTAGTCATTCTTCATGCGATGAGCTGTGATGAGATGAGCTTAACATCGAAAAGTTTTAGCAGAAAAGTTACTTTTTCTTTAATTTTTCACGTGATAGTGGCTTTTGTTATAGGCGAGACAAAAACCTGGTTTCACATAAATAAGCTCGCGTGGCGTAATGGCAACGCGTCTGACTTCTAATCAGAAGATTGTGGGTTCGACCCCCACCGTGAGTGCTTTTTTTGGTTTTTGTCGTTTTTTGACAACTAATAGAAGTCCTCAGTACCCTGGGCCTACTAGTCATACAGATTATGTATCAGTGACATTTCTTAAAGAGGCTTTTATGTATGCTACAAGGGTATCGATTTACGTTCTGTTCAGCTCAGCACTGTGAAGTCCAGACTTCATCGAGAGAACACACCGCAGGTTTGTTTTGAGTAAGGAAAGTCAGTATGTCGCAGATGTAGTGCCATTGGTGCCATTCGGAGTGTGGTATTCTCCAAGCTCACCAGTGCCATCACGGATGCCATTTTCCTTAATCACATTTGATTGTGACAGAAGTTTGGATTTTTCCCATATTTTCTCAAGTCCCTTCTTGAAGATGTCTACGTTATAGTCCATGACTGTGAGCCTTGCTTCAGTGTCGGTATCATCTGGACGCATCAGTGTGACCAATGCCAACCCTCGAATCATTTGTTTCAAGTATATCACGACACCGTTGTTCAGCGTCGATACGCTTTTCATCTCTGAGCCCTCCCCACCGTTGGAAATCTGCAACTTTCCTTTGTAAATGTCCTGCAAATCAATAGTGACGTCCACAAACTCTGCACAAACTTCGTAAATCTGAATGTCCACAGGCGACGAGTCTGTTGAGACGTATATCTTTGAGTTAATGTCTAACAGAAAACACTTTTCTAACTTTGAATGCTGTACCAAGTTGTCCAACATATTTTCGAGGAAAGGTAACTCCGGAATGAGCTTTTGCACTATACGACTGAAGGCTTCGTATATCGAATGATCAAAAATTGAGGTTAGGTAGAAGGAAATCTGTATTCCTTCTATACCAAGATCAAGCAACTCATCTCCAATTCTTTGCATGATATCCCGCTGGATGTCCATTTTGAAATCCTCTGTAAGACCATCCACCTTATGTATTAAGACCTCGATATTCAAGTACGGGTTGACATTCTTGGCGTACTCGATAATCATGGCAAGATTTGTCAACGCATTGAGATACTCATCCTGCGAGTCGATAACATAAACTAGAGCTCCAACACTCTTGAAAAGCTGCTCACTTTCGTAGTTTGGTTCAAAATAGTTCAGTTGTCCTGGTAGTTCCATCACTGCAAGGTCTATAAGCGTCGAAAAATGCTCCTGGGTAGGACTTGTCGTAGATTCTAAGTACAGTGTGTCCAGAGGCTGCATGTTATGAAACACAACCTTGCAAATGGAAGATTTCCCGCCCCGCCTCAATCCCATGAGTAAGATGGTAGCCTTAGAGGCATCTGTAGAAATATTGTCCATGATTCATTCAGATCATGCAAGAAACTTTGTAAGTCCTGATTAACCAGCTGAATCCAACTTTTATCCACCGATAAGTGACAGCTAAAACTTACTTATCAGATTCGAATTCAATTACGGGATGATTGATGGATTTATCTTCCTTGAAGTCAATACCTTCACAATCAAAAGAGTCCTGTAAAGTGTTCAAAGGCGGGCTGCTATATTGAAACAAAACAATGCCTTTAGGATACTGAGTCACGTGATCGAAGGAGAAGCCATATGCTGTGCCATGCTAGACTGTATATTGTAGGACTGATCCGATTTAGTCTTAAGCTTTGTTGCACCTAAGGAACAGGACATCTAAATGATGGGTATATTGTACAGTAAACATGATTAGTATTATAAGTAAATAATCGTTTTGACTCTTTCATAACAATATGCACAGGTGGTTAAGAATTAAGAACAAAACTGCGTGCGGATTCTATCTAACTCAATCATCTTCAGCATCCATTAATGCATCAAACATGTTGGCTGCGCCAGATGACTTGGTTGGGGTGGGTGTTTGTTCTTCCTTCTTTGGTTCCAAGTGTCTGACAGACGATGATCTTGTTGTTTGGAAACCATCCCTGCTATGGTGTTGGTTGTGACTTTGAGAAGAGAAGTCCCTTCTCGATGAGTTCCTTTCACTGTTCATGCGTCTTGAGCCACCTCTGGACCCGTGGCGGTTGTTTTCTCTTTCCCTTTCTTCCATGGCTCTCTTGAGTGCTTCCTCCTCGTGAATTTGGGCGATTGTCTTAGGACCATCGTTCTTCTTTGTACTGTTCCAATTTTTATTTTCTCTTAATTCGACGATATCAATCAACTTGAACTTGATTCTGCTTGTGATATCACCATTTTCGATAACATCCTTTACTTGTTCGAATAGAGTGTCCAATAAACTAGATCCCTCAATGACTGCATCAGGTGTGACTTGAATACGAGCTTGCTCGAATTGCTCTCCAATCGTTTCTAAGAGTTCACATACAGATTCCAAGGTATCTTCCGTTGGGGAGTTTTGAATATCCTTCATCAATCTCTTGAAACAGAAGAAAACCATTCTCGAGGTCAACAAGTTCGAACGGTACAAGTAACCAATGAACCGAACCAAACCTAAACCTCTTCTCTTGGCTGCTGCCATCTTATAATATTCATCTGACATCATTTCAGGTTGTAGAGGAGTCCCGTCTTCGTTTGCCGGTAGCTGGTCAGTCCATCCCTTTTGGAACTCAGTTTGACATCTTTGAACCAAATAATGCAGAACTAGATGAGACCCTGTCTTATCTGGGGTTTCAGAATCTTTAATGCTATCGTCTAGATCTTTAACGACCTTACCACATAACTGTGCATACATCGAAGACCAATGGGGTTCATCACAAGCCTTGTGGAAAATTTGCTCGATGACAATCTTCAAAGTCTCACCTTGTTCTTGCCATTTGGATTGATTTGCAATTTTCATGATTTCGTCCGAGATTGGATCAAACATTTCAAGTGTGAGTTTGTTCAGTAGGGACTTCATCTTTCTTGATACCTCATCAGCTTCGTAAATCTCTGTTCCGTCTGGTGCAAGTTTAACTTCTGCCTTCTTCATCTTAGACTTTGGAACCCATCTGTTGGCGCTTGGAACCAATGGAGCAACTTCAACCTTTGGTTCTGGTGCCTCTTCTTCTCTGAATCTTTCACGGTCCTTTCTGGAAGTATATGACCTGTTTGATCTTCTGTCATCCTTCTTAGACTTTCTCTTTGAGTTGGATCTGGAGTTGGATCTGCCTTCTGCCCTTAGAGAACCGACCTTGCCCTTAGCGAATCTATCGTCACCCCTTCCACTGGAACCAGCTCTCTTTGGTGGAATGACGATCTTACCTGTCATTTCTGTCATCCATTCGGGATCGTACTTCACATTTACCTTGTCCTTAAATTGGTACAAAAACTCAGGACCATAAGTATACTTAACGGAGTCCCTTTTGTATCTATCATTTGGAGGCGTGATGTCCTCAGGGTATTTGAAAGAGTAAATATCATCCACAGCTGGAACCTCGTTAAGTCTTTTTAAGAAATCGGTGACAGTAATCTTATCACTATCGTCAACTTCCGGCTCACCAGCAGTCTCCGATTCAGCGACATCCAATGCATCTTCGTTCTTCTCTTCAGACTTTTTCTCAGACTGTCCTTCTTCTGCAGCCTCAGCTTCTGGCTTTTGTTCTTCGACTTCTGGTTCTTCGGACGCTACTTCTCCAGTGTTTGGCTGCTCAGGCTCAACGACTTCAGCATTTGGCTCATCAGATTTGACTTCTTCGGACTTAGGTTCTTCCAATTTGACGTCTTCGGGCCTAGGTTCCGCAGTTTCAGGTTCTTCAGGGCTTGTTTCTTCAGGGCTTGTTTCTTCAGGTTGTGTTTCCTCAGGTTGTATTTCCTCAGGTTGTGTTTCCTCAGGTTGTGTTTCTTCAGGTTTTGATTCCTCGAGCTCAGGCTCGCTTACCTTAGCTTTTTCTGGAACCGGCTCATCAACTTTTGATTCCTCAGAAGTGGATAATTCTTCTGCCTTCGAACCTTCACTTGTAGTTGATCCTGATTGTTTGGCTGCTTGCATTCTTTTCAGTTTAAGCTTTTCAGCCAGAGTCAGAGGCTTAGTCTCAGTTGACTCATGCTTTTCTGCGGACTCCTCTTCGGTCTGTTCATTTGTACTTTCAGTGTTGGATGCTTCTGATGGTGACTTCGAAGCATCTGCTTTAGTGGTTGCAGATCCAGTATCTTTAGATTCAGTGGAAGAAACATCTTGCGCAGAGGAAGAAGCTACATCAGAGCCAGCTTCTTCAGAAGCTTTCTTTGCCGCCAATGCAGCCTTCCGTCTTTTCACCTGTTCCAAGAAATCGTTAACAATGATAGTATCTTTCTTTGGTTCTTCCGGCTTGGTTACTGTTGGTTCCGCGGTGGTTGCATTAGCACTTGGGCTTTGAATCTTCACGACAGGCGAAGGTGATACGGCAGCAGGTACTGGGACTACTGGGGCAATGCTAGGCTGATGTGGGTGTGAATGAGGATGTGCAATGGAGGCAATGTCAATATGTTCACCTGACTTGTTGGTTATTTCGACTTTTGCTGGTTTGGGTGGCAAGGCGGGTTGTGTTACCACCGGTGGAACGTAAGCCTGTCCCACCATTGGGTTCTGATACGCAGCGTACATTTGCTGTTGTTGATATTGGTTGTAGTACATCGGATTGTAGTCAGCGACACCGTAGCTTGGCATGTATCCGGATGGTACGCCATACGCTGGCTGGTTGTACTTGTGGAAATGCTTTGACGAGGCGCCGTTGTTGTTCCCACGCTGGTTGTAATTCCTAGAACCCTTTCTGTTATTATCGTACTTGGCGTTCCTTGGAACCCCACCGTTGTTGTTCTTATTCACAGCGTTGGAGTTCTGAGGTGAACCGGAGGGCTCTTCTTGAGACACAGGGGCCTCGATTTTTGGTTTCTGCTGAGATTCAGCGCTTGGTTCGCCCATAATCTATGGTAAAACGAAACAGCTACTGCCTAGCAACTGAGATGCAAATGTCTTACGCTGGAGAGACCGTGCGTAAAGCTACTCAGTATCTTGTTCAAAGAGTCTGAAACTTCGAATCAACCAGGTTTCTTCTTTACTCACAACAGAAAAGTTTACTGCACAATAACACAGACTAAACTCAAACCTCTGGCCTAATTGCACCCGAAGTAACGTTGCTGAGCTTTAGAATACTCTGATACTGAAATTTCCACCAGAAATCTCTTCAAATCCAGCTATCTCAAAAAACTGCTGCGGTTCGATGCGACTGTTATTGGCTCTAACAATCAACAGAACAGAAGTCGATACGGTATATCTCAACTGGAGTTCCTGCTTATCTGAATGCAAACAATAAAGAAACGCTAATCCTTGTATTTCAATCCTATCCGTATTAGTGTTAATGGTTCTGTTCTATATCTTATAAAGGTCGAAACGCTTTTTTGTCAGATTCACTGTTAACGAAAAAATTTTCCCTTCGTGCATACTGAGAAGCGATGAAAAAACAGGTCATGTGACTGCAAACTAGTTGCGTTGTTGGAGCCCTTCAGCCCTAGGGAGGATACTGGACGTTGATGATATGATTTATACGTAGATACACATGTGTTATGGAAAGAGCTGACTCTTACTTGAACAGTTTAGCCACAGAGATCGCGGTTTCGTCGTTTTTGTTCATGACCTTTGCGACAGCAAGCTCAAAATCTTCTTGTGTCACGTGGATTCTGCGTTCTCTAAGAGCGTACATACCTGCTTCGGTGCAGACACCCTTCACGTCAGCTCCCGAGCAACCGTTCATCTTTTCTGCGACTTTGCGTAGATTGATACCACGGGTCAAGTTCATCTTTCTGGAGTGAATTCTAAGAATTTCTGTTCTTGCAGCGACAGTTGGGGGCGGGAACTCGATCTTCCTGTCGATTCTTCCGGGTCTGAGCAAGGCCGGGTCAAGTATGTCCAATCTGTTTGTGGCCATGATGATCTTGATGTTCTTTGAGGTCTCAAACCCATCGAGCTGGTTCAACAACTCCAACATGGTTCTCTGCACTTCGGAATCTCCGCCGCCAGATCCCTCGACACGGCTGGACCCGATGGAATCGATCTCGTCCATGAAAATAATGGAGGGAGCGTGTTCCCTGGCCATGATGAAGAGCTCACGCACCATACGTGAACCCTCACCGATGTATTTCTGCACAAGCTCCGCACCACTCACTCTGATGAACTTACAGTCTGTGTGGTGTGCAACAGCTCTTGCTAGTAACGTTTTTCCGGTACCAGGTGGACCATATAGAATGACACCCTTGGGCTGCGCGATTCCGAGACTCTCAAAGAGCTCTGGATGCTTCACTGGTAGTTCGATGACCTCTTTGATCTCTTTTATCTGTTTGGTCAAACCACCAACCATGTCATAAGTGGAATCCGGCACTTTCTCGACCATCATCAAAGAGACCAAAGGATCCACCTTGTTCTCCAAGACTTTGTGTAGTTGGTAGGAGTCGCTTTTCAAGCACACACGCTGTGACACCTTCAACTCCTTCACGTTGATATCCTTGGCCACATCTACGATATATTTTCCTTCCGGTTGTACCTTAACTAGAACCTTCTTTTCGCTGATCACTTTCACCACTTCTCCGACGTAAGACCCTGATTCCTGTAAAAGTCTCAATTCATCCTTGATGAATCTTACCTTGTCGTTGAGTGCGTTCCTCTGCGCTTCGAGTCTCCTCAAATTGGCAGTCTTCTCTCTGATTCTAAGCTCGGTTTCCTGGATCTTTTGATCGAAAAATGGCTTGATACCGGATTCATGGCTTTTCACTGGAATGCTAGACACCTGTACTGCGCTCATATCGTACCTCAGTAACCGTATATTCTGTTTCAGTCTCTTTCCTTCTTATATCTCTGCTGAACTGTATAGATACTAGGCAAATGGAATCCGTCTAACTGAATAACCTAATTGACAAACTCACTCCTATCTTCTCAAACACACTTTTATAGTTGTTCCACCTGCACTGGATAGTAACTAGACACAACTGATTGACGAATAATAGCCCACAACTTGAACTTGGCTCTCTTTCTTCTATTTGCCACTGTGTATGGTTAAATTCAAGATTGTAATCAAAGGCTCTAAATTTCAAAGTTATCAATACTAGACCTTAAAACTCAAAGACTAAAGGCGTAAGAGCCTCAATTGTCGCATCATACGATTGCTATGCGATGAATCATGTCTTATGCTTCAGTTAACGTGAACTTCATGGCAGTGGACAGCTTATTTACCACCAATTACAAAACGGTTGCTGTAGAACCTAATTGCGCAGTTTTATCTAACGTTTGAGAGAGATGAGTTCTGTTTTAGTTACATGTGGAGCCACTGTGCCCTTTCCCGCACTCATAAAGACCGTATTGGATCCTGTCGTAATTGACAAGTTAAAGGGGAGTGGGTATGAAAGAATCATAATACAATATGGGAAAGGTTTTGGAGAGCATTTTACACAATTGGTGAATTCAGGATTTGATTCGTATACTATGCAAGAGAGCACTGGCATTGAGGTAGTGGATGGAATCGATGACAAACAGGTGCTTCTCGTGAACGGGGTTCAGATATGTGGGTTTGAGTTCTGTCAGGACATTGAACGTGTTATTTCTGACAACATCGAGCTTGTAATCTCGCATGCAGGCACGGGATCCATCCTGGATTCGCTGAGGTTGAACAAAAAACTCATTGTAGTGGTAAACGACACTCTGATGGATAACCATCAACAGCTCATCGCAGATAAGTTTGAGCAGCAAAACCTGCTGTGGGCTGTGCACGCCAATACAGATGAGCTAAACGATGCAATTGAGAGAACACAAAGAGAGACTTTATCGGGATTAGGGAGTACCTACAATAAACAGTTTGAAGATTTGCTATACAGAGTGGCTAATCAATGATGTTCAATCTACCGGATGGTCTTCATGAAGCTCTTCAAGAGAACTGTGGGCCTTAACCGGGTCAGTGTCGGCAACTGGCTCCTTGATAGCAGGTGCAGTTAGGGCTTTGTAAATGCTTTCTATCGTGCTGATCACTTTAACAAAAGCAAAGATCCAAATGGCCAGTGATACCGTAACAGAAGTCCCCTCGCTGACCCTTTTCATGTTGACGGGTCCCAGAGCCAAATATAGCCATCCGTGTTGGAACACGCCTTGTAAATAGTTAGGAAAGATCCCTTTAGGCAGAGCGAACACTGGAGTCTTACCTTTGTAAAGTCTTAGGAAAGTGAACGGCACAGTTATCAGGATGAGCTTGATTTTCTTCACTGAAGCCTTAGTACGGTCAGCTTGGCTCAACAACAGTTTCTGCTCAGCTTCTATCTGCTTGTTAATCTGTTCCAATTTTCTATTGTTCTTAGTCCATTTAGCATACTCATCCTGAGCGCTGACACCTTTCTGCTCCAATTGTAGCACAGCTCGCTTATGCAACAGTTCTTTGAGCTTACCGGAGTTTGCCTGCGCTATGCGCTGGATCATGGAATCAATCAAGGGCCATACTTTATCCAGCACCAAAAACGACAAAATGATCAGAATCCAGGAATCTACCATATTATAGGACTTTCCGCGTCAACCGATGCAGCACCGCTACTCAATCTCTAAACTGAACGAAGATGGGAGGCTCATAGCTCAATAATAGTCAACTTGCTCGGTCTTCAACATTGTATAAGTCTTTACTGTTAGCGGACTAATTCTAAAAATGATATCGAGGCTACCTCGTACATAGTGATTTACGCACCATAATCGGTGAATCTACACAGAGTGCCTTCTCATCTACCCCACTTTGGCCCACACCCTCTCGTATACCAGCCGTAACATACACGGTTTAGAAGCCAACATCAATAGCCACAAGGTACGTATATTCAACGGGCTTCTCACTGCGATGAGCCTCTGCCTTCTTTCAGTCATTAACAATGAAAAAAATATTCGCACTATCTGAAGTGAATCCAAGATTTGAAGCCGATTTTAAGGATGTTTGCGAGCTGAAAGAGCGCACTCAGTCCAACTTTATTTGACTGCAACCGGTGTGAGACGTTGGGGGATCAAAGGAAGTGTCTGATCAGGAACTTTCTGGCAAAGGTTCGAGGATACGGTAGACCGACTTATCAGTTCATCGATTTGAGGGTTTGGACCGTGTAGTGTCAAGACCTATCATCTGGTACTTCTGAGGAGTTTGAGGTCTTTGGAGGAAATTTTCAATCAAGGATTAAGCACTAGCTGCTCTCTTTTGTATTTGAATAGACTTGAGCTTGAATTTAAGAGATCATCGGTGTTCTGTCGATGTCCTTTATTGAACCAGGAAACGATTCTAGCGATAGTGGGGCCTATGAAGAATGGATTCCCACTTTCTGTTCGCGGTTTGGACACGAGTATTTCTGCCAGGTGCCTACTGATTTCATAGAGGATGATTTCAATTTGACAGGGCTTTCGCAGGAGGTGACATACTATCGCAAGGCACTGGACACAATTCTGGATTTAGAGTCTACTTCGGACGAAGAGGACGAAAAGAACGATATAAGTTCGAATGGCAAGAGCCGCGACGGCGAACAAGTAAAGAAGTCGATCATAGAGCATTCAGCAGAGCAACTTTACGGGCTTATACACGCGAGATTCATTCTAACAAAGCCGGGGCTACAGGCGATGGCCGAGAAATTCGACCGCAAAGAGTTTGGCACTTGTCCCAGGTACTATTGTGGGAGCATCCAGCTGCTTCCATGCGGATTAAGTGACACATTAGGGAAACATACAGTAAGGCTTTACTGTCCAAGTTGCCAGGATTTGTACATTCCACAATCAAGCCGTCATCTGTCACTTGAGGGAGCGTACTGGGGCACAAGTTTCCCTGGCGTTTTCTTGAAGCATTTCAAAGAACTAGAAGATTACGTTGAAAAAAAAAGCAAGGACACATATCAGTTGAAGATCTTTGGGTTTGCGATTGCTAAAGAAGCCATATGTGGCCCAAGAATGCAATGGCTAAGGCAGTACCCCAAGACAGATCAAGAATGGGAAGAATTTAAAAAATGCGAGTACGAAATTCCACAAGAACTGTTGGATGAGGACCTGGAGAACGATGTCTCAAGTAGCAAGAGTAAAATAACAATTATTGAAGCAACAGAGCCTCCAACGGAAGATCCTGATAGGTGATTAACTTATGTATTAGAAGCGGATCCTAATGATGCAACAAACCCGGTATATGTTTTCATAGCTCGCAAGCATTTTCTGAGCACAGTCTTTTAAAAATCAGCACTCATTAATATTGTCTACGCGTGTGAGCGGTTCCGTTTCAGATTCTTTAATTATGTACATTACTTCTGGGTAGTCATTAAAATGCATGTATAGAGAGAACTTTCACATCATTGTCACTATTCAATGAGACAAAGTGATTGCTTGGCCAGGTTCCCATTCTTTGATTGCCTTGTCAAGATTACTCCAATATCTCAATTCTACTGTCAGAGTTGCGGCTGCATCCCAATCTTTATTTTTGTGCGCTTCTTCTAGCTTCCGCTCACATTCCTTGAGACGAACGTTGTTCTCTTGCTCGATTGTTCTCAAATCCTCTTCGCTGTCAATTCCTTCGAGTTGTTCATGAACATCTAGCACTTGCATCAAAATCTGAGGGTCCTTCGACATAACTTTCTGAGCCTCACCCTCATGTGATAAGTCAATGCCATGGAGACTTAATATGTACTGGGACCGAGTTAAGGGTTTGCTTAGTGTTCTGTAAGCGCGGTTTAATTCTGACGACATATCATCAGCCGATCCTGCCATAACGTCTGGATGATGTTCAGACTGCAGCTGGCGATACTCTTTCCTTAGTTTCTTTAGGTCAACGTTCCATTCTGGCTTACCTTGAACAAAAGTCTTGGGGAATAACTGGAATAAGGTCTTTGTAGATGACGACGACACAGAGCTCGAATACTTTCTTAACACTGTTCTGAACATTGCTGTTGCTAGATTAAAGCAGGTAAAAGTGCTTCATTCAGAATTGACTTGTTAGCCTTGGACCGAAAACCAAATGTAAAGACAAGTAGCCCCCAAGAGAAATAAACTCACCGTGCTTTTCCAAGACTTAAAGGTTGGCTTGAGTCTTCTTTTTTATATAGCATGATCTACAAAAAGATGAGTTTGGTTTATGGAACGACATAGTGAGTATGGAACATTCGGTCTGAATTAGCTGCGCAACTCTTCCTGAATTACTTTGACATTTGCTCACAATTTCGTGTTGGAGCGAGTTCTGGAAATGGTACAATACAGTATAAGTAATTTGTATTAGCATCACAGCTTACAGGCGGCCCTAATTTTAACACTTTCTCAGTTTTATATAACATCGTAATATCTAAACTCTTATCAATCGATATAAAAGGGAAAGTATTATGCATGTTTCTTGATGTCAGCTCTTAGGACGCACGTAAGCTTAAATTGCTTGGAGAAGAACGGTTTGATCTTACACCATCAGAAATCTTCGTACTTTAAGCAGCAAGTTATTAGTGAGTCTTCTCGTTCTTTGACCTAAGATAAACCTATAAAGATGAGTTTAGACGGACGGTTGATCATGTCCAAGCCGGCATGCTTCTCCGAGAGTGATTCGGAATGTGGTTATTGCCACGGAAAGAAAGACATCAGGAATAAGTTTCCCACGGCAGGCTGGGCGTCGTTTCATGAAAAGGATGCAACCGAGATTAAATTTCAGAACACCACCATTGGGTTTCACGCAGAGCTCTTCACTGCTAGAATCTATGAGAGTCTTTGCGACCGCGGGTTTAGGCGATCTGGGAGGTTCATCTATAAGACTGACATGCTAAGGAATTGCTGCAGATTGTACACGATAAGAACAAATAAGAGTTATCTCAGGATGTCAAAGGAATTGAAGACATGTCTCAGACGGTTCAAGAAAAACATCGCAGGCCCGAAGTTTAAGCCCGAATCAAGTTATGATAATTGGGTAGAGGAATTATGTGATTTTGAGGCAAATTCTAGCAAGTTCAGGACCGTTTTTGAGCCGGCGTCGTACTCACAGGAGAAGTTTGAACTATATGCAAGGTATCAACAAGCCATCCATGGTGATAAAGAAAATAGCCCAAAACAGTTCAAGTCGTTTTTATGTGACTCTCCTTTCTCGGACAAAGAGAAAGAAGGCACGTCTCAGGATTGGAAAAGACTAAACAACTGGCGCAGTCTTAAGTCTCAAGACAGTCCACTTACATTTTGTGGACCGGTTCATGAATGTTACTATCACGATGAAAAACTGGTTGCAATATCCGTACTAGATTTCATGCCTTCCGGAATATCCTCTGTATATTTCATCTGGGACCCTGACTACAGCAAATGGTCTCTCGGTAAGGTCAGCGCCTTGAGAGAGATTGCCCTCATCACAAAGATCAAGAGACCGTACTATTACCTGGGGTATTATATCCAGGATTGTCCAAAAATGTTATACAAGGCTAAATTTGGCGGCGAGATTCTCGACATCTGCAATAATAAATATGTGCCTTTAACCAAAGTTGAGAATATGCTCGAGCATGGTGGGCTGTTTGTTGCGTCTAACGAGAAGAACCTAGCACCTGACACAGAGCTAGAAAGTGTCGGTAACGGAAATATCGACTATGAAAAGCCGTTATACAACATTGCCGACGATTTATACGGTCCTAATGGCGTCGCATATTCGAGATGCCTTGAGGTAGTTGACAGACTAGCCAGACATGGCGTGCATTGTAAAGAAGAAACCGCTCGTGATATTTATTTAACACCTGCTGCTCAGCTTGAGGAGAACGAACTACAGGTTGCCGACATGGACCAGTTTCCAAATTTTTCACCAGGTCTCATGCCCTTGACAGAGCTTTTGAACCTTTTCAAGTCTAATCAAATTGACGCGATAAACTCACAGTGCATGCTATTTGACAGGGAATTAGGCTACATAAGATTTATTGATGAGTTTATATCAGAGTCGCCGTCAGTGATCACAACCATTTCTAACGTTATAAGATTAATTGGTCTAGAAAACGTGAAGCAAAGCTTAGTAATAATATAAATTTGTAACTATCAGTAAAACTCTAGACGGATGATTCTTATATTCTGTCGTCTATTTGTTCTGGCTATATCACCTATGGCAATTGCTGTAAAATATGATCTCGGTATGTTATATTGTATTGGCATCAGATACTGAAAAATAATTCGAAACTTGTTAAGATACTGAATGATGCGATGCTTCAGCTTCTCTAGAGCTGCAGAAGTTAGTTCAGCTATAGTGTATAACGTTATCAATCAAGGGAACCAGGGTTTGCCACAACATTGTCAATTTGAAACTGAAAGCTGGATTGTTTGAGATGGATATTGGGCATATTGTTTCATTAATAGAGACCTTTAACAACAGTCATGACTCCAAAGTAATCAATGAAGTTCAACTCGTACTACAGCAGCATCAGAAGTCAGAATCTGGACCTCAACTTGCAGACGCACTTTTATCTCTTGAGAATGGCTCCGCGAACGTGAAATATTTTGGTGCGTTAACTTATACCGTTCAACTCAGCTCATCTGTTCAAAATGAAGGGCAATTATGGAAGCTCTTTCAGGGAAATTTAATTCACTTAGTCAGGTTGACTTTGATTTACATAACAGATCCGGTCAATTACTCGAGCCTGTTGATAACTATTACGAAGTTGATGTCTAATCTCTCTTTCATATTTTTGACCATAAATCAAGATATAGCCAGAACAAGCTCTGAAAAGATACCTGCATGGAAGAATCCTGTTAACACCTACTTGAATCTTCTGCGTCACTGTACTGAATCAAATATCAATGAATGGAGGGTAGACAACGCTGCTATAGCGGAGGGGCTGATACAAAACACAATGAATCAGGACTTTTCTTATACAGAACTAGTTGATAGTATAAGGTCATCCGCAGCATTGAACAAACTTGTATTGCTGTTCACTAAGGTCATAGTGGAAGACTTGAACAAGTACCAGTCGAAAAAAGCTTCGATGTCGAACGTTTATGAGATGGTCCATCACCATCTTTACATCAGTACCATGGCAGTCTTAAATTTCAACATGGAACATATGATGAGTCCCGGTATTTCATCAGAGGTGTTCTCTTGCATTACTTCATGGATAAATTACATTTCAATGGCTAGAAACGCTTCAACACATGGTAACATGGATCTTACAGACTTGTTCAATAATATGATAAGTTTGATGTGCATTATGGACGATGGTACTGAAAAGTTCCCATATTCCGATGCTGTAATTTCTGTTTTAGATGACCTTTTCTCAAACGATCCTACTTTAATGTCGTTTGAAGTTCGTGCAAACCTAGAAGCTCTGTTCTTGGGTGTGTCCAGACACTCTGTAAACATCTCACATGATTGGATGTTAGCTTATATGGATCACCTTGTCTCTCACGAATTGTATGACGATCTGAAGGTTATGGCTTGTTGCGTCGTGGACTTTTTACAAATTTCTAACTTGGATGTATGCAACAAGTTGTTCACGAATATTCATGAACCAACGGGGGACACGTCATTAGAAGACTATATAAAGGTTTTGTTGCAATTGACGAATTTCCCACTTGTTCCAGTTCTTCAGGAGAGTTATTCATCGAAAATGGTCGAGTTTTGGTTAGATTTGGCCGAAGGCTACACCAACCTCCCTCAAGAATCTTTGAATGCCAACGCCAATAAAATTGCAGAGAGCATGTTCAATCAAGTTGTTCAAATTTACTTACCAAAGATCAGTTTAATGAATAAGCAGAAAATCATGGAAGATGACGATGATCAATCTTTGTTACACGAGTTCGATGATTTCAGATCAGCTACTCAGGACTTGATGGAAACTCTGTGGACAGTCTTAGGTCACAGTAAATTGACTATTGTTCTGATTCAAGGCGTGGGTCAAGTTGATTCCGGGAGTGTTGATTTGTTCCAGGTCGAGGCTATGTCCTTCCTGTTAGCTAAACTACTGGACGGTGTCAACTTTTCGCAGTCTCCATTTATAAGTGATGCAATTGGTGAAAATAAGCTAATTCAGAACCTTCTGTTCTTGCTTGAAACCGGTTGTAAACAGACTGAACAGTCCAAAATCGCTCAAGTGTTAAAATTGGATTTTGTAAAGGCTACTTGTAACCTATTTGGGGTGATGGCCACATACTTTCATGTCGACTCAAAACCCCTTGGTACTGTCGTTGAAATGCTTTTTGGATGTCTTGAATCGTCTAGACAATATAACACTTTGGAGAACTCGATAAAGATGGAGCTTCAGCTTAACAGAACTTTATCCCAAATCTGCGAGAAATGTAGGTTTGAACTGATCCCATTCTTACCTAATTTTGTTCAAGTGTTAAGGTCGATAATGCTTCCGGATTCGACAGTGTCACATTTCACTAGAGAGAAATTTGTCAAATCTATAGGCAATATCATCCAAATGTGTGTTTCTGAAGGGCCCGAAGTGCAAGCATCTCATATTTCGGATATGGTAGATATGATTGGAGACCTAATCCAGAAATCAGACAAGAAGCCTGACGTCCTCTCTTTAATTACTTGTTTGAACGAACTAGGGTCGGGTTTATCTCAGTTACCTGATGATGACGAGTTCATCGAGAACAACCAAAATTATTTGGAACAATTACCGTTGTTTCAGAATTACTGGTCACAGGATCCGCTAGGCATAAGGGACAGAGTGATGAAGCTAGTTGATTATGCGCTATCCAAGTATGGTCCTCATGACTCTGAGTTCGTTGAAATCTCTTGCTTGATCGTTGGTAAGACAATAACCTTACCCGATGATATTCCACATTTCTTACGATTCTCTTTATCTGAGATCATAACATTCCTTCTCAGATGCGTTTCGACATGCGATTACACGACGGGGTTGCCGTTCATCGAATATCAGCTAGAGAAGATTGTCGCTGGGTTCAAAAACCAGCTAACCACCCAAGAGTTCGATCAGATATTCCAACAATTCTTCCTGAACTTTTACGAATCTCACATCTCATCAGACCCTGAGCTGACTCAAACAATGGTCTCGTGGGTCAATTCTGTTCTAGACTTGAAGCCATCGCTGGCACTCGAGTCTCAGCATTGGTTCCAGTTCATCGTCCCGCACTGCTTGAAACTACTGCAAGCTAAGGAAAAATTCACCATCAGTGCTACGGCGAAATTCTGGATAAAGACTCTTAACAACAGAAGATACACTCAAAACGACACAGAAGCAGTACTTGCCATGTTTCAGTCCATGGGAAAACAGCTCGTTTACCAGACCATGTTCTCATTGTTCCATGCGCAGAGATCCGACGTGCCACAATACGCAGAACTTTTACGAACGTTGTTTGCAAAGTACCCAATGCCCGTGAAAGAGTGGCTCGTCGAACTGCTGCCCCAGATCACGGGTAGACCAATTGGTTTCCACGAGCGGTTCATCAACAAACTTTTGGTAACCAGGGGATCCAGGCAAACTGGCAACATCGTCCTGGAGTGGTGGCTGGAATACAACGGTTTGCCAAGTATGCAGTGATCACCTGACCACAAGTTTTGCGCAAGCGGTGTTATACGTGAAGATCGTGCGTCATTTTCGTTTAACAGTGCCACTGACGCGCGTCACGTGACCGGCTTTGATCAAAAAAAATCTGTAACCGGATTCCGTTGTTGAAGGTCGGCTAGTAAAGAAACGGCCGATTGCCAACACGATGCGATGCCAAGAGCCAAGGAACTCGAACACAGGAAGAAATGTCGCACCCATTTAACATCAAGCTGGTTGTTCACGACCTGTGACAATACTCGTTTTAGTCTAGAACAGCCTCTATCTTTTTTTTTGGGGAACCTTGTGTCCAAAGCGGAGTTTCGGCTCATTTCATTATGACACCGCTTTGTTAAGGCGACGTTTCGGGAACTGAAATAAAGTTCGACAAATGTGACATAACTTGAGAACATTAAATGAGGTATATAAAGCCCAAGTTGTTTACTCATGGACTTCTCCACATGGCAGGTATGAATTGCGTTGGGCTGAATTCTTGAAATGATGCAAGACCTTGTGTGTTTAAAGATCGGCAAAACGAGGCAGCATGAAGAGCAAGGATTTGACACATTTGTTGAGCGATGAGGCCAAGGTTCGCAAACCGTCGCCTATCAAGACTACTATGAAGTACTTCAGTGACCCGGATATCGTGTTTTTGGGTGCAGGTATGCCTCCAGCAGATATGTTTCCGCTACAAAATGTCAGTTTCCAGTGCAAATCTGTGAACGGTGATGGATTGCTAGAGGGCACCATTTGCAGAGAAACAGAGGATTTGGAGGTCAAGAACGACGTACCATTGAGTAGAGCGTTGCAGTATGGGAATTCTAGGGGACAGCCGGAGCTAGTGGGGTTCCTTAGAGAGCACACGAGGATTTTCCACGAGCTCAGGTACAGTGATTGGGATCTAATCACGACTGCAGGGTCTACTCAGGCATGGGACGCGTGCCTCAGGGTCTTTTGTAACCGAGGCGATACCATTTTGTTAGAAGAATACACGTATTCTTCGTCTCTCGAAGCTGCCACGGCTCAAGGATTGAACTGTGTAGGAGTAGAGATGGATACAGACGGGATTTTGACTTCAAAGTTTAGAGAGAAGCTTGCAAACTGGGAGTGCCAGATCAGTGGCCCCTTTCCAAAGCTTCTCTACACTATTCCGAATGGTCAGAACCCAACTGGGTGCACTTTAAAGGACGAACGGAAGGCAGATCTGATGGCTATCGCCAACGAGTTTGATCTTATTGTCATTGAGGATGATCCGTATTTTTTCCTCCAGATGAATGGCTTTGGACAAGCTGACACCGTTTGTCCTGATGGTCCTGAAGACGAACTTACCAGATTAAAACGAGTTTTTGTAGATAAGTTGAGCAAGTCTTTGCTTGAATTTGACCAAGAGGGCAGAGTGATCAGACTCGAATCTGTTTCCAAGACGTTTGCTCCAGGCTGTAGGCTAGGATGGGCCATTGGGTCCAAGTTTCTCTTGGATCAACTATGGAACTTCCATGAGGTCTCAATGCAATCCACTTGCGGCTTTGCACAGGCTGTGATAAACGGTATGCTTCAAAGGTGGGGTCAGACGGGTTACATGAAATGGCTTCTTAAACTTAGAAACAACTACACCATGAAGAGGGACCACTGTTTGAACCAATGTTTGAAACGTTTGCCGAAAGACATATGTACCGTGAATCTTCCATCTTCGGGCATGTTCTTTATGGTGTATTTAAACCCTAAGAAACATCCTAAATTCGATACAGAGTTCAAATCGAACGCGGACTTATTGGAAAAGCATTTGTACCAACAGTTGGTTGCGCACGGAGTACTACTAACCTGCTCTTCCTGGTTTAGGGTGGATCAAACAAAAACTGATACACTTGCCTTTCGTGGTACTTACGCTTCTGTTGATCCGGCAAAAATGGAAAGTGGAATCAAGCTATTGGCAGAAGTGATAAAGAGGGAATTTACCAAAAGTTCCTGAATGAATTTGAACATGCCCGCAAAAATTTGCCATGTGATATTGCTCTAGCTTCATCATATACACTCTTGCACATCATATTTAGACTTCTCAATTGTATGAACATATAGCATGCGCAGATCATACCTAATATGACTAACAATACAGAATTCATTGCGGGGAGTATCAAAATTTTATTATGAGCGCGCATAACAAAATAACTCCTATGTACGACATTCAGAGCAGAGTTCTCATCTAAGCTGTAATGACATTTTTATGTTGAATAGCTTGCTATACAAATCGAAGGCTTTTCTAATGAAAACATCAAACAATATGTATCTTAAATATTTCAATCGTAATATCAACATGCTCATAGCTGAGATACCTGAGGTAACTGTCGTACAGTCTGGCCACTACACAGCTTTTTAGGTAGTTGGGCCCTGAGTTGATAGCACAGTTGTGTTTCGCCGTTGCGTTCGTTTCCCGCTGGTATGAAGTTGCTGAAACTCCCGTGGCTGCAGCACAGAGAAGAACATAAGAGCTATGAGGTTTACACTTGTGACGTCAGCCCGGATGCTTCGAGATTGGCCACTGGTGGCTTAGATGGAAAGATTAGAATATGGTCGGTATCAGACATCCTGAAATTCGCCGATGATCCCAATGCTTTTACCAACAAAGATACGTTGACGAAACCTTTAAGCACGATGAGTCGACATGCTGGGTCTGTCACAACGGTCAAGTTTTCACCAGACGGGAAGTATTTGGCTAGTGGCTCTGATGACAGAGTATTACTTATATGGGAATTAGAGGAGGGACCGACGCAGCCAATGTTTGGCTCGGAGAATTCGGACCTGGAACATTGGAACGTCCGAAGAAGGCTAGTTGCACATGATAACGATATTCAAGATATATGTTGGGCTCCGGATTCGAGCATTATGGTAAGTGTTGGGCTGGACAGAGCAATAATTATATGGAATGGGACTACATTCGAGAAAGTGAAGAGATTTGACGTGCATCAATCGCATGTCAAAGGTGTGGTTTTTGATCCAGCGAATAAATATTTTGCTACCGCCTCTGACGACAGGACTATAAAGATGTTTAGGTATCATAAAACTGGAGAGACGTCGTTTTCAGTTGAGCATGTCATCACTGAACCGTTTAAAGGGTCTCCGTTGACGACATACTTCAGAAGGCTATCATGGTCTCCCGACGGACAACATATAGCTGCCCCAAACGCAATGAATGGTCCAGTGTCGACAGTTGCTATTATTGAGAGAGGTACCTGGGAATCTCATATCAGTTTGGTGGGGCACGATCAACCCACGGAAGTCGCCTCATTCAGTCCGAGAATCTACAGGAGAAAAGTTGAAGGAGATACAGATGCTTTAGAAGACGGACAGAAATCGGGTAGAAATCATGACGTTGATTGTATCGTGGCGAGCTCGGGGCAGGACAAAACTCTAGCGATCTGGTCAACTTCGAAGGCAAGACCGCTTTTAGTTGCTCAGGATATCTGTAGCAAATCAATTACTGACATCTGTTGGACGCCCGATGGCAGAACACTTTTTCTGACTTCTTTGGACAGTTCCATCGTTGTCCTTGCATTCGAAGCAAATGAATTTGGAACACCAGTTCCTCTTGAACAGAATGTCGAATACCTACATCGTTACGGTGTGGACAAAGATTCATTGGTGTTTCCTGAGACCGTGGAGCAGTTGATACTCGAAGATGAAGCCAAAAAGATGAAGAAGAGCGATGTCGATATGAGCTTACTTGAGACGCGTTTGAGTAAACCTGGAACAATATCAGAACCAAACATACTACAAGTCAGAAGTAAGAAGAAACCCCAGACAGGTGTTGCAAGTTCGGGCGTCAACGAGCAAACCGCTGTTAAACAACCACACGTCAATGTTTTACAAGTGAAGAGGAAGAATAAAGCGACCGGGGTTCCTGAAGTCTTGAACACTACGGTAATGCAAAATGGGAAGAAAAGGGTGGCTCCAACCCTCATAACAGTGGGGCACTCGCCAGAAAAGCCTACCAAAAGAGTAGCTTTGACCTCCACTTCACCATTGAGCAACGTTACTCAAAACATACCGAAGCAGTTACAGCCCGCGCAGACCAGCGCATTAACAGAGCTACAAAGCACAAAACTTAATAAGCCGTCTTTTCCAATACCTCGTCTCGGAATACACACACTAATCATGGGTATGAAGGAACGAAACGCAACCGCGGACAACTTTGAGCACCAACACTCCGAGGATCCTAAGGTGGACGAAAATGAAATAGTGGAAGCACCTTTGCAACCAGAGATGAACCCTCAAAGTTCACAAGAGCACCTGATGACTCTAAACAGCAAGACGACAGTGGAAAAGATCTGGAGAGATGAGCCTAATACTAGATATCTCGAGTACAATTCGGTTCTGCCGGATGCAGATGCTGTATTACGTGAAATGGGCGATATTAATGACTTATACATATTGGAAATCAGAAACGGGGTAGAACGAAGCATTCAGTTTGACACTGAAGCCTTGTACGACAACCCGACAAGAGTCATCGGATACCACGCCGGGAAGAGGTCCTTCGAGCAATTCTTCCCTGACGTCGTTCTTTCCTGTGCGGGCTGTATTGGGACCAAGACTTGGATTCTAGCCACCGCTGCAGGCCACGTACACTTTATAGACGATCTGGGACAGGCCAGATGCCCAAGAATTTCGATTGGGCACAAGGTCGTCAAGCTAAGCGCTTCAAACTCATTCGTCATCGCAATTACTGACACTGCATTAATCTACGTATGGGACTTGCAGGCGTTGAAGCTAACTCACAGACAAATTCCGCTACTACCTGTGCTAGCTCGCAGTCCAATCTCTGGGAACAGAGCTCGGTTCACTTCCAAGATAAAGTCTGTCAAAATGACCGAAGACCAAGATATTCATCTCACAATGATAGATACATCCTCTGAGTTGTCATCTGACTCAAACCCGATGCATTTCCATTACTCCTCTGCATTAGCATGCTGGTGTGACGCTGTACATACCACTAAGTAAAAACTGTAACGAATACACACTCTACATGCACGCTTGCACTTGCTGCGCTAATCTTAGATAGCGATTAAGTACTGTAAGTAAGTGATCTACAATCCTAATTTCACCGGTACCGGACCATTTGTATGACGCTCCCAAAACTCACGCCGGTTCCGGCGAAATCTTCAGTTTTCTTCCCGGTACCGGCCCTGATGACTCAGCCTGAAAAATTAGCGTTACGGCATTTTTCATAGTAATGACTTCGCTAGTGAAAAGTTGGACCAAGACATATAAGAACCGGCGATGCAAGAGCGGACAGCAGATTTGTTTGGGAGTCTTGAGGTTGATTCAGTCAGTTAAACGATAGTTCAGACAGAAATCTGTTAATAGGAGAAAAATTTCATCAAAATATTTATTTAAGCGGCTTACTTTTGCAACTATAGGAATAAGATCATAGATCGAAGAATTGAGTCCAAGCATAAAGAGATATGACAGCCGAAAGTGTTGCCACAGGTCCACAAACCTTGTATGATAAGGTGTTCCAGGACCATATTGTCCATAAGGATGAGTCAGGCTCGTATTTGCTGTACATTGACAGACATTTGGTGCACGAAGTGACCTCTCCACAGGCTTTTGAAGGTCTTAAGAATGCAAACAGAAAGGTGAGAAGAGTGGACTGTACCTTGGCTACCGTTGACCACAACATTCCCACCATTTCAAGAAAGAATTTCGTTGATATCGCCTCGTTCATAGACCAGGACGATTCGCGTTTGCAAGTGCAGACTTTGGAACAAAACGTCAAGGATTTCGGTGTCACATATTTCGGAATGACCGATGACAGACAAGGTATCGTGCATATTATTGGTCCAGAGCAAGGTTTCACCCTGCCTGGGACCACTGTGGTATGTGGTGACTCGCATACCGCAACCCATGGTGCGTTTGGTGCTCTCGCCTTTGGTATTGGTACCTCTGAGGTGGAGCACGTCTTGGCTACACAGACTATCATTCAGGCCAAGTCCAAGAATATGAGAATATACGTTGAAGGCCCATTGAGTCCAGCTGTCACTTCGAAGGATTTGATTTTGCATATCATTGGTGTCATTGGTACTGCTGGTGGTACTGGATGTGTCATTGAGTTTGCAGGCCAAGCCATTGAGGAACTTAGTATGGAGGCTCGTATGTCCATGTGCAACATGGCCATCGAGGGTGGTGCCAGAGCTGGCTTGATCAAGCCCGATCAGACTACGTTCGACTACATCAAGGGTAGACCCTTGGCGCCAAGCGGTGAACAATGGGAAAAGGCTTTGAAGTACTGGAAGACTTTACACACCGACGAAGGAGCTCATTTCGATTACGACATTACCATTAAAGCTTCTGACGTCATCCCAACTATTACTTGGGGTACCTCTCCTCAGGATGCTTTGCCTATCACTGCCAAGGTACCTGATCCAAGCACAATCTCTGACCCAGCAAAAAAGGCATCCGTGGAAAGATCTTTGAAATACATGGGGTTGAGTCCTAACGTCCCTCTCAAGGACATCACTATCGATAAGGCATTTATCGGTTCATGTACGAATGCCAGAATCGAAGACCTAAGAGCGGCCGCTGCTGTAGCTAAAGGTTACAGAAAGGCTGCCAATGTGAAGCTAGTTCTTGTTGTTCCTGGCTCTGGTTTAGTCAAGAAGCAAGCTGAGTCGGAAGGTCTCGATAAAATCTTCGAATCGGCCGGGTTTGAATGGAGAGAAGCTGGGTGCTCCATGTGTTTGGGAATGAATCCGGATATCCTGGATCCCGAGGAACGTTGCGCATCTACCTCCAATAGAAATTTCGAGGGCCGTCAAGGTGCGAAATCTAGAACCCATTTGATGTCTCCGGCTATGGCAGCAGCAGCAGCTATAGCGGGCCATTTTGTGGACATCAGAGAGCATCAATATAAGGACAACGATGTTCCAAAGGTCCCCGTTGTACAAGAGGAACAAGACAAGGCCTTGCAAGAAGCTGTGTACGAGCATGAAAAAGAACCTTTGCAACCAGGGGAATCTCCAGATGAGCAAATCGACGATGAACAGCTTGATATTCCTCCATCTGACCACATAACTCAAGAAGCTCCCGTCAAAGATGCACCCGCTGTAGTCCCTAGTGGCATTGAGCCATTCACAACCTTGAACGGTATCGCTGCCCCTATTGCTAAGGCAAACGTGGATACTGATGCTATCATTCCAAAGCAGTTCTTGAAGACAATCAAAAGAACAGGTTTGAAGAACGGACTATTTTACGAATGGCGTTTCACTAAAGGGCCTGATGGGAAAGACATCGAAACTGACTGGGTTTTGAACGTTGATCCATGGAAAAAAGCTGAAGTTCTCGTAATCACGGGTGATAACTTTGGTTGTGGTTCTTCCAGAGAACACGCCCCATGGGCTTTGAAAGATTTTGGTATCAAGTGCATGATTGCCCCCTCTTTCGGTGATATTTTCTACAACAATTCATTCAAGAATGGTTTGTTGCCAGTCAGAGTTCCTCAGCAAGTTATTGTAGAAAAACTGTCTCCTATTGCTCAGGCGGGTGGTAAGATTGTCGTTGATTTGCCGGAACAGGTAATCAAGGATTCTAACGGTACCGTTCTAGTCGAGCACTTCGATATTGAGCCTTTCAGAAAGCACTGCTTAGTTAACGGCCTGGATGACATCGGTATCACTATGCAGAAAGAAGAATACATTGCTAAATATGAAGCAATGAGAAGAGACAGGTTCTCTTTCTTGGAGGGTGGTGCAAAGCTTGTAAAACCCATCAAAGGCTCAAAAAAGAGTCCATATGGTGTAAGCGCGCAGGAGTGGTGATTATCCATTCCAAATGCCAGTTCTTGGCGGGATGTTTTTTGAACACTCATTATTTATTAACTTCATATAGTTCTATCAGTACTATTTATACCTAATGCCTGATATTTGATCATGAGTCCATTTATCTATCGCTTCTCTTCGAGTTCTTAAGATGCAATATTCTATACTACATACACTCATTACATGTTAAACGACAGATGCAGAATCAGAAGCCAAATGGATTGTCTGATGATGCATTGTAAATGTTTGCCTGTCGTTGCTGTTGTGCTTGAGGGCCATTACCGAACCCAAACCCGGTAGGTTGATTCTGTAATGGTTGTTGTGACAATCCCATATTTTGAAATGAAGTTGTAACCTGATTTATACCACTCTGGTTGTTGAATGAAGTCTGAGGAGCAGTGTTCATGCCACCTGTTTGCTGGAGATTTATGCCGAATGTTGATTGAGGTTGGAAACCCCCAGTTCTTTGGGGAACTCCAAAGGAGGTTTGGGGTAGAGTGTTCCCAAAAGGCTGCGATACATTAGCACCACCTGTGAGCTGATTGCCGAAGCCGGTTGTTTGCTGGAATGTGTTCCCACCAGTTAACTGGTTCATAAAGTTATTAGGCTGTAAGTTCACCACCCCTCCAGTTAGCTGATTGCCAAACGTTGTTTGCGGTTGCACATTCATAGCACCTCCGGTAAATTGGCTGCCGTACGTATTCGAGGGCTGCATGTTCATCATGCCACCAGTGACCTGCATTCCCGTTGTGTTGGGTTGCGTGTTGAAAGAGGTTGTTGGTAATGCACCGCCTGTTCTCTGTAGCGGCATCCCAATGTTTGGTTGCATCCCAAAGGATGTTAGTGGCATGGCTCCACCTGTCCTCTGCAAAGGCATAGCACCTCCTGTCAAATTGGAACCAAAACTCGTTGGGGGAAGAGCACCTTGCTGCTGTAAACCAAATGTTGTTTGTGGCATAAGACCTCCCGTATTTGCGGGAATTAGTCCATTAGCTGTCTTCTGAACCGGCAAAACAGTTCCTGCTGGTCTCATACCAAAAGTGGTCTGAGGAGCCATCATGCGCCCCGTTGTCATTACTGGAAGAAGTCCTCCCGTGGTCTGTACTGGCAATAGACCCCCTGTGGCAACAGGCATCATGACGAACCCACCCGTGCCGATGGGGATTAGGTTATTTCCACCAGTCTTGAATGGGTCTAATGGAGCCACTGAAACACCCGTATTACTTGCAGTTAGAGGCGCTGCCTTTTTACCGGTGCTTTGAGATGTGACAGGCTCCAAGTGCTTTAGGTCGGGGGTTGGAGTTTCTCTTTTCTTGGGCTCAAGAGGTTGCAAGTCGAGTAAGTCCTGTAAAGATCCAGAAAAATCTTGACTTTTATTCGACCCATCACTAACTCTAGCGGCAGGCCTCACAGTCCATGCGTCGTCTTCAGCTTTAGCAGAAGTCTCCTCGTTCAATAGATTACGCGAAAGCCCTGCGGTCCCAGCAGCTCCTGTACTATTGACTTTCAGGGAACCATCTGCCTCAGTGAATAAAGCGTTACCAGCTGAACCGTCTTTCGTTCTACCATATTTGTTGTCAAGATACTTCATTACTCTCAGAATGTCTCCCTCACGTAAACCTAGCGTTCTTAATAATGCTGAATCAATATCAGGTAGAATCTCTTCGCTAATCTGCTCGCGTTCGAAATTGATGGTATAGCGTTGGCAGTTATTGACGTCTACTCCGGCATTCAAAAAGAACTCGAACCAATCATAATTATTTGACTTTGAGTTTGATTTTGTTTTCATAGCTTGGCCTATATCTTTGGACGCAGTACCTTCTATGCCAGGTCTTGGAGGTTTTACAGGCGGTAATTCTTTGTCTTGAGCACTTCTCAATTTCTCCCTTTCACTTTCTAGCAGATCTCTCGCTTTTTTCAACTCTCTTAGTTCTTGTTCTCTGAGTCTTCTATCGTGCTCTTTTTCTTCAAGTTCACGTCCACGCTCCCTGGCATGTCTTCTTCTTTCGCGTTCTTTGCTGACGATATCAGGGTCACTCTTTGAAGTCTTTGCTTTGGATTTGTATTGATCCATGGACATACCGGTCAACCTTTCGATATAAAGAAGATCATCATCAGAAAATTTGTCTGCAGCGACTGATATTTTAACACCGTTCACTTTGTGTAAGTTTATCTTTTTGTCGACACAACCCAAGTACTGAGCTTCCACCTTAAAGGTACCACTACGATCAACCCAGATTCTCGTCTTTTTAGGATCTGGAAAGTCTTTGTCTGCAGGCTGTTTTTGATCGCTCTTTTTCTTTTTGGAGAAGAACCTTGATGTCTTCTGTTTTAATTTGGAAACATCTTGATCTGCATCTTCTTTCCAGCTGCCGACAAGATCTTGTGTAGAAGCTACCGTATTTGAGCGAGACTTGCTCTTTGATCTGCTCCTCTTAGAACTGAACTCCCCTCCCTGTCCAGAATTCTTTGACGCCCCGGTCTCAATGAATTGAGCGGGAACCACGCCTCTCTTGCTGGTTTCAACTGACTCGCACATGAACCAATCTCTTGAGGTCTTATCGTCAAGAATATTGACGTAATCCCCCTCTCTGACGGTTAATTCATCAGGTGACTCAGCAAAGAAATCATACAGTATTCTAGCTCGGCGTTTTGTCAGTTTTGGTCGAGAAGCGGCTTGGACCTCACGCAGTCCTACAGCAGTTTGTGCACCTTTGATTTCGCCGAGGATCCTCATGATCTCATTGGCTACATCGGTAGATCCCGTGTGTAGCTCCAAATTGATATATGGATTCTTGAATTCTAGGAATAAATGTTTTTTCTCATTGTCGTAGTTAATCAAGTCTTTTACATCCCATTCTTGCGTTTCCTTAGTCTTGGCCGAAAAGAAACGGATCTTAGTAGGGGAAACAGTTAACTTCGCCTTACGCTTTTTGCGCCCGTCTATTTCACTGAGAGACCATACCTGACCCAAGGAATCCTCTGCTGGCTGATCAACTCTCCTTTCTCTCGAGGGCAGTTCATAATCTTCTTCATCTTGTACATCATAGTAGCCTTCTTCGTCTGATCTTTGATTAGATCTTCTTCCACCTTGATAATCATCGTCGCGGTACTCGGTCTGATAATCCGTATTAGTGGGTCTCTGAGGCATTCTAGGTGGCTCAGCGCTAGCTGTTTCATCATCAACTTCTGCAGTTGGAGCGCTCATTCTTTGCGGTGGTGCAGGAAACCCTGAGATATCAGCGGGACCTGCATTTCTAATATCATTACCAGGGCTAGCTGACTCTTTTACGTTCGACGATGGCTCTGGCGTCGTCCTATCGACTCTTTGCGGTGGTGGCGGCAATTTTGATACGTCCGCTGAGCTTCCTCCAAGAGGCTGTGCTGGTTGCTGAGATTTCTCCACGTAATTGCCTGGGACGAACCCGAACTCGTTCGAGCTTGAACTTTTCACGAGAAGCCAGTCTGGGTCTCTGTCGTCGTACAAATCGAAAGAATCGTTTTCATGGAAGCTCAATTCCTCGCTAGCATTTTGAACTTGTTCATAGTCGTACAGAGCAACAACTTTTCCAATAACTGGCGACTCCTCAATATACGTCTTGGGTACCAACCCTACAGGCTCGTCCTGATCTGAGCCGATAACTCTTTTCTTGACGGTCCACCAATCATCTACGGACGATTTCTCTAGCAGGTAGAGCATGTCACCTTCTTTAAGGCTCAATTCCTCATCAGTCTGAGCTGCATAATCGTACAAAGCGGTGTATATCCCCAGGAACAAAGTCATGGTCAATGGCACTGCTACTGCTTAAAACTCCAATGCTAAAACAAAACTGATTTCAATTACAAAAGGTTTATGACAAAATCAGACCTCCCTAATCCAAGAATCCAAATTTCCAGTTCTCAGGTCCTATCTGCCACTGGCAATCCTTTTCCTTGTCTGCTGAATTCGTTGTATCTTTTACAGATCCAATACTGTTGCCAGTCCTGATCTCACTTCTCTCAAAGTTTATCCAAACGTAGCTTCCTAAAAGGCAACAGATACTTGAAACTGGCCCGAAAACAGGATTACCCTTAGCAGCTTCAAGGTGACAACAACAGGCTCAAGCCCGTAATTCCTAAAGGTACCTTATGGACGGTATACAAGTGATCCTAATTTAAAGATTGGTCCTATTGAATAGTGTCGACAATTTCGAGACTAGGTCCGGGTAATACAAAACACAAGACTGTTAAGAAAACGAAAGCTGGAAACCGGAAAGGGATAAATAGGGCATAGTTACCCGGAATGTTAGTCCGTTTAAAACGATCTGTTCCGGGTTGTTATATAAGTTCAGTTCTGTCCACGTGAAAAGCACGTGAGTAGAATCGGCCTCAATGGGGAAACCGCGGCGCGGCCCCAGTACATGGATAAATAATGCGATAGTCGTGAAGTCATGTCTCGTTTAGTAGCGTTCAGTTGTGCTTGCCATTGCGTAGCTGCAGTTCTCTGTCGACTCTCGTCTGTAATCTGCCTTTCAGTTCAAGCATGAACCCCAACAAAAACAGCAGCTCGTAGAGGATAAAGAAAGGAGCCAGCACTAGGCTCTGCACCAAGTTGTCGAGGAGTGCGGGCTTCCGCTTTTCGAATACGCCGTGCCCGATGAACTGGAATATCCAACTCACTACAAAAACGGCCCATGCGGAGCGTGCACTGATCTTTACCCCATCGCTGTTCAAAATTTGACACATTAGTGTCAAGAGTGCAGCAGCCAGCATGCCAGCTCTGGCATCCAACACCATGTAAAATAGTGCGTAGCCGAATGCAAGGGCGTGTGCTAGCGTGTACCCATGGAAAAGTTGCACGTCGTTGAATATACGCGCAGTCGTGAAGAGGATGGTTGGAACGAAAATGCTGTGAATTAGAATATTTGGGGTATTGTTGTGGTACGCTTTATAGAAAGCGAGCTGATCTTCCAAATTGAAAATGCTTTCGCTCATAGTGAAAATCGATGTCCTCTTCTAATTTGTACCGTACTTCAGACACGGTTACCTTTGTTGCAGGCTGCCTTATCTCTTAGTGTCATCAGGTGATTTTGACTTTCCGTTCTTTAGTTGATGCTTATTTGGAGTAAACTTTAAATTTGACAAAGAAACCTTTAATAGATTTGGTGGCAAACAAAGAAACACAGTTTAGTGCTGCACATTCTATACCAGGTTGGTAGAAATCCTGATTATCACCTTCAACCATTCACTGAGAGCGAATTGGTGTTAAAGTCAGTTATCAGAGATGTCAGCAGCAGGTTACGATCGTCATATTACCATCTTTTCGCCAGAAGGCCGTTTATATCAGGTCGAGTATGCCTTCAAGGCAGCTAATCAGCCAAACCTGAATTCAATTGCAATCAGATCCCAGAGCTGCTCGGTAGTGATCAGTCAGAAAAAGGTTCCAGACAAGCTTTTGGATCCGGACACCGTGAGTTATATCTTTCCTGTGGCAAGACATATTGGGTTTTGCGCCACAGGGCCTATTCCAGATGCCAGGAATGTTGCCCTCAGATGCAAAGCTGAGGCCAGTGAATTCCGTTACAAATACGGGTACGATATCCCATGCTCGGTTCTAGCCAAGAGAATGGCAAATCTATCCCAGATATATACCCAAAGAGCGTACATGAGACCTTTAGGTGTCATTTTGACTTTCATCTCCTATGATGAGGAGACAGGACCAGCCATCTTCAAGTGTGACCCAGCCGGATACTATACAGGATACAAAGCTACAGCCTCTGGCCCAAAGCAACAAGAGCTAAATTCTGCCTTAGAAAAGCATTTCAAGAAGCTAAAGGATGATAAGATTGACGAAGAGGAGTGGGAAAAGGTCGTAGAGTTCGGAATCTCCATTTTGATCGACTCACTGGGTACTGACTTCAGTAAAAACGATCTGGAAATTGGTGTAGCAGTTAAAGAGAAGTTTTTCTCATTATCTGCCGATCAGATAGAAGAAAGGTTGGTTACTATAGCCGAACAGGATTAAGCTTAAACATTTGTGACTGCAACCACTCTGTTCTCTGTAACGTACATAATTTTAAGACCACTACGATAAGAAATAGAATTGCACTTTTCGTGCTCAACACAAAGCAACTCATCGTATCATAGAATCGAATGTCGTTTAAGGCATAAAAATATACGTGGCGTCGCTCGCGCTTGCGAGAGATAACATACATAGGATTAGAAAATTCCTCTTTTAAGGTTTCGTTCAATTAAAGTCCTCATAGCGTTCCGTACTGGTAAAGTCTAGTAAAACAACAAAATGCTGCTGATCAAAACCGTCATTGTTTTTGCCGAGTGTCCTGTGGGGGCACCGCTTCGTAGGGATTCATTCCGTTCATTATTGGCAAATCCACTGTAGGTACCATGCTCACGCGTTCCAGAGCTCTCCTCCCATCCTCAAACTGTTTCTTCTGGAAATAGGCAGCGAATTCGTTTGCAGAGAGCGATTCTAATTTGGATTTTGGAACGTAGGGGCCTAATAACAGATGATCCCAATGTATTTCAGTATGAGCACCTGCCTCGCTCTGTTTATTGGAGAGTGGGCCTAAATATTCGTGTACAGGGACTCGCCTATTGCCTTTAGTATCATTCTCTTTCATTGAGTCTCTCTCTTTCCGCTCTTTGAGTTCTTCTTTCGCCAGATGCACCAACTGGTTTTTAGTAAAAGAAATCTGTTCAGATCCATCTAATGTATCCAGCATACCGATGGCATCATAGTATCCCATCGTTCCGTGGTTTTGGTCAAGCCAGTGTCCCGATCCTTTTTCAACGCTCTGTGCGAGGGTACAATAACTGTCTTTATTCTTGTGTGTTGATATACACCAATTTTTGAAACAAAAACGCTAACGCATAGTTTTGTCATTACAGCAAGAAAAGAAGTAAAGTGATACGACAGTCTGATTTTAGTGATTTGTCTGCCTAAAAAATTCTAAACAATTTGAGAATCGTCTGTCACTATTTACTGAGCGTTAGTCTGTAAGGTTTTAATTGTAGTGTAAACCTGATTTCAGTGAAAGGCGAAGTGGCGTACTGCTTTCAATTCATACGATGGCTGGGAAACCGTAATCAAAAGACGTATGGGATGAATAAGTATGGACATTCTTCGCAGTATCTGTCCCAGTCTTCGCCATACTTCTTTCTACATTTCGCATCGTCTCTCAGAGCTCTGTGTACTAGGACAATCAAAAAGAACACTGGGAAGAACCATGGGAATGGACTATTAAAGCCACAAGCAAGACCCCAGACCAATGACTGGACCCAGTCCGCAGTGTAATGGATCTTTCTGGCTAGCTTATACCACCCGTCAGTCAACAAGTATGACCCATTTTTGGTAACTATGTACTTGGGGTTTGACAATACCTGTCTTGGTAAGAATGGGAACGTTTTCCTGACGCTTGTGTCTCCAGCCATTTGCTTCCTAAATGAGTTCTTTTGAGCGTTGGTTGTGTCAAAGAAATAGTATGCAATTAATAGCACCACGAACAACGACGCAGTGTACCATTTTGACCACTCGTATTCAGATGGGTCGTGGTAGTACAGGTATAACGTGCAATGGCAATAGGTGTATGGGACACCAGCGATGTTCCAAAAGATCAACATGAAGCCGAACTTCTCATACGCCATATCCCAAGTAGGAACAATCAACTCTTCTCCCTTGGAACAAGCATTGGCGTAAGACCAGTGGGCGAACAAGATCAACCAAAGCTGAGGGCTCACGCGTCCGTAAGTTTCAGCTTGCTTGAGACAAGCGCCCAAGGTTAAAAAATACAAGGTGTACCAAGGCAATCTGACCTCAAAGAACATCTTTAAATCCAAGTAACCGATACGGGGGTTCAATGGAGCACCCAAAAAGAAGTCATAGAGATGATTGCCTGTCATTCTGTGATAGTCCTTGGACACGTATAAGGTGTACAAGTATAAGTAGATGGAATAGGCAAATCCTGAGATGATTGCACATGTCATAATCTCACCAAACATCTCTAAAATGGTATACAACCTGAAGACGCCGGTGTAGTGCAAAGCCAGAACGAGCGCGTTAGAAATATAGAATGCCCACATAGCATTGCAATAGTAAGGCAACTGTTTACCCTTTAGGTGGTCCAAAGGCTGTCCTTTGGTCCAGATACCAGGCAAAGTATAGTAGAATACCATCTGAGCAGCCCAGAAAGTCAAAAAGATGGTCCAAGCATAACGCGATGGGACACCATACTCCCTAACCAATTGAACTAAATGACACAAAAAGTGACCCCACGATTCGCCATCTTTGGGCCACGCAGGTGCCCCGTTATAGAACTGTGCAGAGAGCCACATGTAGTACATTAGCAATGGGAATCCAATTAGCATTCCGCAAACACCAGGAATGCCACCAAATTCATACTCAATCTCTTCTGGCTTCAAGTATTTCCCTTGAGGTAGGAACGACTTTGGTTGCTCGACCGTTTTTTCTCCATCAGATTCCGACATTGTAGCAGTGTTGTGTTGTATCACTTGTTGCTAACAAGGAAATATGTCTTCAGATTGAAATCTTGAACAAAATCAGAAAATAAGAGTCCAGCACGTCTCGTTATTCAGAAGGTATCAGATCTGTGGAAATTTTCTCACAGATTCACCAATATTAGCACCAGCTTGAAGGATCCTCGTATCGACCTATCTTGTGGTTATAATAAAATACTAAATCCCACTAAACTCAGTCAAATTTTGGTTATCTAAGACAATTGAGATGGTAATGAACGTAACTGGAGCCACGACACTAATGATTGACTCCGCAAAATGACTGGTACCACATTTAAATCGTCATGTTTACACATGATGTTAACAGACCTTACTTCAAAGAAACCGATCTCTATATAAACAAACCCGAATTGCACAGTAAAAGGTGGAGATTACTAAAGTACATCACGTGACTTATATCAGTCATGTGACTAAGATTCATCTTAAAGGTGTTTCGTTTAAAAACTAAATTATTTTTCAAATTTATCATCAACATTAAACATGTCTTTATATACAATCCAAGTATTTCAAGAAGCTCAATTAGAAGTGGCAAAAGAGAAATTCAAAGTGTAGAACCAAAATCCATAGTTAGAACCTTTAAAATAAGTGTTACACTAAATTGACTTCTGAAACTCGCCTTGCGTTATTACTTGAGATAGAATCAATTGAGGTTGTTATCAATTACAGGAGCGTGATTCAGAGCAGCATCCTAATCGAGTTTAAGAAATTAAGCATTCTTACATATTTGGGTACCAACGAAGTGCAATAGCAGCGACAAGACCCTGAACAGAACTTTGTTTGATATAAGTTACGATAGTTTTCACTTGAGCTGCAGATCATAGTATGTTTTTGACTAGAAGTGAATACGACCGTGGTGTGAGCACCTTTTCCCCTGAAGGACGTCTTTTCCAGGTGGAATACTCTTTAGAAGCCATCAAATTGGGCAGTACCGCTATCGGTGTGGTCACAAATGAGGGTATTGTACTTGGCGTTGAAAAGCGTGTCACTTCCGCGCTATTGGAGAGTGATTCGATCGAAAAGATAGTGGAAGTGGACAAACACATCGGCTGTGCCATGAGTGGGTTGACAGCAGATGCCAGATCAATGCTTGAACACGCTAGAGTCAATGCAGTAACGCATAACCTATACTATGACGAGAACATCACCGTTGAATCATTGACGCAATCTGTATGCGATCTTGCATTGAGATTTGGAGAAGGCGCATCTGGTGAAGAAAGATTGATGTCCAGACCCTTTGGTGTAGCGTTGTTGATAGGCGGTTACGATGAAGACCAAGGCTTTCAACTGTATCACGCTGAACCATCAGGTACTTTTTACCGTTACAATGCCAAGGCTATAGGATCAGGGTCTGAAGGTGCACAAACAGAATTACAAAACGAATGGCATTCGTCTCTTACTTTAAAAGAAGCAGAATCTTTAGTACTCAAGATTCTCAGACAAGTTATGGAAGAGAAATTGGATGAAAACAACGCACAACTGAGTAGTATCACCAAGGAGGGATTCAATATTTACTCCGATAAAAAGACGGCTGAAATAATCAAAGAACTAAAGGAAAAGGAAGCTGCTGAAGCTGAAAATGCAAATCAAAATGCAGAGGGCGCCGATGTTGACATGGAATAATTCTGATAAGTGTTCTTACAAAGGTGTATATGGGTGTATACAATAACTCACTTCTTTCTTTTCATCAACCTGTGTAATCTCCTCTTCATAATTATTGTGAGCCAGTTCCTTGCTTTGGGGAGTAAGATGCACCCCATATATAACCTGCTTAAACTGAGCAGTCATTAAATATTATACAAACTATAAGTCTGATTACTCTACCAGATGGGCGTACTCAGGAATCTCCTTAATTTTAGAATTGAAGAACTTTTCAAGTCGATTGGCATACTTGAAATATGAGGTATTCTCGCCGTTATATGCACGACAGTTGTTGAACACTAACCTTGCGTCATAGATGAAGTTTTCCATTTTTTCGTACCTATTTCCATTAAGTTTCATTTCCATTGAACTTAAATCCATTGGCTCCTTGATAAATTCATAGTAATCTGGAACCTCTTCTTTATTGACAGGTTGTAAGAATGGCCAAGCAGCAGCGTGGTTTTGCAGCTCTGTTAGTAGATTTTGCATTATTGCATGATGAGGAGCTCTTTTGGGTCTTTGTGCCAGTTCATCCATTTCGGGTGTCCAGCCAGCTTCTTTAAGACCAGGTATTGTCATTGGATCGATTGGTTTGATATTGTTTAAATCCGAAAACTGTTTCAAACCCGGATAAACGATATGAGACTTCGATAGGCTGCGAATCTTCCGCCTTATCGCTGCTTCTTGCAACAAAAGAATCTTCGCTGCGTCTAGATACCGGATCCGTGGAAGCATAGAACATTGCATCAGGGTACCTCCCTCATAATCTTTGATGTAACCCATCCATACAGTTTTGTCCAGAGTGATTTCCTTCGTGAAGCCTTGCTTCTTGAAGTAGCCAATAGCGTAGTTATCAGCGTAAGTTAGAAAGTACTTGATTGGTGAAGTCGATTTCACATAGTCTTTAAGGTGGTTCATTAGATGGGCACCATATCCTCGCACCTGCTCTGTGGAACTGATAGCACAAAACACAATTTCAGCGAACTCTCGTTTCTCAAACGGTCTGAATGTGATGCCACCGACAACCGTTAAAGGTTTTCGTACTACTGCCATCGAAAGATGTGAGCGATCATACACCAAACGAGCGATATATTCTTTTGGCATTTTTGGCAACTGTTTTTGGAAAATGTTCTTGAGGCCAGTCAAAACCATAAGATTCTCCCGGGTATTGTCGTTGTTCACTACTCTGAACTCTATCTTACCTTCCTTCTCTTCTATTACACTAGGCCGGTCTTTGTAGCTGTACTCTATCCCATCAAAATCGAAAGTTGTGATTCCGGCTTTTTCGTCCGTTACTTCGTTCTCTACAAGCGGAGCAGTGTTAGCCTTTTTCGCAGCGGTCTCTTCCAACCGCTTCTCTTCAATCTCAGCTTCGCTCTTCACCTTTGGAGCCTCCTCGGTCACAGTTTCAACCACTGCTTCTTCCAACTCATTTCCCTCAGATGGCTTGGTAACCTCTTCTAGTGTCGAAGAGTCTCCCGCCACCTCTGACTTCAGAACAGTTTCTTCCTTTGCATCGTTAGAGCTGTCTTCTTCGGCAGCTTCAGGACGATTATCCTCATCTGCTGCCTCTACACCATCCTCTACTGGTGAGGCCTCTTCTGGTTCTTCCGATACCGAAGTTTCCTTGGCCTTTGCCTCATCAACGGTTTTTTCTACTTTTCCTCGCTTACTTTGGGCTCGTCCAGCACCATGATGACGCCTTTTAGGTGGCATGAGGCCGTTGCTGCTCGCTCTTCTTGATGACTATTTGCTCTTGTTTATAAATACTATAATACCGATTTGATATCTGTTTCTGTAGAGTTTTTCACAGTTTCTATGTAATGTTCACCGCCTTTAGTAAAACAGATTCATCGATTGTGTCACAAATACGAGAAAAGTACAATGGCCTAACGGCTACAGTTCCGAATCCGCTTTTTACTACAGCTTAGTGGACCGGAGTGTCACAGCTAGTTTTGAGTTCTGGATTTCTGCCTTACGAATACGGATTGCGTCCTGTTTTGAGTTTGCACTAATATCTACGTAATTGAGAGGAACACAGCGAAAAAGAACTACTCTATCAGAAACTCGTCATCCTCGCTGAAATCAATATCGGCCAGCAATGCTGATTCAGCCTCTTCTTGTACCTTTTTGAGCCCGCTTAGCTGTTCTACACAAGTGTAGTCGTCGAGCGCCTGTTTCACAAAATCCCACCCATTGCGTCGTAGAGCGTTGATGACATCCGCATTGCACGCACAGCAGTGCTTGAACACTGGAGTTTCCAGCTTGACTGTCTTGAATTCATTAAGGAACCCACGGATCTGGTGGGGTGAAGGTCCAAGAGCACGTTCTGACGGTTGGAGATAGCTGACTAGAAGCTCTACAGCTTGGGAAGCCGCTAAAAGTGCGACGCCCGGCCTAGTGACAGTGCACATCTGGTCAAGGGTCCTATCAGTGAGGGAATCACTTGGTGCAACAACATCGTTGCAAAAGTAGCAACCTAGATTGTCTTCTTCGTTACCGTGTCTCATCACCAGGTAGCCATCGAATCCAAGGGCTGCATTGATGACAATTTTTTTGTGCAGTCTTCCTAACACAGACGGCAGCCATCTTGTCTCGCGAGCATCCATCATGAGAAAAATGACATCATGAGACTTGATGAGGGCCTCTAGTTTTTCGTAGTCTGCTTTTTGCCGAGCTTCATTTGAAACAGGGTGGCCAATCATTGGTATCTCTAACTGATACCCAGCAGAATCAACCAGTGGGAATATTTTTTTCAAAGAGTCGCTTGCAGCTTCCGACTTTGGTCGTCCACAGTCCTCGAAATTGTATAACGGTTGTCTAACTGGATTGGAAAATGACACTGTGCTGTTGTCAACAAAAGTGATATGGCGCGTTCCCCATGCTAGTAAGGCTCGGGCAACGTAACAACCAAGGGTTCCAGATCCCAATAGTAACGCTTTTACGTTCCGGATTCTGTCCAATTCGATTTCTGGGGCAATTCTCCACTTCATCAACTTAAGATTAAGATCAATCGCTTGATCGGCGATTTTCACTGGATCCAACAATGAGCTCAAATCGGTGGATTTCGGTCCGAGTTTACCCAGCCCATTGCGTTCCCAACCACTCACTTTAAGATTCTCGCTTTCAACGTTGTCAGAATTCTTGATTCGTATCTTACTTTCAAAACTGCTGTCATCGTCTCTTAAGAAACATACCGTATACGTTGGCCTACCTGAGATACGGTTCCACACGGTTAAAATATTTCTTGTGACGGAAGCAGGAGTATCGTTCAATCGACTTAAGTCTCTAAACACAACCTTATCACAAATTTTCAAATTGGCAGCAGTTTCATCAACGAGTGCCCCATTCACCACACATGCTACCAGACTTTTAAGGGCTGCTATCTCAGGCTTGTACTCATCAGATATGTGATGAGTCTCGATGATTTCGAAGGCTGTCCCCTCTTTTTGAAAGCTGGGCATGCATACCCAGTAGTAATACTTGTACTTCTTCAAATCCGCAAAGCTAATGACATAAAACCTAATGGAAGCATTCAAGCCGAATTCTATTCCATTTTGATACAATTCTTTTCCCCTGTCCTTAATAAATTGAACCTTGTCGAGTCGTTTGAAAGATTCTATTGTATTAGAATTTAGCAGAGATCCTAGCAATACCAGTGAGTCTGGTTTTGTTTGGAAATCAAAGCTCTCGCCTCTTAATGATAGCGGCGCAACGGCGGAACTAATGTTGCCTAAGTCTAGAACCGAATATAACTCTACCTCATCTGAGTCAAGCTTAAAAACTTCGAGCTTCAATCGAGATAGTTCATGGAAAAATGATGTATCCACAAAAGAGCGAAATGAAGGCCCAAACTTTAAATCATGCACCATTTTTTAATGTAGACATAGTCAGTCCTTCGGGGCTTTTATTTACACTCATCGCTTGATCTTTTAGGGTAGGAAATGTATTGGAGCTATGACTATATGTAATGTAATCATTTTATACTGAGATACATGTTACCCTGAAATATGCCAAATATTCCTAAACACCTAATGTACATATGCTACCACCATGATGGGCAAACCTTATGCATGTGGCTGCTCTCATTTAAATATATACCGTCAATTGTTGGATTCAGTCCAAAAAGAAAAGAATAGATCAGATGAACTTCAGTACATCTGCTGTTGCTCCTGTTCGTGGTAATGGTCGTGAGTATGTTCATGATCATGGTTGTGTTCTTCAAGAGTCATCTCATCTAACTCGTCCAGCAATTCGTCAATATCTATTTGAGGAGCGTCTTCATCCTCATCCTCGTCCATTTCAGCGTCCATTTCCATCTGCTTCTGGCTCTTATATAGGTTGACGTTTTGTCTCATTTCCTCATCCTCTTCCAATTCTTGCAAGAAGATTTCGTAGTCTCTTTCAGCACGCTCCATGTCTTGATGTTGTTTTCTGGAGTTGTAGTCTTGCGAAGCTTCGATGTCCTTGTGTTCTCTAGCCATTCTCTTCAACTTCCAGTTTCTGTTCTTCTTTGTCTTTCTGTGGTACAACTTCTTGATCAACACAACATCCGGAACATAATCGATGTTCAATCCGTCAAAGAGATCAGAGTTGTAATTGGAGTTCGCAATGAAGTAACCCATGACGCTGTCACCTGGATGAACAATACCACCCAAATGAGTCCTGACATAGTACATCTGATCGTTAACACCAAGATCCGAGGCTCTTGCGACGGTAACGTCGGCTAAGACCCACTTGTTCTTCACGTATCCAGTAGGTTCGACGTCCAGAACGATGAATTCAACAAGTTGGGAAACTTCGGCAAGTGCATCGAAAGGTTGACGCCAGTAAACATGAGCGTTCAAATCACATGTTTGCAAAGTAGTTGGATCCAGGAATTGTAAGGAGTTGGAAACCTTGGAACAAATGACGAACTGACTAATGTTACCCAACGATTTTGCCAATTTCTTTGGCAACACGACCAGATCATCTCTACAAATTGGCACAATCTCAACGGAGAAGGTGAACTTGTAAGTAGAGGCACCGGTGTGGGTATCTTGGGAAATCAATTCTTCGGATTTCTTACACCTCAATGGAACCACAGAGTTCAAGAAGTCAAGCATCTTGGCAGCGTTGTTCTTTTGAGCGTAGAAGAAATCTAGACCGTCCCTAGCTTCAGCAATGGAAATGGTATCGATGTGGGCGTTGTGCTTCAAGATCAATTGTTCCAAGTACAAAAAGGTTCTCTTGTGGGCAACTTTTTGTCTGATCTGGACACTTGCTCTCCATGTGTTTGTGGTGTACATCCTGGCACACTCTGGACATTGCATGGCGTTAACGACAAACTCGACCTCAAAGGTCTGCTGAATGATAGCGTTGGCCATGGCTTCACCTTCGACTGTGAGCTTCACTCTGATACGTCTGGAATGGGGTTCAGTCCAAATAAAAGCAGCATCTACCAATCTGACTTTGTTCAATCCCTTCAAACGACGCAAACATATTGCCAGTAGTTCACGGGACTCTAGGGCAGCTGGAACCCAGTGGTTTGGAGGCTGCAAAAACTTCTCACAGCCTCTGCAGAAAGAAATGTTAGCCTGTCTAGGAATACCAGCAGTGATGTCAACGTGTAACTTGATACAGTCAGGGCACATTAGCAACCCAGTAGACCCATCCATAGGCACACCACAACTATAACATAGCACGGTGGAGGCCTTAGGCTGCATCTGACTCTGATCTATTGGAGTATAGTTCATAGCTGGCGCCGGCATCATTTGAGTGTGCATCATCTTGACAAAAATATGTACCGCTTCAAACTTAGCCTGGTGACACTGGGTCTTTCTTCTTCTTTAACCTTTGGTAACAACCATTCTTTTTAGTTAAACTACCATGCGATGAGCCCAAAAGCTTTTATCAAATTTTTTTTCTTTTTATTTGCCAAAAGACTCAAGAATTTTTCAAGGAAAAGATAGTTGCGGTCATGTGACCGAAGTAAAATTACAAATCATTTAGGGTGTATGTAGGTTCTATGCGTTGTATAGTTGGAAAAGAAGACACAGTGGTTCATTTCTTATTAGATTTTTTGCCAGCGAACAAGAGTCCGACCTGTTTTTTAGAATGCTTCTGAGATCTGTGCACAAGCTCTTCCTCGTCAGATGATGAGGAGTCTAAAGCGTCACGTGACGTGGTAGGTTTGATAGCCGTATCTTGGCTCTGCGGCCTGCTGTTTGAAGACGCTAGCTGTGAACGTGCTCTCTGCCTCTCCTGGTTTCGAATCTTGTGCTTTAAAGACACCATAGCCTGAGAATCGTCTTTTCGTATGTGATGAATACCCTTTCTCTGTGTCATGTCTTTACTGGCTCTTTTCTTCTTCGCCAAAGAGCTGACTTTCTTGTCACTCTGAACAAACTCGCCAATGGTGTGGATATCTGCGTCCTCAGCAGACTGCTCGGTATCATAGGACAGGCCGCTCCCAATCTGTATTACCGGCAGCTGGTAAAACTCTTGCTTTGACTTGTTGCTGTGCTCTGCTTGGCCGCTAGTGGTTGAAGATGGGTCATCGATCCATTTCAGCACCTCCGATGTGGTGTTACTGAAACCCTGCTGGAGCTTCGTTAGAAGAATCTGCTTCTCTTTGATTTCCTGCGCTCGTGACATCGCCGTACCGCGCTCGGCAAAGGGCTGTCTCCAGTAGTCAATGTTGCCTCATCTCATCGCATCGCATCTCGAGCAGTACGAAATGAAGTACTTTTTTTCAATAGTAGTTGGAACACAATCACGTGACTTGTGTCGTTCTACACTAAAATCCAAGCCCAAATGTTTGCGCAAATACGTACGTTACGTCTTTGTAGCTATGTACTGTATCACGTACGCCTGTTACTTTTGCTGGTATTTTCCTTCTTGCGTTTTTGTTGTTTCCGTCTTTCACCAAACCCTTCTTTATCCATCGCCATCAGACTCTCTCTCTTTGCCGCGGTGACCTTGTTTAAAGCCTTTCTTATCACTGCAGTATCACCCACGTCAGTGAAGCGGTCCATTTTCTTGTTAATTCTGTCCTCAATTGCCTCGATTCTTTGAATATCCTTTTCTGTCACGAAGGACAGAGACTCACCTTGACGGCCGGCACGTGCAGTACGACCGACCCTATGAATGAAGGTGTCAGGGTTAGCCGGAATGTCGTAGTTTATCACGAGTTCCACTACCGGAATATCTAAACCTCTCGAGGCAACGTCCGTGGCGATAAGAACCCTCGCAGCCTGCGCCCGGAATCTATGTAGAGCGTTAGTACGCTCTTGCTGGGGCATTTGACTATGAAGTGAAGTGACCCTAACGTCAAGTGACTTCAAAGTCCTTCGAATGATCTCTGCTGTAATGGTACGGTTAACGAATATTATGCAACTTGATTTGATGTAGTTCTCGCTAGTCAGAATTTGATATAGATAAGATTCTTTGACATGTTCGGGTACTAGCAGATAAGTAGTCTTTAAGGTCTTTGGAACTGCAACGTTATCCACCGAGTGAACTTCGAAACAAAAAATTGGTGGCTTATTCTCAACTTGCGGAGCAAGAGATAAGGCTTTAACTTGGTCAGTCATCGTTGCAGTGAATAGTAGATTTTGCCTGTGCTGCTTAGAAGGGAGAACGCTAACACATGTTGCCAGGTCTTTACTGAACGTCTCTGTTAGCAAAATGTCCGCTTCATCGAGAACAAGAAACTTCACTCTCTTCAGTCCACCAATAGTGTCCTCCCCACTGTTCAAAACATGATGAGCCAACCTTCCCGGTGTGGCGATAATGAAATGGGGCCTTTTTTGCAACTCTATCGCTTGTTGCACAATACTTTCGCCACCAACAATCACTGTGACCCTGATGTTCATGGCACTGCCGAGTGCTGTAAACTGCTCTGCAATCTGCGTAGCAAGTTCTCTGGTGGGTGTAAGAACTATCCCGAACATACCAGTGGGATCTTCAGACCACTTCGTCAGCATTGGAGCAGCAAATGCAATGGTTTTACCACTACCAGTCTTAGCACCACCGATGCAGTCTCGTCCCTTCATAATCTGTGGTATGCATTCTTTTTGAATGGCAGTCGGTTGATCGATCTTCATTGCATGAAGAGCTTCTACCAGCCATTTGGAACAACCCAAAGACTTGAAATCGGAGGTCATCTCTTCAACTGCAATAGTCAGGTTCTGGCTGACTCGCTTACTGAACTCCAATAGCTCCACACAGTACGTTGTGGCCTTCTTTTACCACACCTCATCTCATCTCATCGCATCTCATCGCATCGTATAGATTTTTCACTTATATATGCTAATGACGCTATGTACATTGGTTTTCATACTTTTCCTGTATAGAAAAGAAAAAAGCATGTCGGTGATACCTACACTGGAGAGAACAAGCCCAGTTTTCTCTAATATGGTGCTATAGTTTCCCTGCGCAGACAGCCATTTTTTCCAGTAGTACATCTATATTTTCTCCTTTCAAAGCGCTGATAGGCACGACGTCCCAACCATTTTGCATGCAGAATTCTTGGATCTTCTGATATTTTGTGAAAGTGCTATTCTCATCTACATCAGCTTTGTTGCATACCACCAGAATCTTTTTTGCAGATACTGCATCTTGTCCGCCAAGTTCTTCGATAATAATCTGAAGGTCTTCGAAGGGGTTTTCTTTCTCAAGGCTTATGACAAAAACCCATCCATTCGACCGTTCAATGTGTCTTAGAAATTCGAGCCCCATACCTTTGTCCTGTGATGCGTCCTTTATGATGCCTGGAATATCTGCTACAGTAAACATGGGCTTGTCAATTCCTAAAGAAATTGTGCCGATTGTAGGGTGTAGAGTAGTGAATTCCCAATGACCAACTCTTGGCGTTGCATTCGAAATTTGGTTAAGAATGGTTGACTTACCAGCGTTTGGTAATCCGACCAGCCCAAGATCAGCAATACTTTTGAGTTCAAACATGAAATATTGTTCAAGTTCGCCTCTTCCTTTGGTACAGAACCTTGGATTACGGATTAAGTTGGTCAAAAAGTGCATATTGCCCAGACCACCTTTTCCACCTTTAAGTAAGCAAATTGGTGCTTCTGTAGGCCGTTTCAAATCAATCCCAAACAGAGGGAATTTATCATTTGTAAACTCTTGGTCTAATACCTCGTGGTCATATCCCGTGACCTTTTTTGTCAGATCTTGGAACCAGTCCTTGGACTCGTGGTACTCTTCATCTTTGCCCTTGAATATCCATCCTTTCCCTGGTTCATACGACTCTCTAAACATTTGTATGTGAGAAGGCCTTTGGTCCATGGCAAATCTTCCAGTGCAATTCAGAAGGATATTAGATGAGTCCAAAATGCTTCTCAACGACCCTGATCCCTGTTCTCTTGACCGCTTGTCTATATGATCTCTAACAACCTTTGGATCCAAACACCATGTCACCACCGTTCCAACAGGAACGGTTATCATCACATCATTTCCTTTGGATCCATCTGATTGATCTGAAGCCCCATTAGAACCATTCTCAGCGATATACGTCGTTCTGAGCTTTGAAAGCGTGTTTAGTCCTTCTACTGCCTGAACATATACAGATCCCCCGTCACCTCCATCTCCCCCGTCGGGAGGACCAATTGCACGCCCTCTGTCACGAAAGAAAGAAATGCATCCGTCCCCGCCACTTCCGGCTCGACATTTGATAATTCGAACATCCACAAAGTTGGATTGTTGAGCACGACTCCGTTTATTCCTCTGCAGATACGAAACCTTGGTAAAATTCGATAAGGCCGATCGTATCTCGATGAACTCTGACTCTGGCGGAGTTGATACTATATCATAATTGAGCCTATTTTTGAGACCTTTTGGCGCCCTGTAATCGGCCTCATTGCCATTTTGGATAGAGAGGTCTTGTGTTGACTGCTGAGTAGCATTTACTCGCTTGTTCGATCTATTACTTGACAGCTTTTCGAGCCATTGTTCGTTATCTAGTGCTCCCGGTGCATTGTCCGGTACGTCTGAAATAAACCTGCAGTGATTTCTGCCCAATAGTCTTATAGCTCTCCTAGGTATCAGCATCTCCAATGCACAATCAGATCCTTCCAGAGTTATGAACAGCACTTCTACCAAATTTGTGACACCGTTGAACTAGTACCTCATCTTTGATAGTTTGTTATCTTACATTTTCTATATAGGCTTTACCAGATCTAGCACAAATTATGCTTCACGGCAAGATGAGACCGATGGAAAGTGATGATATATTGTTACACGAATGGGTGAGTACACTACTTTACATGTTTGGTCGGAGGAAAGCTTTAGCTCATGCTCAGGATTCTGCTGTCTCAGTGGTCAACAACTCACGAATATCTTCAGCCTTTTGAATCAGTCTTTTCAAAGAGGTAGGCGAGTCCCCAAACAGGGAGTTCTCAATGCTTGTCCATCTCTGTGACCATTCTGATACCTCCTTTGATATTTCTTGCAGCGACTTGTTCAATACGTATTTGTTTTCCAAGGCATATTTCGCCCTTCCCGCCTTGATTTCGTCTAGATATTGGAACAGTTGGGATCTCAGATCCTCGATATGCTGTTGATTGTCTCTCACCTCCTCGTACTTATGCAGCGTCTCCTCTAGCTCTGGTGGTACCGAGTTTCTGTTTATGATGACCTTGTTACTGTCTTCATGTCCCTCAAATTTAACTACAAGTTCGTCCGAAAGATTGGACAGCAGAGACAGATGGCGCAGCCAGGCCTCATGTAGAAGCTTAGTCTCTTCAAAATAATTGAACAGGTTATCCGGATCGTCTTTATCTTCAGGAGAAAGAAACAACTTGCTGTTGGATAGTTCTGGGTCTCTCATCAGACGCACACGGTTCTCGCTGGACTGAATCTGGAGCACTCTGCTGAACGTAATCTTCTTCAACAGTTCGTCATTCTGAGTCTTTAACTGACTGATATCTGCGGCCAGAGTAGTATCATTTGCAGACTCTGTCTCAATTGAGCTTAAGAGCTTCTCCAGTGTATGCAGCACTTCGTCTGCAGTGGTATGTGTCGCCTGCAACTGATCTTCTAACTCGTCCAAATTGTCATGGTAAACGTTACTCATTCTCGAAAGAACACCCCAGCGTAAATTATATCTATGAGTCCGTAACAATCCTCGCACTCTCGACCCGTAGCAGCACGATATATGAGGAAAACCCTTGTTGATCAACATCTTTATTCAAGTCTTTATGTGAAACTCTTCTAATGTAGAGATGTCAATATCAAAAGACATTAATCTGAAAGAATAAACAAACAGCATTAAGGTCTTTGTGAACCACAGATGAGATTAGTATGACGAGACAGCAGGGATTTTCGAGGCGTTGGTATTATATGTAATATATGCTCGGCATGGACCGAGTCACGCTTGAAGATGTTCAGGGGCAACTAAGGCAGTCTAGTAGGGAACTATCCAAATGGAAGCTTTTCCAAAGCTCAAAATGGTCTGCCGAAGCACTATTGGGGATGCGAATGGGGAACCCGGAGGGACCATTCAATGCCGAACTTTCATTGGTAACTGATGGAGATGATGATGAGTCTCCGTTGAAAAAGAGAGAGATGCTCTCGTCTCGCGGAGTTCTCTTGGATTTTGGGACAAATAGTATTAAATCTGAACAGCTGCCAGATTCTGTGCCATTAGCAGATAAGGAACTTGATCTTTATCTACTGGCGTCCTCTTTGTTTGATTGCAAAGAATATGATAGATGTGCATTTTTCCTCAAGGACAGCAAGAACGACTGCTTGAAGTTCTTTTACCTGTACAGCAGGTATCTTTTGTGGGACAAGAAAGTAACTGAATCCACTGACGATGTGATGATACAAGATCCAGAGATCATATCGGGAGACACAGGGGACTTATCGCAGGCAGCAGACGGCATCAATCATGAGAGTAAACGAAGGACCGGTATCAGCTTCGCAAATAAGGATGTCGATGTAGGAAACGGAGAAAAGCTCAATCTTCCTAAGCTATACCATGAGATAACAGAGTATCTTGAAGCTGAAAAAGAACAGTCAAAACTAGGTACCGCACTATTGTTATATTTGCTGGGAGTCATTCAGAAGAAACAAGGGGTACCGAGTGCCGCTATGGGGTCTTTCCTCAAATCCTTGAAACTGTATCCGTACAATTGGACCTGTTGGTGTGAATTACTTTCTTGTATCTCTAGAAATGATGAATCCGTCTTATTGTTGAAATACCTTAATGACAACTTCTCCATCATCAGAGAAGATGGAGTTGTCCAAGAACATCTAATGCTTAGGTTCTTCAAATTGCTAATATTTAAAGAATTTGGCGGTGATTTTGATAAATACATAGAGGAATTGGGTGAGATCATGAATTTATTCCCCAATTTCTCCTTCCTCAGAGCCCAGCATGCATTAATCAATTACAAATATATGGACTATGCCAATGCCGAAATGGTTTTTGATGAGATGGTCGCCATGGATCCCTATAGACTTGATGATCTAGACACATATTCCAACGTCTTGTACGTTTTACAAAAACCGTATAAGCTAGCCTACTTGGCCCAATATGCAGCTAATGTTGATGTATACAGACCGGAGACATGCTGCATTATAGCGAACTATTTCAGCTCAAAGCAACAACATGAGAAATCAATATTGTATTTTAGACGTGCTTTAATGTTGAACAAGTCATACACGCATGCTTGGATCTTAATGGGGCATGAATTCATCGAAATGAAAAACTCACATGCAGCCATCGAGTGTTATCGGCGGGCATCGGACGTAAATCCAAGAGATTTTCAAGCTTGGTATGGCTTAGGACAGGCCTACGAAGTCTTGGACAAGCATTCTTTTGCTCTATATTATTTTCAAAAGGCATGTGCGTTGAAGCCCTTGGATAAAAGAATGTGGTTTGCCTCCGGCTCTTGTTACGAAAAATTGGATAAAACGGTGCAGGCCATCAAATGCTTTCAAAGATCCTCGCAACTATCAGGAGACCAGGATATCTCCATTCTTTTTCGACTTGCAAAGCTACATGAAAAGAATAGCGACATCACGACCTGCAAACAGTACATGATGAAATGTGTCTCTTTGGATGAGTCAAAAAAGCTACAACAGTCCGAAGAGATTGGTAAGGCTAAACTCTGGCTGGCGAAACATGAGTTCAAGCATCGAAAATACTCTGAGGCATACAATTATGCCAATGGTGTGATGCATGGAACCTCCCAGGAAATAGAAGAGGCGCGAGCAATTTTAGCAGAATGTAGAAAGCGTGTAGAGGTATAATGAAGTGCAAGTCGCAAGTGCTGTTACAGCTTAAAGATTTATGACTGGAACTTGTCTTTCGAGTGAATATATCAGATTCGTCTCAATTTCTCTGCAGCCAAAAACAGTGCTACTCAAGTGCTTTTTTATACGAGAAATTTTGGTACAAGTTAACTTGATCTGAACCTGACTTCTGATGCACAACACAAATTGTGCGAGCCACAATATGGTTGCACTATCGCTGTAGAACTATCTGTGGATGTGACTATCTCAATGGGAAATTCGGCGGCAACATGTATCACCAGATCCGGGTAATGAAAAATAAAGCTTTCACATTTGAGATGAGATGAACTTTTAAGGCTTCACACAACACACACTCCTGATAGAAGCTGTTAATTCAGCTCGTAGTTGGCAGTGCGTTTGTTCTTTATTCATCGAAAGACTTCAATACTGTACCAGATTAACAGTTTGCGGTATGAGTGGTCTTCCCCCCCCTCCGCCACCGCCTCCGGGGTTTCCGAGTAACACAATCAACTTTGCATCATCCTCAAATCGACCAAGTACAACGAACAATGGCAACAGCAAGCCCGACTCTATTTTACCGCCACCTCCACCGCCTGGGCTTCAGAATTTGAGTACTCCTCCGATCCCACTCCCGCCACCTGGTATGATACCGGGCATAGATCTACGATCAGAAGATGTCAATGGAGGATCCGTAACGTCCCAAAAACCTTCTCCAACAGGGTTTAAATCTTACAAGCAAGAGATATCATCCCACAAACAGCAAGAAATGAAGAATGAGGTTCCTATAAAGAAGAAAAAAAGACGCATGAAAGGAAAGAAACTAAACACTGTCCGTCCTCCAAAGACCGAGATGCCGCCTGAACATTTGAGAAGTATCATCACGGACCACATGGATATGACTTCCTCCAAATACAATGCGGATAAACGTGCCCATCTTAACGCGCTTAGATATATGCCTCATGCGATTTTAAAATTGCTGGAGAACATGCCGCAGCCATGGGAACAAACCAAAGAGGTCAAGGTTTTATATCATACCTCAGGTGCTATCTCGTTTGTCAATGAGATTCCGAGAGTCATAGAACCAGTGTATGTAGCACAATGGTCTTCAGTATGGATTGCCATGAGGAGAGAGAAAAGAGATAGAATGCATTTTAAAAGAATGAGATTACCTCCGTTTGATGATGATGAACCACCCTTATCATTTACAGATAACATTGAAGGCGTAGAGCCACAAGACTCCATTAGGCTGGAATTTGAGGGTCACGCAGGAGGAGAAGACCCCTTAGAAGACTGGATATATGATTCACGTCCTCTGATTCGTGAGAAACATGCGGTGAATGGCAGCTCTTACAAGTATTGGAAGCTGAATAACACAATGATGCGCCATCTTTTTAGGATTTCTTCACCATTGATAGAGGAAGATGGAACTGACAAGAATTCTAATTTTCTTTTCGACAAGAAAGCATTTTTCAACGCAAAAGCATTGAATAGTAGTCTTCCAGGGGGACCGAAGTTTGAGCCACTATATCCCCACGAAGATGAAGAAGATTACAATGAATTTAACTCAATCGATAGGGTAATTTTCCGAGTTCCAATACGAACAGAATACCAGATAGCATTCCCTTATATTTACGCAGACAGGCCTAGGAGCGTCGAGACGTTATGGTATCATAATCCTTTGAGCTGCGTAATAAATAATAAAGACTCAGAGATGTCCACTTCGTTCGTCTTTGATCACTCTCTAAATCCAGTTGCCTCATTGGATGTTCAGCATTCCTTCACAAAAGCCGAGGTAGACATGAACGAACATTTTCATATTTCCGTGGACATAGTTCCCATTCTACATGAATATGAACTCTCGTCCCAGGGCTTTAAAGAGTCCATTGAGTTGTATCATACTCCCTATCCATTTAATACACGTTCTGGACGAACCAAAAGAGCACAAGATGTGGCTCTTATAAAAAAATGGTACTTGAAACATCGCAGTGAGGAATACCCACAAAAGGTGAAAAGTTCTTATCAGAGGCTTTTGAAAACATACGTCTTAAATGAGCTTCATAGAGACAAGCCTTATGCACAGAAAAAGGTTAAACTTCTGAGGACGTTGGCAAATACAAAGTTTTTTCAACAGACGAGAATAGATTGGGTTGAAGCAGGATTGCACCTTTGCAGGCAAGGTCACAGCATGCTTAATCTTTTGATTCACAAGAAAGGATTAACGTACTTACATCTAGATTACAATTTCAATCTCAAACCGACTAAGACGCTTACAACAAAGGAAAGGAAGAAAGCCAGATTCGGAAACGCTTTCCATTTGATCAGAGAAATTTTAAAAATCATCAAGTTACTGGTTGATGCACATCTTCAGTTCAGGCTTGGAAATGTTGATGCTTTCCAACTGGCTGATGGGTTATACTACATTTTGAATCATACTGGCCAACTGACTGGTATTTATAGATACAAATACAAAGTGATGCATCAGATTCGTACCTGCAAAGACCTGAAACATGTAGTCTATTACCGGTTTAATAAAATCATTGGAAAAGGCCCTGGTTGTGGTTTTTGGCAGCCTGCATGGAGAGTTTGGATATTTTTCCTGCGAGGCATAATCCCAATTCTTGAAAGATGGTTAGGAAATTTGCTTACGCGCCAATTTGAAGGGAGATCCATTGATACCGTCAAAACAACTACTAAGCAAAGGTTGGACGCATATTATGACCTTGAGTTACGAGCATCTGTGATGAATGACATTTTAGACATGATTCCTGATGGTATAAAACAAAGTAAGGCACGTACCATTCTGCAACACCTGTCTGAGGCTTGGAGGTGCTGGAAAGCAAATGTCTCATGGGAGGTTCCAGGAATGCCAGAACCTATTAAGAACATAATAGAGAGATATGTCAAAGCGAAAGCAGACGGATGGATATCGCAAGCTCATTACAACAGAGAAAGAATCAAAAGTGGCGCACATGTTGAGAAGACAGTATTGAAGAAGAATTTGGGGAGATTAACTAGATTGTGGATCAAACATGAACAAGAAAGGCAAAAGGAAATCGAAAAGGCCGGCCCTGAAGTTACGCCCAACGAAGCCAGTACTGTGTTTTCTGTTCTTGTTGACTGGTTAGACTCCAGAGACTTTTCTCCAATTCCATTTCCTCCTTTAACGTACAAAAATGATACGAAGATTTTGGTTCTAGCCCTCGAGAATTTGAAGGAACAGTATGTTTCCAAGGTGAGATTAAATGCACAGGAAAGAGAAGAACTCGCTCTGATTGAAGAGGCATATGATAATCCCCATGATACTTTGAACAGAATCAAAAAACTTCTGCTTACTCAACGTCTTTTCAAACCGGTTCAGCTCTCGATGATGGATCACTATCAACACATCACACCTGTCTATAGCATTGATCCTCTTGAAAAAATCACAGATGCTTACTTGGATCAGTATCTCTGGTTTGAAGCGGATAGGAGGCAACTATTTCCGAATTGGATCAAGCCCAGTGATTCAGAAATACCTCCACTTCTTGTTTACAAATGGGCTCAGGGAATCAATAACCTAGATGATATTTGGAATACAAGCGAAGGACAGTCTAATGTGCTACTACAATTTAGTTTAGAACAGATGGCCGAAAAAATGGATTTAACTCTCGTAAATCGGTTGCTACGATTGGTAATGGATCCAACGATTGCTGATTACATCACAGCCAAAAACAACGTGAACGTTGTCTTCAAAGACATGAATCACATCAACAAGTACGGGCTGCTCAAGGGTTTGCAGTTCGCTTCCTTTATCTATCAGTTTTACGGATTAATGATCGATATTTTGTTACTGGGCCATGATCGTGCACAGCAGTTGGCAGGTAGTCCCAACGAGCCACTTGAGTTTTTGCAATTCTCAGACAAAGACATCGAAACAGGTAGTCCTATCCGTCTTTATTCCCGTAACCTAGACAAAGTGCATATCTTGCTCCGCTTTGATGAAGCCGAGTCCAATGAGCTAATCCAGGACTTTTTAATGGAGAATCCTGATCCAAACTTTGAGAACGCCATAGGTTATAACAATAAGCGGTGTTGGCCAAGAGACGCTCGCATGAGAATGATCAAACACGATGTAAATTTGGGTCGTGCGGTGTTTTGGGAAGTTTCTTCCAGAGTCCCTAAATCACTCGCTGTTATTTCTTGGGAAAACGCGTTGTCTTCAGTTTACAGTAAAAGTAATCCAAATTTACTCTTCAGTATGTGCGGTTTCGAAGTTCGAATTTTACCTAAATCTAGAATGGATGATGTTATTTCTCATGACGAGGGTGTGTGGGATTTGGTTGTAGATTCAACCATGCAGCGTACGGCTAAAGCCTTCTTACAGGTTTCCCAAGAATCAATAGATGAGTTTAAAGGACAGATTCAGAGTATATTAATGGCTTCTGGATCTACGACCTTTACGAAAATAGTAGGAAAATGGAATACAGCTTTGATTGCCCTGTTCACATACTTCAGGGAGGCAATTGTCACTACCGAGCCCCTGCTTGATTTGCTTGTCAAGTCAGAGACCAGAATACAGAACCGAGTTAAACTGGGACTTAACTCTAAAATGCCAACAAGATTTCCTCCGGCAGTGTTTTACACCCCAAAGGAACTCGGTGGTTTAGGCATGTTAAGTGCTTCTCACATTTTGATTCCTGCATCAGATCTAAAATGGTCCAAACAAACAGAAACTGGTATAACTCACTTCCGCGCCGGTATGTCGCACGAGGATGAGAAAATGATACCAACAATCTTTAGATATATTCCCACTTGGGAAAATGAGTTTTTGGATTCACAAAGAGTATGGGCAGATTACGCAACCAAGAGGCAAGAAGCCATAAAACAAAACCGAAGACTAGCTTTTGAGGAACTTGAAGGCTCTTGGGACAGAGGTATTCCTCGCATAAACACAATTTTTCAAAAAGACAGACACACCTTGGCTTACGATAAAGGTCACCGTATCCGGAGGCAGTTTAAGGAATATTCAGTGGAGAGAAACAACTCTTTTTGGTGGACGAATTTGAGACATGACGGAAAACTATGGAATCTAAATGCTTACCGAACCGATGTGATACAAGCTTTAGGTGGAATTGAGACCATTCTCGAGCATACTCTTTTCAAAGGAACTGGTTTCCAATCTTGGGAAGGTTTATTCTGGGAGAAAGCTTCAGGGTTTGAAGATTCAATGCAATTTAAGAAGCTTACCCACGCTCAAAGAACTGGCTTAAGCCAAATTCCTAACCGTCGTTTTACCCTATGGTGGTCTCCAACTATCAATAGAGCCAATGTGTACGTCGGATTTTTGGTGCAGCTTGATTTAACTGGTATTTTTCTGCATGGTAAAATTCCGACACTTAAAATCTCTTTGATCCAGATTTTTCGTGCTCATTTATGGCAGAAAATTCATGAAAGCGTTGTATTTGATATATGCCAGATTCTAGATGGTCAGATGGATGTGCTTCATTTCGAGTCTGTCAACAAAGAGTCAATTCATCCTAGAAAATCGTATAAGATGAACTCCTCCGCGGCAGATATCACTTTGTCAAGTGTTTATAAGTGGAAAGCATCTAGGCCTAGTTTACTGCACCAAACCAACGACTCGTTCGATGCTATCACTACTGAGAAAGTATGGATAGATGTACAATTAAGATATGGAGACTATGACTCTCACGACATATCAAGATATGTTAGAGCAAAATTTTTGGATTATAGTACTGACAGCGTCAGTATGTACCCTTCCCCTACAGGCATAATGATTGGTATTGACCTCGCTTACAATATATATGATGCCTATGGCACCTGGTTCGAAGGACTCAAGCCTTTGATCCATAACGGTATGAAGACCATTATGAAAGCTAACCCGGCACTTTACGTTCTTCGAGAAAGAATTAGAAAAGGTTTACAGATTTACCAGTCTCAAGTTCAAGAACCATTTCTCAACTCTTCAAACTATGCTGAGCTGTTTTCAAATGATATCAAACTATTTATCGACGATACCAACGTGTATCGTGTCACTGTGCATAGGACTTTTGAGGGAAATGTCGCAACTAAGCCGATCAATGGGTGTGTTTTCATTTTGAACCCGAAGACAGGTGAGCTCTACCTGAAGATAATTCATACATCGGTTTGGGCAGGCCAAAGCAGACTAGCGCAACTGGCAAAATGGAAAACGGCAGAAGAGGTGAGCGCATTGGTCAGATCTTTACCCAAAGAAGAGCAGCCAAATCAGCTTATTGTAACCAGAAAAGCCGTTATGGATCCGATGGAAGTTCATATGCTAGATTTCCCTAACATTTCCATTCGTCCAACCGAGTTGCGGTTGCCGTTCTCTGCAGCGCTGAGTATCGATAAGTTGAATGATGTTGTACTTCGGGCCACTGAACCTCAAATGGTACTTTTCAATATCTATGATGACTGGTTAACTCGCATTTCGGCGTATACGGCTTTCTCGAGGCTCATTCTTTTATTAAGAGCTCTCAAAACCAATGAAGAAAAGGCAAAACTTATTTTATTAGAGGATCCTACGATAAGAATCAAGGAAAATCATTTATGGCCTTCTTTCAGTGATGAGCAATGGCTTGTTATTGAAACTAAAATGCGTGATCTGATTTTGGTTGAGTATGGTAAAAAGTATAATGTGAACATTGCATCCCTTACACAAACAGAAATCAAGAACTTGATTTTGGGACAAAACATTCGAGCACCCTCTGTTCAGCGACAAAAGATGGCAGAGCTGGAGGCGGCCAAGAGTCAAAAGATGGACGATAGCTCTTCAGCCGCGTCAGCAATGAAGATCAAGACCGTAAATGCACAAGGAGAAGAAATTACCGTTGTATCGTCTAGTAATTACGAATCACAGTCCTTTTCATCCAAGAATGATTGGCGCACCAACGCGATTTCCAACTCTCTGCTGTACCTAAAATTGAAGAACATTTACGTTGCTGCTGACGATTTCGTTGAAGATAAGGACGTTTTTGTGCTACCCCGTAACCTATTGAAGAAATTTGTGACAATTTCTGATACCAGCATACAGATTGCGGCGTATCTATATGGATCGACAGTTAAAGATCATGACAATGTCAAAGAAATTAAAACAATCGCTATCGTACCACAATTGGGAACATCTTCACATGTCAGATTCTCTAGACCACCCTCAGGTTGTTCTTATTTGAAGGAGTTAGAGTTGCTAGGTTGGATTCACACCAACAAGGTGGACCTCAAATATATGTCTCCTCAAGAAGTAGTAACTCATTCTCAGAAGTTTGCCCTGCATAATGAAAAAGCCATCGATTTAAGTGTAAATTTGATTCCAGGCGCCGTTTCCGTGGCAGGCTATACTTTACGAAAAGAAGGATTCGATTGGGGACTGAACTCCAAAGATGCAACGAACCCTTCTCCAGAAGGATTTGACCCATCATTCTGCGAAGGTGCTCAGATTTTACTCTCTGAACGGGTCATGGGTAATTTCTTGGTCCCAACATCATCCATATGGAATTATACGTTTATGGGAACTTCGTATAAGGAGGATCTTCCTTATGAATTGAAGCTTGACGTTCCGATAGAGTTCTACAACGAGATGCACCGCATTTCCCATTTCATGCAATTCTCAGAATTTGCTGGTGAAGAAGAGCTGGAGCCCGAACAGCAAAATTTGTTCACGTAGTAAGTACTGTTGTTGTTTACATAGAATCAAAATACGTAATTATCCATCCTTCATAAGATGGGTTCAAAGCACTGTACTGCCGGCATATCCATCTCATATTGCAGCTTCCACTCTCTCTATTTCGGTGCATGGTTGAGCTCACGTGACTGTCTAGATTACGTATTACGTCCATGTTTATCATCTCAACTAAGCAGTGCATGTAAAGGAATGTCTAGTGTTGTAAGACGGCACAGGAGCAGAACTCGCATGCATGGACCTGACTTCTTTGGATTCCACATGTTAGTGATAGTGAAGGTATTGCCCTCAACCCCCAAATTCCAGAATGTCCCGTGTTACCGGTAAAAGATATACAACACGTTCAGCGAGGCCGACGCTTAAAGGGCAGAGTCGACCCAATCGTAAAGCCTCGAGCAATTCAGAACAGCCATCTTCAGAGTCAAAGTCGCCCAACAAAGGGAAATATACGAAGCCTCCCAATGGTAAATATAAAGGGCGCAAAGGAGGGAAGGGAACACAGAACGTTGAGACTAAAACCAACGACGATCTTTATACTGCAGCAAAAGAGTTTGTACTTGGATTGACGAGATTAGGACTCACTTATTCCCGGATACTCTCAAAAGCCAAAGTCAACGACACTTTTCTATCACAAGTATTCGAGGAACTAGATCTGCCCATGGTCAGCGCTGCGACAGAGGTCAGTGATAGCGCTGACGTAAAGTCTCAGCTCAGGTCCACATCTTCAACCACACAGCGTGGTTCTAGAGGCGTAGCTAGCACTGCTATCTCACTGAAGCAAACTGAAGACACAGAGTCAAGAACTGGGCGGCCGTCTCATTTGCCGGTCTCAGCATCGACAGATCATTCAACGGAAAGGCTACAACATCATGATCTACATACCAGTCAAGCCCATGTCAAATCAGATGGAGTAATCCCTATAGCGGAGGTACCGAATAATAGTGCAGACATATCTGATATCAGTACAGAGGAATTGTCAAAATATATCTTTGAGGGCACGTCACGAATCCTAATGAAGACCCGGTTGGAACTTTTGAAACTCAAAAGCTCTCTGCGACACCGTACCCCAGCGTTCAGTAAAGACGTCGAGCGCTCGCTCAAGAGAAAGAGATCTTTTCTTATGAGCGATGTTGAGAGTTTCTACACAGCTATAGGCTTGAAAGATGAATTTGCCCCGGGATCTAACGATGATTTCATAGAGATTAGCGATTCTATAATGGAGGACAGTGATCAGGAGGAATCCTTGAAAGAGACCCCTGTGGCCCAAGAAAAAGATACACTAGCAGCTTCTAATGGCTCACAAGACGGTGGCTCTTACGTTGTGCCAGATACGGTGATACACATCGAAAGATCGCGTCCAGATCATTTCACACCTTATCGATCGCTCAACTTTACTGAGTAGACGTATCATTACGTCGCTAGCATGGTTGTAATATGTAAATATAAGCATTTAGAACCGTACATTCCCTAAGGCACTAGGAAAACTATTCAATTTTTCTTCAATTGAAGTTAAAATTCACCGTACTACTGTGGTTAGGTATCATAGTTTGATTTCCGTGTTTCCTGTGTTTATTGTGTCATAGGGCATAAAGCATTTATTTACAGTTTTGGTATTTGAAGTTAAAATAGATCAGTTACAGATGAGATGAACTTCATGAAATCTCAACGCGTGAATGACGCGATCTGCACGCGTCTGATGCCGTGGGAAGTCAAGCTAGTAGAGAGGAATCGATATAATACATGAGTCGCGCATAAAATTTTTTGGAACACCAAATCTATAAGAGTGAGACAGTAGCATTTGAACCAAGGTAGTATGGTATCCACTCCCAAGAAAAAGCGTTCTGCTAGCATAGCGGTATCTCCGCTGAAAAATGACGATAAGACTGCAGCAAGTAGCTCTAAGGACAAGCCAAAAAGAAAACTGAACAAACCTTACCAGTTTGCGCCTTTGGATCGACTTAGCAGCGAAGAGCCTATACTCAGATCAATACCAATATCCAGAGTACGAAATGTTGACGCGGATACTAGGAAGACAAATGGAACCAAAGGCAAGGCACAGACCAAAAAGAACAGTTCTCATGTCAAGAAACCTAAGGCTAGGTCAGAAACTCCGCCTGAACTGCGGTATAGTGACGGACCGTCAGAGGAAGTAATATGGTGGTACTCGCCGAGACGCATGGAGGATCAATTAGATAACCATTACAACTTGACGTACAACGAAGAGCAGGGCGAAGAATCTCCACAGAAAAGACAGGCTGGCCCCTCATCCACTCCACTACTCAACGATAAGTTCAAGGATTTGATTGATTTCAAGAATCTTAGTTCGAGTGGCGACAATAATGCATATGATAGAATCACCCACGGGTCACCGATAAAGAAGGGATCCATAGAGGACACTCCTGTGAGAGATATAAATGAGATTTTGAATGATTTAGACAACACCAAACGATTCCCTCCCTCTTCACCCGTCCGCGACGATGGTCGTGATGCACATGCTGAAACTCAAGAGGAAGCATCGATGAAGATGACTAGAGCCATCGTCGAGGTTGATGAAGTAAAAAGCGCACAGATAGGTTTGAAAAGAGATACTGCTAATGCATCTAAAAGTCCACCACGTGTCGAGTTACTTACGGATGATGAGGATGACGTGAAAAAAGACATAGAGGACAAACATGAAAATGATGATGATTCTCTGATGGATATTCTTACACAAAGATTTGCTAAACCTGTAATCACGGAAGAAAAAGAACCGCAGGCTGATTCGGAAGATTCGCTTCTAGAATTGTTAAATGACGAATTGTCTGACGGTCTTCAACTAAGCGAGAACCCGCTTCAGTTACAAGTACGAGAAGTGAAAAGGGTCGAAATAAGAATTGAGACCAGTACTGATGATAATGAAGAGAACGCGAATCAGAAGGGTTCCACTTCAAATTTTAGCACGAACGGCATCGACGATGATACATGCATAAAAAAGTGCGCCGCCTTAGCACAATTTCCCTTTCCGCAGAAAGGGTTTCAAAGGCTATGCATCTATGAAATCACGGAAATGAAAGCCCCTCTTCAGATCATACTTACCTGTATTGATCAAGATGAGAAGAAGGTGAATGTTGTTCTCAGAGAGCCCTGGATCAACTATAAATATGAAAAAGGTATGATCATTCATCTAATTGCTGGAGAAAACACCTCTAATAAACGATTGTTATCCAATACAAAGGATCCCGAGACTGGATTGGAGAACGATAATTTACTTATAGTGTATCCTGATGTTTTACTGTCTGCGACTGCAATTGGTACTGCGATGGATTGTCAAAGACGAGCTGTCTTGTCTGCAAGACTGAATGAACCAGGCGAGTACTCATTGGCTGCCACTCTGGGAAATATCATCCATGAGTTGATTCAACAACTTCTAAAGCTCAAGTTGCTTGAGCCAAATCAGTTCATATCGAAAGGTTTAGCCCTCGAAGTTCTTAGCAAAATTATTGAACCGTTCACTACGGAGGTGAACATGTGCGATGAGACAGTAGATTCTGTCACAAAGATAATATCAGATGAGCATTTACCATTCGTCATAGAATTTATCAATATTTATGTTACAAAGGACAATTCCAGATCCTGGATTCAGGTAGTTGGAACAAAAACCAAGAGAAAGTTGGCTGTTTCTGAAATCATCGATATCGAAGAAAACATTTGGTCCGCAAAGTATGGGTTAAAGGGATTTATTGACGCAACGGTTGAAACCACTGTGGATCAAGATGGAAAGAAGCTTATTGCTCCCGTTGAAATCAAAACAGGGAAATGGAAATCCAATGCACATGAGGCTCAAGGCTTGATCTATACCCTACTTCTTCAAGACAGATATGATGTTCCGGTGAATGCTCATGTTATGTTATATTCGAAACTAAGAGAGTTTTCCTTACAGCCCAAAGTTTTGATTTCGTTGAAGCACCTGCTAAATTTACGAAACACTATTGCCAAATATCACCAGGTGATGAATGAAGAGTTGGATGACTGGGGCGGTCCACAGCATAAGCTACCCGCCATGATACAAAGCTCCAAATGTGACCAGTGCTTCTTGAAGACATCATGCATGGTGCTAAATAAACTAAGCGAAAAAGAACAGACCCCAGGAATATTGAAGCATGAATACGCAGATTTGACGAATCACTTAGAATCTCAAGGTGCTCAGATGTTACAGCTGTTTCGCTCATTTTACAACAAGTATGATAGGCTTTTGATGATGGAAGAAACAAGCGTAATTAGCTCCACAAAGGATACGTTTTTAATGTCGGGCGCAGAGAGAGAACTCAAAAATGGCCACTGTATTAGCGAGCTGCAGGTGGTGGAAGCGCTAACTTTGCCTGATGGACGGTTTTCTTACACGTTTTCGAGAAATCAGTGGAATAGGCCTTCAACCAAGGATACCCTATCGACTTTGAACAGCATGCTCTCAACGGCGATAAATACCAATGACTATGTCATGATAAGTGATGATGCTTCAGGCCAGTTAGCCATTGGTACTGGGTATGTTACTGAAGTCGAGGATGATAGAATTGTGGTTGTCTGCTCACGAAACATTTTAGCCAACAACATGCACAGTGATTCCTTTGACAGAAGATCTAGACAGGTGATCCAGAGTGTATTACTGAACAAAACTGTGAGCATACCGACGAATGGAAATGACAGTAACAACCCGCACCGCTTTCGTATTGACAAGAACGAGAACGCCATGGGGTTGACTTTGGCCAGGTACAATTTATTGAACCTTTTCTTGCCAGAGGTTGTTGTTGAACCTGAAGCTCCCTCTTCCTCAAAGAGAGGCAAGATTCAGCTTCCTGTTAAGAGATCTCTCGGTGGATATACTAAAGGAAGGAAATTGATTGTTGAGCTCAAAGCTCCGGCGTGGGGATCAAACACCAGTAAGATCCCCCATCTGGGTGAAAGATTCAACGAACAACAACAGCGTGCCATTGAGAGGTCGTTGAACTGCCGTGATTACAACCTAATCTTAGGAATGCCAGGAACTGGAAAAACGACGGTAATTTGCGAGATTGTGTCAATTCTCGTGAGCAGAGGAAAATCGGTGTTGTTGACGAGTTACACGAACTCTGCTGTAGACAACATTATGATGAAACTTGCAAGTACGATACCAATGTCTCAGATGATAAGATTGGGGTCACGGCAGCGTGTACATGCCTCTGTTAAGCAGTATCATATCTCCGAGGCTGTAGCCAGAAAAAGCGAAGAAACGACCCTAACCGAAGTCATTGATTCCGCACAAGTGGTTGGCGTGACCTGTTTAGGTATCAATGATCCTTGGTTGCAACTGCGAACCGGAGATTTTGACTACGTGATCCTAGACGAGGCGAGTCAAGTCTCCTTACCCATTGCTATCGGTCCATTAAGGTTCGGTTACAGATTTGTGCTAGTTGGAGACCATTATCAGCTACCGCCATTGGTGAAAAACAAGTTTGCTATAGAGAACGGATTGCAGGAGTCACTCTTCGAGAGACTGTGCAGGACGCACCCACAAAGCGTCGTCGAGTTACAAGTGCAGTATCGGATGAACGCCGACATCATGTCACTTTCCAATGTTTTAGTTTACAAGGGAAAGCTGCAATGCGGAGGGGACCGTGTGAGTAAACAAAGATTAGAGTTTACTAAGGGGTCTTGCCACAACACAGATTGGCTGGCCCGCAGCATTGCCCCTGAACGACCAGTCGTTGTCTTAAGCTACGACGGAGGTTTATCAGCGCAAAAAAACGACCTGCCACCGCCCGAACTGTTTTCTGAGAAAGACGACCACGGCCAATTGACCAACGTTGGCGAAGCCAACGTTGTCCTGACGCTGGTCCAGGCTTTGCTATCGCGCGGTATTACCGAGCAGCAGATCGGCGTGATGTCCATCTACCGCGGCCAGATGCTGCTGCTGCAGCACAGGCTACAAGACACCAGCATCGAGGTGCTGACCGCCGACCAGTTTCAGGGTCGGGACAAGGACTGCATCATCCTCTCCATTGTCCGCACCACCAGCAGCATGCTACTGCGAGACTTGCGGCGCATGAATGTTGCTATGAGCCGCGCTAAGAAGAAGCTCATCATCGTATGTTCCTGGGAATGCGTCTCCAAGATACCTGAGCTGAGACCATTTGTAAATCACGTGGTCAAAAACGACTGGATTCTGCCCATCGCTGTTTCCCCGGACAACACGCCGCGCAGCCCCCCACGCTAGACCAAACGCTGCCGGACAGTTGCCTACGGATGCAAGCCTCTTGGCCCAGAAAGTTAAAAAAGACCCAGCGACTTACCCGGCCTGCTCATCCCCGTGTTTCATGTTTCCCGCCTGTTCTCCTTGCACCGCTGCGTTACTCCATACCAGCCACCGCGCCTGCAGCACCGTTGCATCATGCAGGCGCCAAAGCTTTGACGAAAGAACCGAAAACACCCCACGACCATACTCTGTAAACTTGCGTAGCAACCAGCCTCGTTGCACCTTATGTAAGCACAACACCCGTCCTAGACCACTCGGAGCGCGCCCCTCGCCCCGTAATCCGGTACCGCGCCGTTTTTGCATTCCGACCGTTGTCCGGCCAACCGATTTACCGGACTTGCCTGTGCGCACGCAGAACGCCCCGCACAGCCCCCAAAAATCTGCGCCAAAAGATGACCAGACACATGTCCCACGACGTTTTCCTACGTAGGCCCGCAACAATCCTAAATTCCAGGAAGCCAGCCCAGAACCCAGGACTGCGAACCCCGAGCAAAACAGATTCTTGCCCTGTCAGCAACGCTGTGAGCTGTTTTCGCTCACTGTAAATCTAAACTGTTGGCCAAGTGCCGTGATCGTCCAGGAACGCAGATTCCCTTACAGTTCCTGTATCAGACCATATTTGTGCACGCTGAATTCCTCTGGCTCAATGAAGTAAGCTCCGAGAGCGCATACGATCGGCTGCTGCTACATAGCGCGCAGCGTCGCGCAGAAATCCAGCCCCGCCGGCAGAGCCTAACTTAGAAGCGTGATGGCTCCGCCTGGCACAACCTTAATACGTAATAAGGCCTAATTCCTGGCACCTAAACGCAAGGAAGTCCCGCCATCGGACTGCCAAAATAGCGCACATGTTGTCACAGCTGGAATTCGTTGTTTATACGAACGTTTTAGGTTCGGTAAAGGGTACAGCAGGTATAGACATTAAGAATGCAAATTACAGACACAAACAACGGCGTGTTTAGGAGCGATTTTCGAAAACAATGCAATGCACTCCATTGGGTGGGCTCCCAGCAACAGGTTTAACGCTTGGCACACAGTGCGATGGGTCGAGTTTCTCCTGTTATCTTTTTCTGTTAGAGTGGTTCCCCTTTCGGGACCTTTTCTGGATCCGAATTGTTTAAATTGCATATTGTGGTTGTTATATATATGGGCAACAGACTTATAAGAATTGGATTTTGTACAGGATACATAAAGGGAAGGTTTAAAGCGGAGTTGAAGAGCAGAGCGGCAGAAGAGCACAGGTAGGAGTGTCTGTATGCAGAAACCGTTGTGAGCGTCAGAAGCGAATCAGCGGATATCAGAGTGTATTCAGCATGGGAAAAGAGCAGTCTCCAGGGGCCAGAGGGGTGTCGCCCTCAGACAGCGGAGTTAGTACGAGCACGAGTTCTAGTGGGAACGCGGCGGGTAATGGAACAGGAAGTGCCACGGAGTACTTTGCCAACACGAACATACTCACGTGCCGGTTGAAATGGGGCGATCCGGACACCTTCATCACGGACCCCAAGAAGTCGCAGCTCATGGGCCGGTTGAACCAGTTGGTGCACTTGAACAAAGGGTTGCTGGTGAACCCGAAGGAGATGGAGAACTACCAGTACTTCTCAGACCGCGAGCGGCTGCAGCACTTGGAGCAGAACCTGGACTGCTATTTGTTCGAGCGCGGGAACGTGGAGGTGGACAAGTGGTACCGGGACTGCGTTTTCGAGAGCAGCAAGACGAGCTGGTTCTACGACGTTGTCTTGCAGGCGCAGTTCAAGGGCTACAAAGACTTGCAGGCCACGAAAGAGGGCTTTTTGGCCGAGCTCAACTCGGCTGCCTCTGTGGTGCAGAAGACCGAGCCCTCGCCGGACTCTGCAGACGAGGGCGCCGCCGCGGGTGCAGGCACTGCCGGTGTCGCAGTCAATTTGCTGGACTGCTGGTCCATCTCCGAGAACCCGCACGCGTTGAACCATCCGGGGAATCTATACGTCAGAGGAATTCCGAAAAACTTGACCCGAGAAGACCTCATGCCGATCTTCGCCAAGTTTGGGCCGGTACTAATGTTGAAGATAATTTGCGATCCAAACACGAACAAATCGCTGGGGTTCGGCTTTGTGTCGTACCCGTTGGGATCGCAGGCCTCAAACTGTATCAAGGAGTTGAATGGGAACTTGATGAACAAGTCTCCTTTGTTCGTCAATTATCACGTGGAAAGAAAAGAACGAGAGAGGATCCATTTCGATCAATGGAAACAAAACGAACAAGAGGAGTCGAACAAGTTCAGAGGTGTCTTTGTTGGCAATCTACCTGTCCTCACGGATGATAACAAGTTGTTGACCCCCGAAATCGTTTTGGAAAAATTCAAGAAAGAGCTCCCCGATTGTGAAATTGTCAGCTATTACTTCCCGAAGAGCAACTCGCAAACCAATTTGGAGTACTCTGAAAACAATGGAGACTCTCATTCAGACAGTCAGTCCGTCTCGCCTCTGGATTCCAAGTCTCCTATCGAGGATATACTACGCAAGAAAGAAGAAGAGGCTGAAGAGGAAGAGGAATCACAGATAGACGACCTCGTAGAAGGCGATGAGATGGCCTCTGAGTCCAAAACTGATAAACAGAACAAACCTTCTACTGAATCGGGTAGCGCGCAGTCAGAAGCTACTAATGAAGAAACGTGCGAATCTCAGGATGAGGAGTGTCCACTCAAGGGATATGGATTCATCAGATTCTCCACGCATGAAATGGCCCTCAAATGCATTGAGAAGTTCCATGACACTCAATGGTATGGTCATCAAATCGTCGTCAATAAGGCGAATCAAAAGTTCCATCAACACCAATATTCTTTCAACAATGGCAACGCCAACAGCTCATCAAGCATTTCAAGCATTGGCAGCAATAACTTAAGCCATCAAAACAGCAACGCAAGTTTCCACGGGCAGACCAGTCCACATCATGGCTACTACCATCAGCCCCCATACTTTCCGCCAATGTACTCCTTCAGAATTTCACGTCGTCACAGTGAAAGGCCTGCAAGCTCAAGACAGTCAAGCATTATGGGTTACTCTCCTCCTCCAATGGGGTTCATTCCGATGAATGATGGGACGCACAGTCGAAAGAACAGTTCCCACTCTCGTTCTATCTCTAGACAGAACTCCGCTCATAGCATACAATCTTATAATGGAGATCAGTTGATGGACCCCCACTCTCCGCATAGCGGATCTCAGAACTCATTACCTCCACCACCTTTATCACAAGGTCTATATCCCTTACAGTTACAAGGTGGTCCTAACCCAATTCCAAGCGCCCTAGGTCAGCCATCTCTAATTCCTCAACCGGGGCTTGTTCTGACAAACTCTTCTACGAACTCAACGGGTTCTCCTAGAAACAACTCGGTGTATGGACCCCCAAACATTCCAATGTCTTATTCCACTTCGAATCCGTTCAATATTCCGTTACCAATACCTAGAAGTGACGAACAAGAATCAAATTTGTACGTTAAACATATACCATTGGAATGGAAAGATGAAGACCTTTACGAATTCTTCGAGAAATTTGGCGAAATCATTAGCGCAAAAATCATTACTGTTGGTGGTTCCATCAAACAACAAGGTGACCAAGATATCAAAAAGGATGAGCTGTTTGGCAAATCTAAAGGGTACGGATTCGTCTGTTTCCAAAACCCGTTGGATGCCTCGAAGGCAATGTATCATACCGATGGCTTGAAACTCAGTCCAGACAATACTCTATTCGTTTCGTTTGCCCAGAGAAGATCTAAGAGTATTGACCCTATCAAGACGCCCACTACCTCCAACAGCGTGAACTATAACAAAAAGTTCATGAATGCAATGTATCAACAACAAAAGCACAACAGTTTGCCATGGATGGTACCAGTCCCTGTATATTATCCTCCACCGTCATCAAGCTAAAAAGATGTAGCTGATTTGCCCATGCAGAAGATGACGAAGATAGTCATTCTTGAACAACCATTTTGATACATCGTTACGGGTCATTAAACGTGTAAACTTTGAACGGGTTTTCTAATTGATTAAAAATAAAGCTTTAGCCACTTGCAAAGAGCAGTTTCATCAGTGAGCAGGGTGTTCAACGTGGGGTGTCGTCATTTTATCTGATTCAATAACAAAGAACATAAATTTCATAAAAGCTTGGATGCTTCCTAATGGTAGAGAGATATTACATTGACTATTGCAAATAAAACAATCAAGCCCAACCAACCAAAGCACAACTGCCAGTGGCAGTTTAGACTTCGATCTCAGTGATAGTAGTTTTTTGTTTTCTTCATATTCCTTTTTCTTTAATTCACTTTCAATTCTTTCATAAAACTGCTCATAATACCAACAGGTAAAATTGATAAGGTATATAGCAAGCTTATTCAAGTCGCGTGCAATGTGAGGCTTCTCAACAAATCACCAACCTTAAAGCGACATGCGTGACTATCCTACATATATTTGGATACTTGAAGTTCTTAATGATAATGAATTATGTCATATTAAAAACTCCTCCTTTAAGTTAGATCCTTCTCTAATACAGAAGATTTATAGAAGTACTATTTGGGTGAACTAGTTGATGTTTGGTTCAATTAGCAGCGAACTTTAAAATCCAGACCAAACGTTAAGTTGTATGAAAGCGGATGAGAATTAGCGCTGATATCCTTTCTTTGGGTCATATACATATCATAAATTCTCGAACTATTCAGAATCTCAACTTTCATTGTATCTCTAAGTAATCTTACGATCAGGATTCAACTGTCAAAACTTGGTAATATGTCAAAACTGTCATCATACTCGATGGGTAATGTTACACGGCTTAGGATATAAATATATACACATATGTAGCAAAGGATAAACAAAAGCGGTCAGGACTTGAGGTTGAAATGTCCCGTAATTAATTATTCAATGGTCTGATCATGTGAGTCGCTATATTTCAGAGATCAACATGATAGCGAACAAAAGAAGCGAGCTGAGTTGGAGATACGATCCAACACAAAGAAAAGAAAAGTAACAATGAAAAATTTTCCAGACGAGGCAGACAGTAGGCGAGAAATCAGTTCTGAAAGTTTCGGGCGGTTGCCAGCGAACCTTTTCCTCTGGGATTGAAAGAACCTTTTGGACGAGAAATAGAGCGGGAGATCCGAGTTCATTCGCACCAACTTCTGAGCTGTACTGGATTTCCGAGAAAAATGTGTGTAAAACGTCTATAAATCAAACGAATGCCCTTTTAGATGTGAATAGAAAAGAAATAGAACAAAGTGGAAGTGTGCAGACTTTTCAGTTCTTCTGATTATCCATATGATATTGGGGGTTGAACGGGTACAGAAGAGAAGGGTGTGAATTTGCTACTTTTGGATCGAGTTCCTGAGGTGTCGATCCATTGGGGCCTGCGTATTGAGTGGTTGTCCCAATGAAGGAAACCTTCTGAACTTTGGAGAACCTTGGGTTGGAAAAGATAGAATTTTTCTGGGAGTCAAACGAGCCCATGCTATTAATTCGATTACCTGCAGAAACAGCAGTACTGGTGCTTGATTTTGCAGTTGTAGTTGCTGCATTATTATTAGACATAAGCATATTCCAATTCGATTCGGTCGTCAGAAGCTCAAGTTTGAAAGCTCTTAGTCTATCCAAATGCTCTTGTGCATTAGTGTCTTTTGCACTCAAGGAATCACAAACTTGAAGCATAGATCGTATGAGCAATCCTATGTTCTGTTCGTACTGATTCATCATATGTAAATGGTAAGAAGTTGTGGGTGGTGCCAGACCGTTGTTGTATGAAATAGAGGGATACGGTGTCATCGTATGGTATGGTGTCCCTAAGACCCTTGGTACTGGAGATGACATCGACATAGAAGGGCCGTTACCGCTGATTGGGGTAGGGATAGTTGGCATTGACGTGGGTATCGACGTCGGTCCCATTGGCATTGACATCTGATGCGGAAGAGGATGAGGTATCGTCTGTTGCGGCGGTTGCTGCAAAATCGGCGACGCAGTTAACGCCGGAGGTACAGGCGACATGCCCGGCTGTATCATGGGCTGGTTCGTACCAGAGGACTTTCTTGACATGTCTTGATTAGAAATGGCAGGCGTAGCTGCATTCCCTTCCGGTGTTGGATTGAGATAACTGACGCACACTGGAGACAGAACGTTTCTCCTTTTACCGTCTTTGCCTATATTGTTGGACTTTCGATGAATTCGCTTCAGCTGTGTCTCCGTAGCAGATCTGCAGAAATCCTGTGAATGATGAGTGAATTTCCACTCCACTTCGATTTTTGAACTGCTCGAAGAATCTACCGGGAGTCCACCGCTGGTCGACGACGAAGGCGTATGGGGCAACTTATGAAATCCGTACATGTGAAGTTGCCGGACGAAACTGGAAACGTTCCCATGCTTGAAAAACCTTTTCAGCACTTTGCTCGAAAAATTTGGAGCGTTTGGCTTTATAGTGAAGGTAGACTCGTCGTCCTCACACCACTTGACCCACTCAGAAAGATCATCCTGGGTCAGAATGTGATGCAGTTGATGAATGAATGTCTTGTTGTGCATGGCGCGACAGCTCTGTATTTTCTACTCGTGAAAAATCGGCTTCAGAGTACGCTATGACGAAACCTAGCAAATCGAGCAGAACTCACTAACTCCGTCGCTCGTCTAAGGTCTCCACCCAAAAAAGTGCAAAGTCTGAGATACAGACCTCACTGCGCAGCGTGCGCTACTGAATGTGATAGCAACGATCCAAATGACACAACGTGGCCAACTCTACCGAGAGCTGGTCCACTTTTTCGCTCGAAGCTGAGCTGCAAAAAACCGAGCCTTCGAACTGGCCGGACCAAAAAGCGAAATCCGAACGTTCCGCCTGATTTTGCCTCGTCTCGCAGACTTGGGCTTCACCACAGCTATGCCAGAAACCGCAAAAAGCACTCCCAAGCACGCCAGATAGTACGTCTCTGCCACCTAACTCTCAACTCGTCTTATTCTTCTTCACAATGTAATGAAACCTGCTTATTTCAGTGGAAGAAAAATATAATGCCAAAAGGAAGGAACTAAGATACCAGAGAAGACGCCCCTTCTCAGCTCTTGAACAGTCTGCTTGCAAACCCTGTTAGCGTATCTTGAAAGAAAAGAGACAGATGAAAGACAACCACTGCTTTCAGCTATACCCGTAACTTATAGTATCGCCTGTCTAAATCAACCTGAGATCAGCCGAGATCTTTCAAGGTGCATCGAATGTCGTTTTTATCTCGACTTTCTTTTAAATTTTTTAAATTTCAGTTCGCTGATGTTGCTAATCTTTTCAACAGTTTTTCCTCTTTGTTCTAGTCAATGGAGAAAAAAGTAACTGAAAGCTTAAAAACACACATTGTGAGCCCATATGTATGCGAAAAGAAATGAGAGAAAGATGCTCGAAGACCGAAAATGCGCAGGGACCTGGAGACCAGTGTGACTTCTATCGCGGCTAGATCGTGACGCTTCTGTTGGGAGCGATGTGCCTTACTGGGTTTCAGACTGGTAGTTGTGGGCTACGGAATAGAAGACCCACCGTGTAGGGTAGGATCTGTTCTAAGGCAAGCTGGTTTTCACCTGCATGCTGCAGGTGAAAAGCTGCAGCCTGCAGATGCTGGGCCTTTATTGTTCTGTGTCAAAAATTTTCACTCGATGCGGCCTTGCAGCCTGCAGGAAGATCACGTGGATTACGAAGAGGGGCTGCGGAGGCCAGGCCCGACACGGGCAGTGTTGAGCAAGCTGTCAGAAAATAAGGTGCAAGCATCTGCAGCGCGGCAGCGTGGCGTGATCAGACGTAGAGATAAGCAGCTGCAGAGGCAGGCCGAACAGGGGTTGCCGTGTGGTTCGGTTTTACCCGCTTCTGTGCCACAAAAACGAAGAAAAAATAGACGACTGATGATCATTGGGTTAAGGGTGGAAAAATAACGCGCGCCGCAGAATCACGTTCACTGCAGCTGAGAACAGAGGGTGTGCCGTGCATATTGCTGACACTCTTGCGCTGAGCCACGCGTGAGAAGGCAGCGGAGACGGCGATAAGCGCTTGCGGGTTTGGTTACCCGCAAAGGCGATCCCTGAACGAAGCACCGGAAAATGACGAATAGTTCGGAACCTGGTGCAGGAAGTCTGGAAAACGAAGTTCCAGGCTTTGCCACAAAGGTGCGGAAAGCTAGGGAACAATTGTTGAAGTTCTGGCACACGATGGTGCTGCATGCGGAATGCGTTTTCTGACTTGACAGAAACCTTCTGGCGCACAGTGCGCCGTGGTGTACAGAACGGCTCGGTGACCGGATCGGGAACAATGGGTATCTTGCTGTCCTCGCTCGAGGATCGTACGCTGGGGAGTCAAAGCTGGAGTTATGCGGTTACCTGGATATGAACTCGGGCTTAGTCATGTGACCTGGAATGAACTGGGCTAATGACTACCGGTAGCGGCTTGTGTTGAGATGTTCAGTACATATATATGGAGCATACGTACTAGTAGCTAGTCTTTTGTATTGCGAGAACAGTCTTTGTCCTACAACTGCAGTGGCAAGCCCTCTACGGCATCGGAGCTGACGAACCAACGAGTGGTCTGGCTGCATTTGGCGTTGACGACAGCACAAGGCAAGTCAGGGTTCTTCTTGACGAAAATCTCTTCCAAGATCTCTTTCTTGCCGCTGCCTTGAGCGATAAATGCGAGTGCTTTACTCTCGGCCAAAACGGGTAAGGTCAGAGTGATCCTGTCGCTAGGTGGCTTGGGAGAGTCATGGCACCACAGCACTTTGCTCTTGGTTTCTTCTAGCAGGTATTTGTGTTTCTCGCCGGGGAACAAAGAGCAGGTGTGGCCGTCTGGACCACACCCGAGTAGAATCAAGTCGAACGAACCCTTGGGTAAAAGAGTTTCGTACTCGGCTGCCACCTTCTCGTTTTCTGAGCCGCCCTCTTGCACCAGGGACTCGTTTATGGTATACACGATTGGTCCGATGACCTGCTTGCGCGTCAATTCCTCAATCACAGCCTGCTTGAAGGCTCCGTAGTTGCTGTCCTTGTGCTCCAAAGGGACCAGTCTTTCGTCACTGAAGTAGACGTGCCATTTGGACCACTGGACATGGCTCGAGACTTCTGGATTGTCTATCAACGCCTGACGTAGTACGTTAACCATAGAGCCACCACTGATGGCAATGTCAAACCTATCCTTTTCACTCAATGCCTTGTTCTGTTGCTCAACGATGTATTTGCCCACTGCGGAGGCTAGCTCACTTCCTTCTGGGTATTGATAAACTGGTACCATTTCTCTGATTCTAGTCTTATCGCTTGTTACTGCAAACCAGTCTTTCAAGTCTTCAGACACTTGCGCAAACGTTCTTGGACACGATCCTAGTATCGAATGAACAAATTGTGTGAAGTTGGCTTACTTTGCTATGATTAATCCCTTTATATGAAGGTTTTTTAGTAAAATCCATAAATCGATCATTATCCATAATACCTAAGAACTTATACACAAGATAGTCTGCTATAGCAGAAGCTAACCATGAACTGTTACCTCTGAGAGCACTTCCCATTCTTCTACTGGGCCCTCGCATTTTACGACCTTGAAAGTTAGGGGGAACGACCATCCTTTTAAGTTGTTTTGTAGCTGATATGAGTCCTGGTCTCTGCGATGAGACTCGATTTCTTCTGTAGTGACGTCAAACAGGTCTTGAATCCTCTGTCTAATCAACCGTATCATGGCCTGGTCCATTGGATATATATCTGAGTACGCTAGCGAGAGATGCGGATGAAACTCGTCGAACAGCCACGAGTCTATGTTTAACTCTCCAACGAACATAGATCTGATAATCTTCGCTAGACTGTATAGCATCGGGTTTGGCTTACACTCCAATCTGCATTTCTCAAAATATTTCTTCCCGATAATAAACCTGTCAAATTCAATCAACGGTTTGTCTTCTTCGATCCGGTCTTTCACAGCATTGATCGCATGGTGCGCCATCTCTAGGACCTTGTGCACTTCTTCCATAGAGTCGCAGCTTAGTCCGCTGCAAACGGTCACGTGAGGCTCAAAAGAGGGTGCATTTGGGAATAAGGTCTGTAGTGAGCCTATCAGCGTCTTAAAAGTCTCGTACTCCGGACCATGTGCGTACGGGCACAGCCATAGTGATATCCCCATATTCTGAGTATATGTATTCTCCCACTCTTCTACCGCAAGGTCTTTCTAGGGTTTTGGTAACAATTGAACGGGACAATAATCGTACAACGCGAATTAAGCAGGAGCTGAAACGCAGATATTTGAACAAAAATTTGCTGTGTAGAGCTCCAAGGCCATGTAAATGGTACTCCCTTTCTTATTAGTTGAAGTAGTGGTATCCTTACTTCTTCGCTATCATTGAAGACTTATCAATATCCGAAAGAGCATTTTTCAAACAAGCATCGATTTGTAAAATAATACAGAATTAGACAAACATCAACGTGCTAAAACACGCTTTTAGGCGTCTATATTTCTCTCTGTGGTCACTGAAAAGCTAAGGAGTCGGACGCAAAGCATCTCATTGTATTAAAAGGACCGAAAAGAGTCTTAGCAGAAAAAATGGCGACTGCAGTGGCTCAGTTGGGCCGAAAGTGTAAGAACTGTGGGTCTACAGATTTCATCCGTGATATCAGTAACACGACCAATGAGCTAATCTGCAAAGTTTGTGGTTTAGTCACCGAGGAGAACTCTATTGTGTCAGAAGTGACTTTTGGAGAGGCTAGCAATGGTGCAGCGGTCATTCAGGGAGCGTTTGTTAGCGCCAACCAGGCGCATCCATCCTTCATGTCACACTCGGGACAAAATGCGTTGATGTCCAGGGAAACCACGTTAAACAACGCTAGAAGGAAGCTTAAAGCTGTTTCCTACGCTTTGAATATACCGGAATATGTCACAGACGCTGCTTTTCAGTGGTACAAGTTAGCTTTAAGCCATAATTTTGTGCAAGGTAGAAAGTCGCAAAACGTGATAGCTGCGTGTCTGTACATCGCATGTCGTAAAGAGCGGACTCATCATATGCTCATCGATTTTTCTTCAAGATTGCAGGTGAGTGTGTACTCTATTGGTGCCACTTTCTTGAAGTTGGCGAAGCGACTACGGATCGTAAAGCTTCCTCTCGCTGATCCATCTTTATTCATTCAACATTTCGCGGAGAAATTGGAACTTGGAGACAAGAAGATCAAAGTGATTAGAGATGCTGTGAAACTAGCGCAAACTATGTCGCGAGACTGGATGTATGAGGGCAGAAGACCTGCTGGTGTTGCTGGGGCGTGTCTTTTATTGGCCTGTAGGATGAATAACCTGAGAAGAACACATTCTGAAATTGTGGCCATATCTCATGTGGCCGAAGAGACATTGCAGCAAAGACTGAACGAGTTCAAGAACACAAATTCGGCCAAAATGTCAGTGAAGGACTTCCGTGATAATGAGGAAAAGGTAAAGGACGGAGAACGAAGCGCTGACGCGAAGCCTCCAAGTTACGAAAAAAACAGATTAAAAGAAAAGCAGTTGAAGGACAGTATAGAGGCTAAAGAAATGATGGAGACCAGCGAAGAAGCCATTTCTCGAAACCCTATTTTGACTCAAGTCTTCGGAGAACAAGAGTTATCATCAAAGGAAGTGCTGTACTACTTGAAGAAGCTCTCTGAACGTAGAAAAGAGGATTTCCATAGGATAAAAGCCACGCATGGGATCGATGGAGAAGAATCTACTGCAGAAGCTAAAAGCAAGAAACGTTCAGCGGATGAAATTGACGGCTATAGCCTCGAAAAAGATCCGTACAGGCCGCGAAACCTGCATCTTCTTCCCACAACCGAATCTTTACTATCCAAAGTCAGCGATCATCCAGAAAATCTAGAAGACGTTGACGATGCTGAACTAGACTCACACCTGCTGGATGAGGAGGCTTCGAAGCTTAAGGAACGTATTTGGATAGACATAAATGGAGAGTACTTGCTGGAACAAGAGTCCAAACGACTCAAGCAAGAAGCCGATCTGGCTAGTGGTAACACTTCTCTACGGAAAAAACGTGCCAAGCGCACCAACAAGTCCCAGTCTGGTGCAAGCATTGTCAAGGTACAGATCGAAGGTCTCCCGGTTGACGTTTCATTGGATGATGGAGAAGCTGCAGAAGCAGCCAGCAACGTCATTCCTAAAACAACGTTTTCAAAAAAAATCAACTACGATGCTATCAACGGTCTTTTCGGACAAAAATAATCGTGCTCAGCAAACCGCTGGAGGTTCTTTTGCGCAATCCTCCACTTTTATACATTCTGTTCTATTTCGATCGTACTTTATTTAATCTTCGGTGTACTTGTCTTTCTATTAAAACCTACCACGCAATCAATCACGCCCCTCCAAACTAGTGAGCTAACGTCAATGTGTTCTACCAAAGACAGCTACTGCAGTGTCCTTAGGAGCTTCATCACTGGATGATCGTTTAATATCGGGCTTGGAAAAGAAACTTCTTTTCGCCGGCAGCCTAAAAAAGAAAATTTTATGCGATGCCATTAGAGATGCGATGAGATGAGCTACAATATGTGAAAAGATATAGATGCACACGAACTAAGTTAGAGGCAGAGTAGCCGTTAGGGACAGTTTGAGGGCCGTATTAGTGTTTCAACTGCAGGGGAATTAGTGGAGAAATCAGATATACAAGTCAAATCACCGTAAAGATGGTTAAAAGATCTCGTGCTGCCCTTCTACCGACAAACATCATTCTGTTGCAGAATCTTGTCAAGCGTGATCCGGATTCGTACCGTGAAGAGTTCTTGCAGCAGTATGCGCATTACCAGTCCCTCAGAGACATCTTTATGCTGAATTCTGTGAACAATGAGAGCAGTGATGAAAGTGCTATGGACGAGTTCATGGGTGCTATTGGTTTTGTTGCCCAAGTATGTTCCTGTTACGCGCAGGAAACTGCCAACTTCCCAAATGAGCTGAAACAGTTGATACTAGACCACCACAAGGCGCTACCCTTCGAAGTCAAAGAGAAGATAATTGCCAGTCTGACCATGCTGAGGAATAAAGGGGTCATCACTCCAGAGACTCTGATCCAGACGCTGTTTCCATTGCTGATCGCATACTCGTCCCACAGTAATTCCATGGTGCAGAACTCGCATGCCAAGGAACTGAGAAGTCTTATCTATAACACGCTGGTGCAGCTCATGAAGTCGTGCAACACTAACGGTAAGAACCAGAAGTTGAACAAATCTACCCACGCTCTCTGCTTCAATCTGCTGGAGCAACCGGATTCTCAAGGGTTGTGGGCTTCCAAGCTTACCAGAGAACTTTGGAGAAGAGGCATCTGGGACGACTCTAGGTCAGTAGAGATCATGACCCATGCGGCACTACATAATGATGTCAAGATCGCATACAGTGGCGTCCTCTTTTTCTTGGACGCTGACAGAGAGCGTGAGGAGACTTTCGAGGAGAACGAAGACGACGATGAGGTTGACCTGACGTCTTTGAAGCACAAGCTATCTATCAACAAGAAGTCAGGAAAGAGAGGTAAGAAGCTAGACCAAGCGCTGAAGACAGTGAAAAAGAAGTCAAAGGGCACGCAACAGAATGCGTACCTAAATTTCAGCGCAATCCATCTGCTAAGAGATCCTCAAGGCTTTGCCGAGAAGCTGTTCGAGAAGCATCTCAGCGGGAAGAATGCCAACAGGTTTGACTTTGAACAGAAGACGGCCATCTTGCAGCTACTGTCGCGTCTAACAGGTACCCACAAGCTAATGGTCCTGGGACTGTACTCCCATTTCTTGAAGTACCTGACGCCTAAGCAAAGAGACGTCACCAAGATTCTTTCTGCCGTGGCGCAATCGTGCCACGATCTGGTGCCTCCAGAAACGATCGAAGTCGTCGTCAGAAAGATCGCGAACGATTTTGTCAGTGACGGTGTCTCGAACGAGGTCGCCACTGTCGGGCTTAACACCATCAGAGAAGTGCTGACCCGTGCCCCACTGGCCATCGACGAAACCCTGCTGCAAGACTTAACCGAGTACAAGGGTTCTAAGGCCAAAAGCGTTGCGATGGCTGCCAAAGGCTTGATATCGCTGTACAGAGAAGTCGCGCCAGAGATGCTGAAGAAGAAAGACCGTGGTAAGATCGCCTCTATGGATCTGCAGGCGGACAAGCGTGCCGGAAAAGACTCCAAGAAGGTCAGATTTGGTGTAGAAACCACAAACGTCGAGGGTATCGACGGTATCGAACTCTTGGCAAAATGGAAGCAAGAACACGACCAGGGTACTGGTGAAGACGACGACGAGGCTGCTTGGGACATGGACGACCAGAACGAACTCTCTGACGCCTCGGACATTGACGGAGAATGGGTCACTATCGAGAGTGACAAAGAGTACGACGTCGATCTCGATGACAGCGATGCCGATGAAGACGCCGGCGCGGGTTCGAACCCCGGCGGCAGAAGAAAACATAAGGAACGAACCTACGGGAAGAGCAAGCACCCTGCCAAGAAGCGTGCCAGGCCCGAATCCGACGTGCAGGGCCCCGAGCCTAAGGCTGCCAAGACAGCCAGCGACGACGAAGTCAGCGACCTCGAGCTGTCTGACGACGAGGAGCCGCCTGCGACTCCTGCGGCGGCAGAACCTGTCACCGCACAAGAGGCCTTCCAGCAGCTCGCCTCGACCCGTATTCTCACGCCGGCCGATTTCGCCAAGCTGCAGGAGCTCCGTACCGAGAAGGGTGTCTCCAAGCTAATGGGTATCCAGAATGAAAACACCGTGGAACACTATAAACTCATGGGACCCGCCAAGCACAAGAAACAGAACAAAGAAGAAAGAATGGCTTCCATCATGGAAGGCCGTGAGGACCGTGAGAAGTTCGGTAGCAGGCGTGGAAAACGTGACTCCGTACAGAGATCTACTACGAACAAGGAGAAGTCTCGTAAGAAGAACTACGTGATGATGATCCACAAGCGCTCAGTCAAGGGCAAGCAGAAGATGTCGCTTCGTGACAAACAGAAGGTCCTGCGTGCTCATATCACTAAACAGAAGAAGAAGGGAATGTAATCAGCCGCCTATCTAAGTAAATCAAGTGTAAAGTATACACCACATAACACTCGAAACATTTCCCCAGGTAATTATCAGGAATGAAAATAAAACAAAATGTCAGAAAAACGTCAGACAGACGAAAAATAAAAAACAAACCACCTCAGTCTCCATTCAGCCAGCCACGCCCGTGACCGGTAGAAAACAGAGACCGCACGCCTCGCGCATGCGAGGATGCAGCGAGCGTGCGCTCGCTGTGCTCTCTGTCCGAGACATGTAGTCCGTTCTCTAACGCAGGTTTCCCGGAGTCTCAGCGCGGGTTTACTGGTATCTGCAGTCTTAGATCAATATATATCTTTCGCCAACGGTTTTGGACCGAACGACAGCTAATATCAAGATACAATAGAAGGGCGCAGAGAGGTACGTTATAACAGCTGCGGCGTATACGCCGCAGCTGTCATAGTTAGAGTGAGCTCGCCTCGTGATGCGGCCCGTGAGACAAACCGAACAGGGCGATAAGTGTTCGATTCGCTGCTCAGTCGGCTCGTCTTATGCCAAAGGGGAAAATCAGTTTTTCAGATATTACGGAAATGGGTTCACAGTATATAAGAGAAAGTCTTAACTCTTGACAATTGATACTGATACCAGATACTTTAGGTGGTGTAAATAAGGTGAACTAGCTGTGCTGTGCGTTTTCGTATTCTTATATAGTTTTGTGTCTTATTTCTGAGGTTAGTTATTCTGCAAGGCAAGGCAATTGATCGGAATCTGCTATCTGCTATACATTGAGATGTTGTCCCACAAGTTGAGAGGGTGTTTGAACAAGACGTCGAGTTTTGCTCGCCAGCAGGTGAGAAACTTGTCAATCCACGAGTACCGTTCGGCCGAACTTTTGAGAAAGTACGGCGTCGGGACACCCAGGGGTGCGGCAGCCCACTCGGTGTCAGAAGCCACGCAGATTGCGCAACAACTCGGTGGTAAGAACTTGGTGGTCAAGGCCCAGGCCTTGACCGGTGGTAGAGGTAAGGGCCATTTTGACAACGGTATGCCTTCTGGAATCCACATGATAGACTCCGTTCAAGAGGCTACTGCAGTCAGCAGCAAGATGTTGGGCCATAACTTGATCACCAAGCAGTCTGGTGCCAAGGGGAAGCTCGTGTCCGGTGTTTACATCGTGGAAAGAGTGGACGCGAAGCACGAGGCTTACCTGTCTATCCTTATGGACAGAAAGACGCAGCAGCCCTTGATCATCTGCTCGAGCGAGGGTGGTATGAACATCGAGGACGTGGCCAAGACCAACCCAGACGCTATCAAGAAGTTCTACGTCAAGGACTCCGAGGGATTGACCGAGGAGACCGCTGCGCAGATCGCTGCCTCGCTGGGCTTCTCTAAGGAGGCCGAGGCTGACGCTAAGGACGCGGTCTTGAAGCTCTACAAGATCTTCAGCGAAAAGGACGCTACCCAGATCGAAATCAACCCATTGAGTGAAGTCATCGGTCAGGAGAAGAAGGTCATGTGTATGGACGCCAAGTTCGGTTTCGACGATAACGCTGCCTTCAGACAGCAGGAAGTGTACTCCTGGAGAGATTTGACCCAGGAGGACCCAGATGAGGTCACTGCCAAGAAGAGCGACTTGAACTTCGTCAAGTTGAAGGGTAACATCGGTTGTTTGGTCAACGGTGCCGGTTTGGCCATGGCCACCATGGACGTCATCAAGTTGTACGGTGGTGATCCAGCTAACTTCTTAGACTGTGGTGGTGGTGCCACTCCAGAGACCATCGAGACCGCTTTCAAGTTGATTTTGTCCAACGAAAACGTCGATGCCATCTTCGTCAACATCTTCGGTGGTATTGTCAGATGTGACTTCGTTGCTCAAGGTTTGGTCGCTGCTACCAAGAACTTGGACGTCAAGGTCCCAATTGTGGCCCGTCTACAAGGTACCAAGTTGGCTGAGGGTAGAAGAATCATCGCTGAATCTGGTTTGAAGATCTACTCCTTCGATGAATTGGACCCTGCCGCAGAAAAGGTCGTTGAATTGACTAACTCTAAATAAATGGATACATGGAGACACCCATCGAGCGGAATTGACGAATTGTGAACGGAAAGTGACAGTGTCAACCTGTTGGTTTCCTCACAATCTTTCTCCGCCTTTGCTTTACCTTTTCTTTCTCCAAAGACTGAAAGAAGGGCCGAAACCAATGCCAGCGTTAATGATATAATAACGATCACGATAAACTTATAATCTTCTTTACGATAAATACAACAACTCTTTTGAACTGTCTTTTCAACGATTACAAAAGGGTTTACACTCAGTTATATTCGATATTTTTGAATTCCTTACGTATTAGAAGCAGCATAGCACGAAGAGTCCGCTACGCTTGGGAGCAAACAAAGAAACTCGTGATCATCTGGTCCAGGTTGGACACACAGTATATATTAGAAGAATATCTCGTCTTGTTCTCATCTACGCCGTTGGGGCTGCCTCTAGAGCCTTCTTTTGGTCTGCACTTTCTATGACAGGCTTGGTACTTCCGTTAATGATGTAGTCAAAAATCTGAGACGCAGAGTCTCCTGCCTCCAATCTGTACTTGATCATTCTCCCGAGCTGCACCCCTGCTGTGCATCCCAAGAAGAAATTCACCGACGCTAGTAGATAATTCTTGGGTCTAATCACAAACGACCAACGTGTCCAGATCACTCCTGTAGCCAACAAAGACAGGTTCTGCGTCCCAGATAGTTTATCGACAGGCCTCTTCATATCGCTTAACCCGGCAAACACCAGGCCCCATTTCATTACAGGCGCCCAGAAATGAACTGTCCTTGGTCCTGTCTCAGAGTTCCAAAATCTTTTGAATGCATTACCGGCTGCTGAAGACATCCTGACCTGTCCACTTTTCACTGTATGGTGTATCGTCTACAATATTAACCCAAACCAGTTCCAAACAAGCAATTGGACCGACACAACAATTTCTATGGGTGCACTTCTTATACTGATGAGTTCCCCAAGTTTAATTCGATTTTCTTTCAGAGGAAAACTGTAAGCACTAATGTGGATTTCCTGTAAAAGCCTGAAAAATGTATACAAACCGATTCCAACCGCTGCAGCAAGTGGGTCTTGACACTCACTGAAAGTACTGAAAGTGGTCACTCAGCGACAGTGTCTGAAGGCCGGCATCTGAAACTTGTAGACTGGCCTATTTCGCCCTGTAATTCCTCTTTATACTGATTAGAAAAGCTCATCTTTGAGCATTATGCCGATGGAAGACTGAAAGACTGCCAAATCCCGTCGTTACAGGCCTGTGTCGTCATCACTAAACGGGAGCAGGTCACGCATGGCACGTGACTCACTAGACGAGCTTTTTTCTGAAAAACAACCCCACATACACCGGGTAACTCTTTTCCGACGCGTAAATTGCACTTTCCGTTTACCACGCGAATCAAACTTAAGGCTGAAATATATATACACGCTGTAACTGATAGGAAGAGCTATAGCGTGTAGTCGATCAAGGTTGCGCTGAACCGGGCCAGAACTGCTGTACAGAGTTAGACACAACAATGACAGCTGGAAAGAGACAGAGGACAGGGTATGATTCCTGCGACGCCGGGATCGAGGCGGCAGAGCCCAGATCGAAGTGTCGCAACACAGGGCTGCGAAATGAACAAATCCCAAGCAAGATAGTGTACGACGTACGAGTCCTGATGCTGAATGCCACGATGGCTGCAAAGCAGGCCCGACAGATCCAGTAAGTTTGCTAGATTGGGCGTAGAGTAACGACATACTCAGTCCGGGTAACGTTATACTGAGGCACGTGACCTTGAACTGGATTCGGGTCTCTCCAGATCTTAGAATGGTTTTGTTTTCCGGAGCAAGTCTTCGTTTCGGCCCCCAGAAAAGTCATGTCTTGTGTGGGTGTTTCTGAGGCGAACCCCTATTTTCGATCAAGTTTTGGCCCCGAAAACAGCGTAAATAGTGAGATTCGCACTAAGCTCGGTTTTTCAGGTTTTACAAAGTACCTTCTCTAAAGGTTTATGTTTGTTCCCACTAAGATATCAGGCATACCTCACGCAGCTCTATCATCCGGTATTCAACCGAGGTGTAGTTCCCGCATTTTACCACAGGCAGTAAGGTTGGTGACTTTGAGGCGAAAAGCTCGTACCTTTTGTCAGTTTTCGGTCGCTGTTCTTTCTGCAACACCTGTAAAGCGGAACGTTTAAAGCTTTGTCCGGAGTAAGGTACTGATAATTGCGGCACAATAGTGTGTTTGTGACATTGGTCCTTGGTCACAAAACAGATTTTACAAGCGAAATTGTCAGATTCAGTTGAATTTGTGGAGTAAGCGTGGATAAGAAGGCACAAGTTGCGTTGTTTCTGGATACACCTTATTCGAAAATAGTGGGACTGCAGTGACGAGAAGACTAGCAACTCATGACTTCTTACTATAAGTTGGTAAAAGGGGCCACTAAGGTCAAGATGGCCCCTCCAAAACTGAAATACACAGACCCAATTTTGCTAGGGACTGCTAACGAAAGGGAATTTGATGAGATTGTGAGTGCATTAGAGCAGCGAATTGATGATTCTGCATGGACGGTTGTGTTTAAATCGCTTGCAGTGGCGCATTTGATGATCAGGGATGGAGATAAAGATGTTGCCCTAAACTATTTTTCACGACACTTGGATTTCTTCGAGCTACGTGGGTTGGCACGGTCGTACCCCGCCAGGTCGGGAGACGTGCAAGCCCTGGAACGATACAGAGACTATTTGAAGGTAAGAAGTGAGGAATTCGGACATATCAATAAGGATTACGTGCGCACCAGCAATTCAAGCCTAAAGAAATTTGACGGAAACCATTCTTCAAAGTGCCTAGAGCATGTGGAATCACTGGAGATCCAGATTGGAGCATTGATCAAGAATCGGTATTCGCAGTATGACTTGAACAATGACCTTATCATGTTCGCATTTAAAATGCTAGTACAGGACTTGCTCGCTTTGTACAACGCCCTGAATGAGGGAATTATAACGTTATTAGAGTCATTTTTCGAGTTGACTCGCTCTAACGCGGAGCGAACCTTGAAACTTTACAAACGGTTTGTACAGTTGACCGAGAATGTGGTTCGGTATTTAAAAGCCGCCAAGGCTGTAGGACTCAAGATCCCTGTCATCAAACATATCACGACAAAGTTAATTAGCTTGTTAGAAGAACATCTTCGTGAGGATACAGAGAACAAAGGGAATACCTTCTCTAAAGATGATAAAAGTCAGGTTCAGAGCGAGTTAGAGCGTATCAGGGAGCAAAGGAAAACTTTGGAGAATCAGTTGAAGCACCAGTCGGTACAGCAGGCTCAGCAAACAGGATATAATCCCTTCGCGACTAGTCCTACCGTCATGGCGTCTCCGCAGTTTGACTCGCAGCCAGCGCAGGTGCCCAATACCAGTAATCCGTTCCAACAATTCCAACAGCCGGTGCAGTCTCAGATGACGGCCCAGCAGGTTCCTCAACAACTGACACAACCAATGTCGTTTCAGCAGCAGAACCCGCAGCCAGTTCAGCAACAAATGACCTTCCAGCAACAGATTCCTCAGCAACAAATTCCTCAGCAACAAGCTCCTCAGCAGCAGGCTCCCCAGCAGCTCCAGCAACCAACCGGCTATAATCCTTTCATGCAGGAAACACAACCGCAGCAGCAAGTCCTTCAACAGTCAGCGACTCAGTACATCCCTCAGCAGGTACCGCAACAACAAGCAATGGGATCTGTCCAGCCATCTTTTACCGGGGCCCAACCGGGCGTCGGGATGATGCCACTGAACAACGCCGTTACGACCCCGGTTCAGCCCATGCAGACAGGCCCACACAATCCGTTCTCACTGGATAATGTGCAACGCCAGGAGCTGCAAAGGCAGCAAACGAATCCATTTAGTGTACAAAACTACTCTCAAGTGACGCAGAATCCGTTTGCTGTGGTCCCAGAAAATGCCCCAATGCAGGTTGCTCCAAACCCCGCGATGACTGGTAACAACACCTTTGGAGGATTGGAACGACTGCCCACGGTTGCCGTGTTTCCGCAGACCCAGCTCCAGCAGGGATTCCAAGGTGCCAACCAAAGATCGCATAACGAACCCAATTTGATCGATATATAGATAGAACAAACCTCGCACGTAACGTCTAAACATCCAACGTGGGAAGTTCCACATGTACGCTAACATCTCTAGGATCTACTTATCCGCTGTCGTAGGGCGCGTATTATTTGGACAAAGATATGCAGTCACGTGACTTACCAGTCGATTTCTCATTTTCAAGCTCAACTCAAGCGTCCTGTAATCATTCGGTTTTGTGTCCCCTCTCGAACGTGCATTTAGTGGAATCTCGGAAAAACAGCGCAAGACTCCTTTACCTTTTCGTGCATATAAGCTGTTCGTAATTTTTTTCCGTGATCACGTTGTTAGCACCATCTGGTGAATTATGATGAACTTATATTGCCCATGATACTTATGGACTTTAGGTTTAACAAGAGTTTTGAGGGAGTATATATGTTTCAGGAGTTTGGCTATGATAGGCCTAGGATTTTTTAATGGTCACAAGAATTAGAATCTGAGCAATTTAGTCAAGTGTCGAAAGATCTCAACTTGACTTTAGGGATATTAAGAGATAGTAAAGCTGTTAACAGTGAAAAATCAGGGTTCAATAGACATTTGATCGCTGGCTGATAGCGAAATTATTTTAAGAGATTTAAGATGGAAAATACCGTGTACGGCGTTGCCTTCCGGTCGCTGAGTACTGCAGACAAGGATTTGTACAAAGCAGGTATTAAATTTTACCACTCTTTAGGGTTCCAAACGGTGAAACTGTACGATAACTTCAAGAATCACGATGATTCGCATTTGATAGTGGGCACTTCGAAGAGCTCCGTAAAGGAATGCTGGCTAGAGTCTTTTAAGCTTTCTCAGCTTGATTCTGAGGGGTTCAGAATTCCGCAGCAAGAGGCTTCTAATCAGCAGCAATCCGATGGTGCTATGATCAAGTTGAGATTGGTTGAGAATCCACCTTTATCCGAGAAGACTGGGGTCTTGATATATTACACCGTGAGCATCGATAAAGTGTCAGAATTTGGTGAAAAGTTAGATGAGCACACCGTGAGGTTGACAGATCCGTTAGGAAACGTGATTTTGGTCACTGATGAGCATAACGGGAAAAGACTTGAAGCCGCAGCGTTTGTTGACGCAAAGGATTCCACTGTAGAGCGTAAGATCGCTGTCGAATTGGTGGACAGTGGCTCTAAGAAAAAGAAGATTGCAGTAATGACTTCCGGAGGTGATGCCCAGGGTATGAACGCTGCAGTTCGTGCTGTGGTAAGAACTGGTATCTACTACGGATGCGACGTTTACGCAGTGTACGAAGGTTACGAAGGTTTAGTGAAAGGCGGAGACCTTTTAAAAAAGATGGACTGGAAAGACGTCCGTGGATGGCTCAGCGAAGGTGGTACTTTGATCGGTACCGCTCGTTGTAAGGAGTTCAGAGAAAGATGGGGCCGTAAAATGGCTGCAGCAAACCTAATAGAACAAGGTATCGATGCGTTGGTTGTTATTGGAGGTGACGGTTCGTTGACTGGTGCTGATTTGTTCAGATCTGAATGGCCATCGTTAGTTGAAGAGTTGCTTTCGGAAGGAACTTTCACTGAAGAACAGGTGGCTCCTTTCCACAATTTGAAGATTGTTGGCATGGTTGGTTCTATCGATAATGATATGTCCGGTACTGACTCCACCATTGGAGCTTATTCTGCTTTGGAAAGAATCTGTGAAATGGTCGACTATATTGATGCCACTGCAAAATCCCACTCGAGAGCTTTCGTTGTTGAGGTCATGGGTAGGCATTGTGGATGGTTAGGCCTTATGTCTGGTATCGCTACTGCGGCTGATTACATATTCATTCCAGAAAGAGCAGCACCTCATGGGAAATGGCAAGAAGAGTTGAAGTTGGTATGTCAAAGACACAGAGAAAAGGGACGTAGAAATAACACAGTCATTGTTGCCGAAGGTGCCTTGGATGATCAATTGAATCCTATCACTTCAGAAGAAGTCAAGGACGTGTTAGTCCAACTAGGATTGGATACCAAAATAACGACTTTAGGCCATGTTCAGAGGGGTGGTACCGCTGTGGCTCACGACAGATGGTTAGCCACTCTGCAAGGTGTTGATGCTGTGAGAGCTATTCTGAGTATGACTCCCGAAACACCCTCTCCTCTAATCGGTATTTTGGAAAACAAAGTCATCAGAATGCCCTTGGTTGAAGCGGTGAAACTTACCAAAGAAGTTGCTGCTTCCATTGAAGCCAAAAACTTTGACAGAGCAATCTCCCTCCGTGACACCGAATTTATCGAACTTTATGCTAACTTCATGTCCACAACGGTGTATGACGACGGTTCTCAACTACTACCAGAAAATGAGAGGTTGAGAGTTGGTATCGTTCATGTCGGTGCACCTTCCGCTGCTTTAAATGCAGCAACTAGGGCTGCTACTTTGTATTGCTTGGCACATGGCCATAAACCTTATGCGATTATGAATGGTTTCAGTGGGTTGATTCAAACTGGAGAGGTTAAGGAGCTTTCCTGGATAGATGTTGAAGATTGGCATAACATGGGAGGTTCAGAGATTGGAACAAACCGGTCGGTAGCTGCTTCTGACATGGGAACGCTTGCGTACCATTTCCAAAAGAATAAATTCGACGGAATTATCATTCTGGGAGGCTTCGAAGGATTCAGGTCTTTGAAGCAACTCAGAGACGGACGTGAACAATACCCCATTTTCAACATCCCAATGTGTTTGATTCCTGCTACAGTATCCAACAACGTTCCAGGTACCGAATACTCTCTAGGTTCTGATACATGTTTGAATGCATTGGTGAAATATACCGATGCTATCAAACAATCTGCTTCTTCGACGAGACGTAGAGTGTTTGTCGTTGAAGTTCAAGGTGGCCATTCTGGCTACGTCGCATCATTTACTGGTCTTGTTACTGGTGCAGTCTCTGTATACACCCCAGAACACAAAATTGACCTGACAACTATTCAAGAAGATTTAGCATTATTGAAGGAGAACTTCAAGTCAGACCATGGAGAAACGAGAAATGGTAAGCTCTTGATTAGAAACGAAATGGCATCTGACGTCTACACCACTGGCTTACTCGCGGATATTATCACTGAACAATCACACGCCAGATTCGATGTAAGAACTGCTATTCCAGGACATGTTCAGCAGGGTGGTGTTCCTTCTTCCAAAGATCGTGTTGTCGCATCCAGATTTGCTGTGAAGTGTGTAAAGTTCATCGAACAATGGAATAAAAAGAACAATGCGACCGGCAAAGAAGACTTCAAGATCTTAAGATTCAACTATGCAAATGGTGTCAAGCAATATACTGTGGAAGATGAGGACTCCTCGGCTGCTGTTATTTCGGTAAATGGGTCCAAAATATCCTTCAAACCAATTGCCCGTATATGGGAGAACGAAACCAACGTTGAGCTAAGGAAAGGTCAAGAGATTCACTGGGAAGAATACAATGAAATTGGAGATATGTTGTCCGGCAGAAGTATGCTCAGAAAGCAAATAGCGGAGGAGCAGGAGGAGCCATCCACACCTCTCAGCTCTTCTACAGCAACCAACGCATACATGTGTTCAGAGACAGCATCCCTAAGTGCAAACTCCCACTTTCTTTCCATATAAATGACAGACCATTATGCCTTGTATAATTGCAGTTTAGTTGGCATTGTGTAAACTTCTAAATTAAACGTCGATAAATACTTATGCCTAATAATGCGATGGGCTGCCAAACTATGGAACCGTTGTTGTACCCGGTTTCGATTGGTCACGTATTGTCTTTTAGCATATTCTCCAAATACATCGAAGGTGTGATTGAACTGCTCTTCTTATGAGAGTTCGATTGATCTTGTCCTGATCTGTCATTCTCGTATTTTGTGGTGGCAGTCAGATCAATTGTCGAGTCAACCAGTTTTCCCAAACTTGATTTGTTTCTTTCATGTTTGTAGGTGCGCCTCTCCGGAGACACTGTCCTAGTTGGTTCTCTCATCGTTGGCGAATCGATTGAGAGCGCAGACTGGTTCAAATTGTTGAACAGAGTAGATCTCCGCTGTTGGTTCATAACTTCCATGGTAGGCGAGATGTACAAGGATTTTCTCAGATCCATGTTGGCTGCCTCAATGGGGTCAGTTCTTTCCATTGGATTCAGCGAGGCTATGCCAACAGTTCCCACAGAGCTGTTAGGGTCGTGGAACCTGTCATCTGTCGATCCCCCCAACAGTCTTATCATACTATGAGATGCCCTCTTGTAGGGTGAAAACGAGCTGTTTCTGGTATGCTTGGAACGAGATACGTCGTCACTGTAGCTATTCAGCTCATCGTCGGCTCTATAGTATCCACCACCAGCGCCTCCTGCTGAGCCGAAATCCATATCTTCCATGAAAGGATTCTGGAACTGCTTTTCCACGTTGTTGTATTTCTTCATCTGCTTCGCCTGAGAATACGAGATCCAACTGTTAATGAACAGCCACAGAAGCACCGCTAAAAATATGAGACCCGCAGCACCACCAACTGCGATAAACACAGTTCCCGAAGGCTTGTTAGAGTACCAAATATTTGGGTTACCCTTGGCCGAAGGATACTCTATCGCTGGCGTAGTGTACGAAGTCGTGCTTGGTTCCCAACTCGTGGCAGTATCTGTCGCCGTAGAGAGCCCGGGCAAACGATCGGTTGAAGTTGTAATGCCTGGCAGCTTACTTTCCTTCGTGCTAGTTTCATTCTCATCCGTTTTCGTAGCTTTATCATCCTCCGCTGTTTTGGTGTCCTTCTCTTCTTCCTTTGTCTTAGTTTCCTCTGCGTCTGTAGTCTCGGTAGGCAGCGCAGGGAGCGCTCTCTTCCCCACAAAATCGGTATGCCTATTATACAGATCTAGATCCATCTCTGGTCAAAGTCAGGGTCCGATCTTCCAGCTTAAGCGACTGCTATTCCTTACCAAAGAGACTCAACATTGGTCTGATGATCTACGATCTATAATTATATTTCCTTTTGTGAGTTAAGGCTTTTATTAGTGTAAATATGGAAAACCTGATACAAAAACTGATCACTTCGATGTTTAACCTGGGATCAGTACTTTTGTTTGTCGACTTTCGACACTCAGGTGGGTGAGATCGAATAGCCAAGAATCCGTTGTATCATTGGACGTTTACTTCGCTGAGATGAAATACATCCCTCCGTTGGGTTTCGCGCCTGTAGTGAGCGCAGATGTGGATTTATACCGGTCAGGGTATCCGATGCCCTTGAATTATTCGTTTATCAAGCATCAATTGCACCTTAAAACGGTGATATACGTTGGAGACAAAGATATTCTACCGGAGTACAAAGAATTTCTGGAAGAACAGGCGATCAGCTTCCACCATATCGCAATGAACTCAACCAAAGACCTCGAGATCCAGAAAGAGATGGAAACCGTGCTTCGGCTTGTGTTAAACGTCAACAACTACCCGATACTGATACACTCGAACAAGGGGAAACACCGCGTCGGAGTGGTGGTGGGAATCATTCGAAAAATGCTGCAAGGCTGGTCTATGACCGGAATATACCAGGAATATGATCTGTTCACTGGGGGACAAAAAGGCGATATAGACCTGGAGTTTATTACCATGTTTAACACATCGATAGCGGTGCCGTCAAAACAGATACCCGATTTTGTCAGCAGAAACAGTTTTAACGCGCCAGGCTCGCTCAGGGCCGAGATATGACGTCTTTCATCTGAAAGGTATGTACTGATGTATGTAATCACGACAGAAAGCTAATGAGCACGGTGATCTTCGGAATGGTATGAATGGGAGCTCAATGGTACGACAAGCCATTCCAAAACTAGAATGAACTCGTATGAGACTCTTGTCGAGATTGAGTCTTTTACTCATCTCAGTGAGTCATCTGCGTATTAGCCTGCATTTCTTAACAGGCCTCTATATAAAGCTAACTGTATGAAGGAAAAGTAACAATCACAAGTCAGAGCTCTTTTACAAAAGACCAGACTTGACAGCTTCTGATAATCTTGACGGGTATAGGTTCATTTGAAAGAGTCAATTCTGATCAGAACATTGATATAATCGTCACCTCGAGATGCCGTTTGATATTGCAAAAGTGATACGGCCTAGGATTTTGAATTTGGAACCATACAGGTGTGCCAGAGATGACTTCAAGGAAGGTGTACTGCTAGATGCCAACGAAAACCCCTATGGACCCACGGCGGAAGAATTTGACGTTGATTCTTTGTTGCACCGTTATCCTGATCCGCATCAGCTGGAGTTTAAGAAACTATACTCGAATTATCGTAACGAGACTTCGATCTTTGCCGGCCAAGGTCTAACGCCATTGGGACCTGAAAACCTGTGTTTGGGCGTTGGATCCGATGAGAGCATTGACGCATTGATCAGAGCATGCTGTGTACCAGGCAAGGACAAAATATTGATCAGTCCAGCTACTTATGGAATGTACACTATCTGCGCTGAGATTAACGATGTTAAAATCGTCAAAGTACCACTGTTGACTTCTGGCGAGCATAAGTTTCAGATAGACGAGGACAAGATCTTGCAAACGCTTAAGAACGATCCAAGTATCAAACTGGTTTTCGTTACCTCGCCGGGCAATCCCACAGGGGTCTTCGTTGATGTCGACCGTCTCGAGAAGATCGCCTCAGAATGGCAGGATGGTGTCCTAGTTATTGATGAAGCATACGTCGACTTCGTGGAGAGTTCTGGGAAGGGCTCTTTAGCACCACTTGCCAACAAATATGATAACATCGCTGTTCTTCAAACTTTGTCAAAATCGTTTGGTTTGGCTGGCATTAGACTGGGTGTCACTATCACATCCCAAGCTATATCTAGGGTCTTGAATTCGATGAAGGCACCATACAACATCTCATTTCCAACTTCAGAAGTTGCGCTAAAGGCAGTTCAGCCTGGAAACCTCAAATTGATGAAAGAAACCTCTCGCACCATCAACCAGGAAAAGTCGAGAGTATTGAGAGAATTGACGGCTTCTCCGTACGTGGAACAACTTGGTGGACTGGACGCGAATTTCTTATTGCTAAACATAAACAATGGCGACAATGTTTTGACCAAAAAGTTGTATGAAAGACTAGCTATTGAATCCGCAGTCATCACAAGGTTCAGAGGTAATGAACCTGGCTGTGCAGGAAGTCTAAGGATCACTATAGGGACAAAAGAAGAGAACGATATTTTGATTAAAGAGTTCAAAAAACACTTAGCGATCCTGACTTCATGAGATTATTAAGTAGTGATATATCGTGATGTAAATAGTGACTCAAGCGACACGCCATAAGGATACAGCACAAATCTCGCGATATTAGGAAGTTGCGCGGGAGGAGAAGAAATCACCCAGCTGCGCACGAGTGTTCAGTTCCAACGTGGCATTCAGTAATGGTATTGAATCTGTGCCATGAGTTTGGGTTGATTTACGAGCATTGGTGCTGCCAGCTTTGTCCATTGAGACTTTTAGTTCTGAAATCTCTCTTCGTAGCTCTTGAACTTCTCTCAACAAAGTTGATCTCTTAGCGCCCCCGTTGGCAGAGAATTGACGAACAGTATGTGAAATTTCTTCGCTGTTCGAATTGTAAAGCTTCAGTATCTGAATTGTTTGCTTGATCTCATCGAGGTTGTTGGACACATTCTCGAGTTTCCGTTTGACTACAGTCGAAATCAAGTGTTGGCTCCACGAAAGCTTTCTCCTGGGATTAGCCAAATCCTCATTCAAACTTGACAATGCATCGTAGTGGCGTTCCATATCAGATATATTCACTTCAAAGTCTGTTTCAGGAACAACTCTATCTAAAAGCTTTTTGGATTTCTGCTTCAAGAGGCCAAAATCAGTTGAATCTTGCTGAAGAAACTTCAAAAAGAGCTCTGCTTCACCAAGTCTCCAAGAAGACAGATTAGATATACTGGCTTCAGTGCGTTTCAGAGGACGAGAGCTGTGTTCTTTGATAAACTCTCCTAGTACTTCAAGGTTAGATGTCAGCACCTCTATGCTAGCCAGAAGACTGTGATTTGTTCTTTCAATCGCCTGAACTACTGGATCTGAAGACATAGTAGAAGCCCCTTGAACATTTGCACCTGAATAAAAGTCTAAGGACGTTGATGGTGCATGAAGAGACGCTAAATAATTTTCATCCTCAGAAAAAGATTGTATGCTTAGATCCGCCTTAGACTTAGACCCTGTTTGGGTTCCAGTATCTTGATGTTGCGCTGCTGCTTGTACCCCAGTAGCAATACGAGTTGGGGGGTAAGTTTCAACAGATTTGTTCGATACCTTAACAGTAGCCGGCGGATTATTAGAAACTGACGAAGTTACATTTTTGAGTTTCTCCACAGCTGCAGAATCAGAACTTTGATCCAATCTCGTATTGACGTTTGCACCTTGGAAGTTCTCAGCCGATAGGCTCTTGTCACGCTTGTTGGGGGCGCCATTGTCTGTAATAGAGTCAGATCTTTCAGTTGTTGAAGGATCGACTGCCAACGGCGTGCTTGGTTTTGCAGTATTGAAAGAGAAAGAGGGCGTCTCTTTATTCTCTAGAGAAAGGGAGTTCGAAAATCTTGAGAATGGAGAAGTGTCCTTAACATTATTTGATTGTTCGTTAGGCTTTTGTAAAAGTATGGACTCTGACAGCTTATCATCTGAGATATTCGCAGCCTTTTTTATTCTATCAGCGAAGGAAGCAAAGGAGGTAGTGGGCTCCGGAGATGTCTCTCTAGATGACGACAGAACTGATTTTCTGTTGTCGAAGTTAATATCCTGCATATTTTGTTTCTGTTCATTGCTAATGTTTTCACTTTCGTCCGGTTCTTTGGCTTCCCGCTGTGCTTCGTTCCCATCTTTCTCCAACGCTTCGTCTTGTCTTCGCAGTAGATCTTCCTTCTTTTCTAAATCAAAACTACCGGCTGCGGGTGATTTGGATAGACTAACATCTTCCGTGTCGGACTCCAAAATAGTTTTATCTTCAGAGGCCTTGGTGGAAACGTCTTTGGCCTTGGTAGCAGCATGATTTCCCTCCTCACTTTCTTCTCGTGAGGCTTCTCCTTCGTCATGGTGTGGAATTGATATATCTGACCAACTGTTATCCCTACTTTCGGCCGATTCACTCTCATTTGTGAAGGCGTCTGATCCGTTTGAGCTGTCATCTACTGTCGGTGCGTCATCAGATTTCTCGTCGTTCTCAATGGTTGAGTCACTCACGTCTTTGGAAATAGAGGAGCTTGACAAATCTATTGCGGTTTTTCCTGCTGAGTCAGGGAGAGACTTATTAAGGTTGGATAAGACAAAGGAGTTCTGTTCCGTAGACTTAGGTTTCAAGTGTGCAAATGGATCAGAGATTTCGCTGCTCAGTTTAGAGGCTCCCTGAGATAAACTAGCAAATGGTGACGTCAGATTGCTTTTCTCATTCTTGGATTCAGATGCAGAAAAGGCCGAGATGGACTTTCCAAATGGTGAGGTCGCTGAAGAAGCATTTTGAAAAGTAGAGCCAAAAGCAGGTTTACCAAATGCACTGCCTGTATCGGTCTTGTCAGAGAAGTTACTTTGGCCAAAACTTCCAAACGTAGGCTTGCCAAACGCACTTGTGCTAGATTCAGTATTGTTAATCTGAGACCCGAATGAAGGCTTTCCAAAGGAAGAATTGCCAAACGTTGATTGAGTAAAGGCCGTTTCATTCGGAGCAGACGGTTGTGACTCAGTTGCTTGGCCAAACGCCGTCTTACCGAAAGACGGTTGTCCAAAGGATGATTGGCCAAATGATGGTTGCCCAAATGCGGATTGCCCAGATACTGGTTGTCCGAAAGATGACGTTCCGAACGACGGTTGGCCAAACGCGGGTGCTGTGGCTATAGGAACCGGCGAGTCAACACTGGGTCCGGATGGTTTGAAAGATGAGTTCGTCAAACTTTCTGACGTGTTAAACGAAAATCCTTTTCCGAAAGCGCTTGTCGAATCTAAAATTGAAGAGGATTTTGGAGGTTCAGTGAGGTTAACATCATGTGACTTTTCAGTTCGAGCAATTGAATGTGTTGAGTGAGAGTCATCCCTATTGGCAGCATTAGAAAGCTTCTCATATGAACTGATTAAATGCTGCTTCGTTGGCTCCAGGGTCAAACTAGAACTAGTCAAAGCAAAATGATCGTAAAAGGCCCAGCAGAATAACTCACCGAGATTAGTCAAAACGTACATTAGCGGAAGATTATCTGCTGATTCCACGCCAGCACACGGCTCATAAATAGATCCTGAAGACCAAACATCAATGGCAAGCCCCACTGGTTGGGTGTCGTTATCCGTATCTGGATTTATAGGAAGAATGGCACAAGCAGAATCCTGATCTGGCTTGTAAACATTGTCTGGAGCAGCTATTGATACTTCTGAAGCACACGAAGACCCGATGAAATACAGCTGAGATAGTTCTTTGGTAATTTGGCATAGAGCCTGGATATAGAATGAAGGATATCTTCTGACGGTACCATAAGGAGGAGCCACATCCATCGATGGTGTGAACTCCTTTTTGTCCAAATCAACGAAGTACGCAGTGAGGTCATACATCACGTCTGTCTCTGTTGGGTCAACTTTCTGCCCATAAGATACCAGTAAATTATTCTCTGATAGGAAGCTGATGGATAGAGCATCGTTGGGCTCATCTATATTCGAGGGTCTGTTGAACGTTTCAATCTCGGAAAATTCATTATCATGCACACTGATGGAACCATTTTCGTGTAGCGCGTATAGTTTATCACTCGAACAAGCAAAATCTACGCAGTTCTGTACCGAGCTTATTTTACTCTTGGTTTGTTCCGATAGGATATTCATTTGATGCAGTTCATAGTCCTTGTTTAACAACAGTAAACGGCCATTGAAGACAGCCGATGATACGACACCGGCTGAAGAATTCGATTCCGGTATTATGCCCCAAGATGACCCTTCCAAGTCAGACTTCCATACCGTACCATCTTCTAGTACTGCGAACAAATTCTCTCCGGCAAAGAACACGGCAACCACGCTGCTTTCAAATTCGTTTTTATTGATTTCATTCACAGACTCTTCTCTTAATGACTGGATATCATAGACTGCCACACATTTCGCAGAAGCTAGGCATATTAGGCGCTTCACAGGGTTCACCGAGATATTAGACAGTTTCGCGAAGGGAAGCTCTTCGTTAAATGCGGGAACTAATTTCTTCGAAAACAAAAACTTGAAACCCAAACTCTCCGTTGTCTCGACATTCATCCCATCCTTCAACGTCACCATGGTGTCTAAAAGACTCTTATGGTGTTTTGATGGACGATTGACTGTGCTTTGGCCCTTGAAACATGTCATCTCCTTGTCTGTATTTACTACATAATTCCTGATTTAAAGCTTTTTTCAATAAGAAGCCTTTATTCATATGAACAGGCTTCAAGCATTAAACAAAACTGAACGACTAAACAGATTTGAACATTGCGATACTCTATTACTTCAACTCAATCGAGAAAGGAGGGGTCATTATAAAGGCGTAGAGATCAAACGGAATATACTTGGAAAATACATAACTGTAGGTACATCTACTGCTTCAAAAGACGTTCAAATGTCACAGACGTGAGACATCGCGGTCTGTTTAAGCAGCGAAGGATAGAGACCAGCCCAGCTTGTGCACAGGTTCAGCCAACTTCAAAGCGTCGAAGGAAGCACCGATACCCAAAGTGACACCTGGTCTCAAGACTTGTTGGTAGGCCAAAGCGACGATACCGGAGTCAGCGACCTTGGCTTTGACTTGGGACACGGCATCCAAAGCGTACTTGGAAGCGAACTCAATGTTGACGTTGGAGCCGGCTTGAGGGTTCAAAGCGGCCTTGGCACCGACCTCCAACAAAGGATTCACCTTTTGGAAGAAAGAAGCGGTGATCAATTGGGCGTTGTTGACGGACAAGCCAACTGAGTAAGCACCTGAAGCGTTGTATCCCAAAGCCAAGGCGTAACGGGACACGGCGCCAGCAGAGATGTCGTAGCCGACTTCAGCACCACCGACAAAGCCCTCGTGAGCCAAGGTCAAGTCACCGACGAAAGATGGGCCCTTCAACAAGTCGAAGAAACCTCTGGCAGCGAACAAAGGCTGGACGAAACTGACGTTCAACTTGGCAGCCTTTGAGACGCCTGGAACACCGGAAGTGAGCAACTCGGTCTTCAAACCAGGGGTCAACTCGGCCAATTCAATCTTGGTGTCCAAGGCATTGGCGTTGTTCCAGCCCTGGGTGAAGGTCAACCCAGTAGCCTTGTCAGAGGCCTTGACCTCCACATTAGCGGCAATTGACCCGTCTTTTGGAGAGGTCTTACCCTTGACAGTGAAGGCAACGCCGTTTGGCGCAATGGTCTTCACGTCAACGGCAGCTGGAGTGCCGTGGAAGAATTCCTTGTTCAACAAGTTGTTGATATCCTTGGAGATATCGGAAAAGAATGGAGGAGCCATGTTATACGGTGTTTTTCGGTTGACTGGTGCGTCTGTGGGAAGTTTCCTGAAGGAATAAAAGCGAAAACGCAACCAATTCAGTACACAACTCGAACAGACACCCTTTAAGAACTACTCAACAATATTGTTCATATGAAGCTTTTATCGTTTATTTATACTTTTTATATACTTTTCCAAACAATCAGCTCGAATTCTGAAGCCCAACAGATCCACATCGGAGGTGCAAATTGGAAAATGCTCGAGAGCAGTTCGCTGCACCGACCACTTATGGCCTCCGAACGGTCATTGAGTGGTCTGCTGAGGGCAGTCCTGCTTTTCTTCGAGCCATTGAGTAGCACCGATTGCAGGCTCACGCTTGTACTGCCGTGTTCTGTCTTGTAACACCCCACATGCGCTATTAGTAGCGAAGTGGCGGTCACGTGACTGATCCGGACGTCTCCATTTTCATGTAGCGCCCGTGACCCGTGTCTTGAAAAAAGCCATGTGAAAACGGGCGAAAGGTGAAGTCCGGGTAATTTAAAACTAGACCCTGCGATATCTTGTCAAAAGTTGGTCACGTGACTCTTCTCTCCGAGGTTCTCATTTTTGTGTCTGATAGTCAACTTAGAGCTACAAAATTAAACTTGGAACGGCTTTACGATAGAACACGGACGAGAGGCTGGGCGAGAGGCATGGGCAACTTATAAAATGGTGGTTCCGTAGTGCATTAGAAGCCAGCCACTGCTCTATTTGTTGCGAATTGTTTACTTAATAAGCTGGCGACCAGAAAACTTCGTCGCCCGCCTGCTATGAAGGATTTATGTGCCATGCGTCACGTGACTTGTTCCTCTTACCGTATTGTGGAAATCTGTTTCTACTCACTATGGCAAAGCAGACGAAGAGCGCAATATGTACATAGAACAAGTCCGGTTCTATAGCCTGTCTCTCGTTTCGTAGTTTGTCTTGCGGATCTGGTCCACCACTCAATAGCTGAACCACGCGCGGTATCACATTTCCTTAAAGTCTGTCCCCAAGTAAGGTCGTGCAATAATGGTGATGGGGCAAGGGTCGGAAGATGACAGCAACAAGATGATTGTGGAGACAGAGCTTGTGAAGACCGAGAACGCTAAAATACTTCCCGTGTCGCAACAGATCATGAAACCGTATCAGAATGCCGAGTCTGGTGAAGCAGATGTTGCAAATTTGAAACAGAATCAGGGAAAAGGGCACACCAACGGATCTGAGTCGCAAGGGCCTTCAGCCAAGAAGGACAGCTCCACAGCGCTGGATAAAACCGATGCGAAAGAGGACATAAACGTGACTTTGAAACCCTTGCAAGGGCAGCATCGGATAGCGTCGCTGCAGTTACAGGATAGTGGAAATAACAACAGCACTCAGTTCCCGGAGAAGGAAAGCACGCCGGCGACTTCAATGATGTCGCACACTCACACAAACCCGCTGTCGACGCATGTATCGTCTGCAAGTGGACTGAAGAACAAGAAGAGCAGTTTGCTCATCGACTGCGCAACAGACCAGCCCGCTGATTTTTCACACGCGTCCGCACTGAATAATGCAGATCAGATGCTGGACCTGTCGTTGGCTTCCAAGGACTCCTCACAGGAGTTGCACTCTTTTGTGCAAATGGTGCCTGGATTTTCGGGACAAAAGCAGAAGCCCCGGCTGAACAGGCTCGCGTCCTACCAAGAGGAATCATCGGAAGGAAAGCTCGATTCTGATTCCCAAATATTTTATTCTCAGGACTCTAAGCACTTTGATAGAGACCGCAGAGCTGGCATCAGAACTCCAAACACGCCACCTCCACCACACGGTAAAGTACTGTCACAGTCGTCTCTTGTGTCAAAAGATGGAGGGGTGGGTGCGCTTTCAGGGCTGGTTCAACAAACACAACAGAAACCAAATCAGAACCAATTACAATCTGTTCAACAGCCTCAGCCTCAACAACTGGAGGATCGCCATAAATCGCAACATTTCATGGAGAATGAAAGAAATCAACTGCATCCAAGCGTTTCGAATATGACGTCAAACCCGCAACTTGCTGCGTCAGTTACAACAGACTCGGAGTCTGTACGGAAACTAAACAAAGATTCTTCATCTAAAGCTGACTTCTTTGCCGCCCGTTTAGCGACAGCTGTTGGAGAGAACGAAATATCAGACTCAGAAGAGACGTTTGTATATCAATCGACGGCAAACTCAATCAAAAATGCAGCAGTCAATGATTCATCGATTACGCCGAACAATACAATGGGATCTACTCAACACAATCCTGCAAAGGGATACGGTATACCAGCTAAGCTCAGTGCGCCTCAGCTGAAGCAAAATGATAAACTGCTGAACAGACTGAAGAGTACCCGGCATACAAGTATTGCAGCTATTCCTAATTCACAAGGCCCGCCTTCAAGCAATTCAGAGAAAGACGAAATAGCGTCTTTGAGGTCTTTGAACAGAAACTCGATGCAAGAGATACATTCTATAAAATCTCACCGTACTCAAATGTCTAGCTCTCCGAAGAAGAGGCTGAGTGTCGCTTCACTGCAAAAGGCGCAAAGTAGACAACAACAACAGCCGCAGCCGCCACAGGCTAACAAAGGATCCATTCCGAAGGTGTCCAATTCAACAACACCAACCAGAGGAACTTTTGGTACCTTGTCCAAAAAAAATGTGAAGCCAGTTCCGAACCAAAACAACAAAAGTTCGAAACAGGCTTTTCCTCAACCATTGCTCCCACTTACTCAAGGAGCTGTAATTCAGCAGCCTCACCACCATAGGAGAAACCCTTCGAATCAGGGAAGCAGAAATAGGAATGCTTTACGGACAAGGAGCTCAAAAGTTTTTGACCCAAATGGCTCATCTCTGCGACGTTATTCAGGTGTACCTGATGATGTAAACTTGGAGGATTTTGTCGACCAGTATGATGGTGACATAGACATGTCCATTTCGAAGCAATCAAGGTCGAACGGAAAACAGCCTAACGCAAACCTTCAGGGAAATTCCAATACGCACCGCAATTCATCAATTGGTGATAAAATCAGCCAATTCGATCAAAACGACAACAATAGTGATTTCGGTGGAGATGATGCAGACGGAAATGACATCGACACTGATTCCGGAGCTAGTGGGATGCATGACCTGGGTTATAATGACCAGACGAACTACGATGAGTTGTCATACGCAGATGAGGATCAGGACGATATCCATTCCATGTTCTACTATAATGGGGGAAATTTAGGTCTTCCAAGCAACAGAGTCGGAAGACGCTTTTCAGAACTCGATGAGTTTGGAGGCGAAGACGTTGAATCACAGGGATTCTATCAGGACGAAGAGAATGACCCTGGCCAATCGACTAATGTTCGCAAGCCCACTGCTACTCAGCAGCAGTTTATCAGTCATCCTTCGGAGTACACTCCTCTCAAGAACAAAGCTGTCAACCGCAAACGGTCTGACTTTTATACCGACTTCTCCCCTCACAATTTTTACACAAAGAAGAGTTCATGGGCCAAAGTGAGAAGTTTCATCTATTTCTCCTTCATCGTCACCTCCTTATTGATGGTAGGCTTCGTTTCAGGATTTCTTCTTGCCACTAACAAGGAACTACACGACTTCCAAGTACTTACCATGGATAACGTTTTGGTGTCTCTTGACGAATTGGTTTTCGACATCACTGCCACTGCCTTTAACCCCGGGCTGTTTACCATTGGAATCCAAGACGTCGAGATAGACATTTTCGCCAAGACAAACCACCTCGACACTTCAAAGGATGACGATATGTACAATGCGCCATACCAAACAGTGCTTCTGGGGACCGTCTTGAGCCTAGAGACCGAAATGCAGTTTAGAGGCAGATTGATTAACCGGAACTACGACGTTTCTATCGCCAGTGTCAAGCTCCTGAACCCTGGAGCACCGAAAAACTCGGACGATGACGATGACGACGATGACGATTCGGACGGTAGTGGAAATCACAAACTGGAGAACGACATAGACCGCTGGAAAGAGCTAATAAAGTACGATTTCGAACTAATCATCAGGGGAAACATGTACTACAACATCCCATTCTTCAGTAGCGAGAAGGTCATTCCTGTTCAACACCATATCATAGTCGACCCGAACAAATCTCTTTCTAGGAAGCACGGTCAAAAGCAAAAGCTCATTACATGACTTCAAAAAAATTTTACCCACAGACCGAACCAGGAATAGCCATATAATCCTGTACCCCACAACTCTTGACGCACGATGCCTTTTGGCCAGTTTTCCGAACTCTAGATTCACTTTGTAACACTACTTACTAAATACCACTATAACGAGACTACGTTTCGTTTTCCTATCGATGATCTCCTTAAAGGCGAACCGTGAGGCAGATACATGAAAACATTCACCCATTGTCTAAAGGTGGGCACCGGGCAGTTATATCATGCCTGCCCGAAATCTCATACTTTTACCTTCAAGAATGTTGACTTCTTTTTTTAGGCCCTTTGTGTCTTCCACAGTAAAGGAATTTCATGAATGCTGCTATAACGTACAAATGTATTTGAAACCTGAAACAAGTGTGTAAAGAATTTAGACTCAAATAAAGGTAAACATTCTGGCAGTCATAGTTTCGTCAGGACAAGTCGTTCATACGAATTTGCTGTCGCCAATCTATAAAGGAATCGATTTTTAACGACTGTTCTCAGTCGTGTTTTTAGAGCAGCTGTCTTCAAAAGTGTGGCACTGATAGTGGCAGCAGGGTTTTTGAACTTGAACATAATACATGGAAAGCACGGGAAATCCTGTACTCGAAATCGGTGATATTTGCACGCTGGAGGGTTGTTCACTTCACAGTTATTTACACGAGAGCAGAATTTGCGGGCCTCTCAAGGTTGATTAAAGAGTCGGCCATCGATTTACAAATTTCAGCAACTTCCCGTTACATCAAAGAAGCACGATAAGCTGGCCCTTACGCCTTCTCTGGATACAGCTGCGATCCGAAAAACAAGCTACAGAATGGAAAAGTCGCAGGGAATACGTTCTGGGACTCTGAAGTCAATGCAGAATAAGAACTCGAAGAATCTGTGTCTTGACATTGGGGATTCTGTTTCTAAGAATAATCTAATAATAGCAGATTCCAAACTACAGGAAGCCAGCAGAGCGGCAGGAGTAGGATCGAAACCAGGTCTGATAAAAAGGACCACAGACGCACAGATATACACTCTGCCTTCCTCAAAAAAATACCCAAATTCAACACCGGCGACTCCACAGCTAGTGACTTCTGGTAGAAGCTACACTGTAACTCTTTCGCCAACGTCTTCTTCGTCATCTTCTCCTTTCAACAAACCATTGCTTCCGAATATCAACACAAAATTTATAAACAGACCAAGGGCGACCACCATAGCGACCAGCATACCGCATGTGCATACCCCAAATAATGAGGTCTCGATGGAAAGTGTGACGCGGTATTGGGTCTTTCAGGAAAATACTCCTCTGTCGTCAAATAACCTAGATTCTGAAATGAAAAATGGCTGCAGCATTTCGATGGAAGATGAAATGGACACAGCGTCGGAGACTTGTAAGGAAAACTGCTACCCGAGTGGTCCACTTCTAGTGATTCCACCATTCATCTATCTTTATTCAGAGCCCTCTCTCAATGAAGTTCTGGATTACGATCTAATTATTAATGTGGCTAAAGAGATCACCAATTATAAACAACAGCTGCCTCCTTCAAAGCAGGAGAGCTATTTTCATTTCACTTGGTCTCATACATCCCAAATCACGAAGAACCTGCCTCAACTGACTGAGCTCATTCACAACGCCTTTGTCAACCAGAAGAAAGTTTTAATTCATTGTCAATGCGGCGTCTCCAGATCTGCCTCCCTAATAGTGGCCTACATAATGCGATACGACAAGCTCAATTTAAACAACGCTTACAATAAGCTGAAGGATATCGCGAGGGAAATATGTCCCAACATGAGCTTACTTTTTCAACTCATGGAATGGGAAGAATGGCTCAAGAATTGTGACTCTTCAGAAAGCAACTGTCGGAAACAGCCTTTCGAGTCAATCTCAGAGTTCGGGGAACTTTCTCTGTGAATAGCATTAATCAATTCTATAGCCATCATTTGGTACCATAACATTTCATTTCATAAGACGTGTCTGTGAGCCCATAACCCCTGTAATAATACATACATGTTCAAGGTAAAGATCGAAACGTAAAAGAACATTATACCCTTTATCCTGACCAGCAGCGGATACCAAGCCGACGGTTCACGAACCATCCCATGTTTTTCGAATGGATCCGTGCAATTCAGAAACCATCCATCACTGAGTAACTAAGCAAAGACACTATGTTAAAGTACAAAAACACTCGATTGGTAACTATTATCTACAAAAAAAAGGTGCGTAGTTCATCGCTCAACTTTCCGAAGTATTCCTTTGTAATGTCGAAGAATACTAAAATCGTATCACTCTCATTGCAGACATACGGTTTCCGAATTCTGCTATCAATGTTATTTTAATCATTACTGTCGCTAGAGTAAATACCAATATCCGTGACATGATCGTTGACTGATTGATGGCTAACACTTGAACACTCTACGTCCCCATCGTCATCCGACCAAGTGTCCGTTGCAATGTGTTCCGAAATAGGAAACCTTGTACGTAAATTAAAACACTTTAAGCGATTTCTTACTATCATTGTGCTCTTCAAATTAGAACTAGCGAGAGAAAACCTATTGTCCAAAACACGCTTGCTGATCGAGAAACTCCTTTCCACGTCCGCAGTGCAGAGCTTTGTGTGGTAAAATGCAAGAGCTAGACGGCATAGTGCAGGGAATCTTGACTGGTTTTCAAGCCAATAGCTTACAAAGTCTAAATTTGTTTCCAGTGGTTCACTTAAGTAGATCTGCCACTCATTCTTAGGTGCAGAATGGAAATCCGTGATGTCCCGATCGAGGTAAGCTGATAGGTTTTTTAAAACCTTTGGTTTCTTGACGCGGTTTGTGTTCAATGGCTCACGACGGAGAGGAAGAGCAGAATTTTCAATATACCGTTTGCAATAATTGACAACATACGTCGTTGCTGAGTCGACGACTTCCTCTTTGAACGATTGATCAAAATACCTGTTCAATAAGTCAATCTTACGGTGAGGTTGCAAGATATGTGCCACGCAATATCCTGGTTCCTTGAACGCTGAGTCCATGTATTTTTCAAATTTGGGGTACGAGTCCATGACTGCAGAGAGAACTTGTTCCTTTATATCATTTGATGGTAACTGAGTTTTTTTTATCCCAACATTGGTGATATGCACAACGTCCTCCGAACCGTTTTTCAGTTCCTCACAAGATTTGTAGTATTGCCGGATATTCATGTAATACTCAATTCCATTGCATAATGAATTGGTGGTGTCGTCTTGAAGGAGCACAGTAAACTCTTGGAAAATACGCGCTATCCTTACAAAGAAAAGAATATAGTCCAATTCCTCCTCTTGGTAACAAAATATGGAGCAGTCATCTGGGGTCAGCTGGAATTTTGGTTTGAAACGGTTGTCAAAGAAAAACTTCGCAGCTCCTTCAGAGACCTTTAGGAAAACTTCAAGTTGACGATAACGGGAAAGGGGCCCTGTAATGTTGTGTTCGGGAATCGCACAAGGAATGTAAGAGCGTGTTTTATCTCTGAAGCAAACGGTACTCTTTGTATAGGACGCTAGTTTATCAATTCTCGATAGCAACGACTTATGATTTCTTTCAAAAGCTGTTAGCAGATCCAAGAATACCCTGTTCAATACATGATCCATACATCTCACCCTGCAAATTTTCCTCACACCATTCAGCTCAAACCCTAAGTCAAGAGCCTCGTCGATGCTATCAAGCATGGATGTATCTTTCGAACAGTTGCCCAAAGTAATACTGCCGACTTTGTGACTTATAGAATATTCAGAAAGGCAAGATAACAAGTCAGTTTTTAAAGTTTCACTGCTATGACGCTTGCAGCTCAAGTCAATAAAACCTATGACATGTGTGCTGAGATTTCCACCGTTTGTTACATCCTCTCTTTTCAACCGAGAGTGTTGATGCAAGTTGGGACAAAAGGAAGCCATGACTGCCAGATAACTGTTCTGATTTGAGGAAGTCCACACATCCATCAAAATGTTGAAATGACTAGAATAACGCATGGCATGCTTTAATTGCTCGTTGAGTTCCTTTTGATATGCTGAAAGAAGACTGACGAGTCCGCTTCTTGATGATATGACTGGTAGTCCAACGGCGCTTAATATGCTCAAGATATCTTTCATTCCCTCTAGCTCAATCACGCTGAATGGTATAAACCCTTCGATGAACATATTAAGGATCAGAAGCTTAGGTTGGTTAAGAGACAGAAACTGAAGAAATTTTTCGGTGAAAGCAACAGGGTTCGATTTATTCGAATGAACTGTGGGAAATAAATCGAGCGCCCTTTGTTTTCTCGCTAGACGTTTTTCAAAGATTTCGTAGTCTCGAGTATGCTGTTGCTTCGTGGCTGATGTGGGATCCATATTTCGATCTGAGCCACTTGAATTATTATGATGGCGGGAATTGTCAGGTTGAAGGGGAGCATCATGTGCCACAATTTTTGAATTCTTGGTGTACGCCCGGTTTGATGAAGGAATTGAAATAGTTTGTCTAATACTGATAGCGTCATGTGGCTCATTTGTCGAATTCGTAGCGTGCGCGCAGTTTGATGAAGGGATCGAAATAGTTTGAATAATGTTGATAGTACCAGTACGCTCTAAAGAGGGCAAAATCAGATCTTGAGATATAACAGTTCCAGGCTCATTTGCTGTGGATGAACGAATTGATTGTTGCATGGAGGTCCGCTGTTCTGCTACTATGCATTTATTGACATTCTGTGAAACTTCAATTGAGGAACCGTTTTGTGTTTGGATTTTTGAACCAGACTTTTCACACTCGTTCTGAGGTTGTGTCGGATTTGATTTTCTGTTTGTGCTTCTGTCAGCTGTTGATACGTCTTCAACCACATCTTCTTCAGATTCTATTTCAACATTCTCTTCGCAAGATGAAAAGGGCGAGTCTTCACCTTCTCCACAATTTGAATCTGGATAAATACCTGCTTCATCATTGACAAGTGTGTTAACCGAGCTTACTTCTGAGGGACAGAAATCATTCCATAGTAATTGCTTCCGCCGAACTCCCCCGTTCAGTTCTTTATAATCTCTTGCCCTCCTTTTCCGGGAATTGTACATCATTGAGGAAGGCCATGTGTAACATTTGTGGATGACTTTAGCCTCATAGCAGTAGCGATGGGATGCTGGACGGAAATGTTGAGATTCTAAACGGGGTTTAGTTCATTGTTTATATCGTGAATCTCCTTTACGCGTCAGAATTCGCGTTTTGATTCTCCAAATACCAAATCACTATATACGGAAGAATAGAATCCAAGTCACTATTGACGTTTGGATTTGTACCAGTTCTAATCCAGCTAAGCTCATCTACAAACCCTCAAATAAGAAGACGAGGCTTATTGATATACACGTTATAGGGTTCTTTATCGTGGTCAGCTGAGCTTTGTGCTGGCCTTCTTTAGACATTATCAAAGAGTCGAAGTAATATCACCTCAGGTATTGATGCATATCGTTAGCAAGTTACAGTAAAAGGTATAATAAAACATCATTGCATGATGAGTGAACCTGTTAAGAAGCGAAGCTTAGGCAGCTACATCTCGCGGCTCCAAGAGAGACGAGAAGAGCGGGAAAAGACAGAGAAACAAGATAGCCACCGGGAAGATTCTGAGCCCATTGCGGAAGCTGAAACAGTACGACAGGTCCCGACGGAGAGAATTAAACAAGAGGTAACTCCAACGCCGAAGGTACCGGTTGAAGCTGAAAAACCAGAGAATACCTCAGTCCAGTCCTTGGTTACAGAAAATGGCGCAAATGTTGAAAATTACGATCCTAGTGTCGCAGCTGAAGAGGTTCCTTTACTCGCGAAAAGCTCACAAATTGAAGAAGCTCAGCAAAAGGCTAATCAAGAGGCCCATGCAAAAACAGTAAAAGACTTCTCTAAACATAAACGGCACGAAAATGATGACAGCAGCGCTTTGAGTGAGGTGGAAAGTGATGCTCCGACCGAACCTGCATCCCCTCCTAGACCAAGAAAAGGTAGACTGATACGAGGCGATCAACTTGAGAGTACTAGTAATAGCCGACAGAGTAGCGTTCCCATCATGGCCCATCACACCGGATCTGAATCTGACCTCTCGGATTTGGATGATGCAAATGCAGCTAGAATCTCAAGCAGCATAATACATGAGGACTCATCACCCGTGAAACACAACGACCTCAAACGGAAGCTGTCTATGGATGAGGACTCACAACCTGTACGAAAAAATTCCAAGCAACTCAAGACAAACAAGCCCAAGAAAGGCGTCCATAGAGACGCAGGCGGCAGGACAAAACTACAGATAGCGTGCGATAAAGGAAAATACGAATTAGCCAAGAAGTTGATCGAAGAAGGTTATGACGTGAATGATCAAGATAATGCGGGAAATACCCCTCTTCATGAAGCAGCCCTCAATGGCCATTTATCGGTGGTGAAGCTTTTGGTAAATAATGGCGCGGACGTCAACAAACAATCTTACGACATGTTTCTGGATACACCTTTGATAGATGCTTCCGCCAATGGCCACCTGAACATTGTCAGATACCTTTTAGATCATGGAGCGGATCCAATGATGGTTAATGCTAAAGGATTGAGTGCAATTGAGTCAATAGAAGAGGAATCTGACATGGACGATGAGGATAGAGAGATAGTTCATGACATTAAAGATACCCTCAAAAGAGCGACAAGGAAGTTTGTCAAGCACAAGCATCGTAATCCTCAATCAAGCTCAATATCCAGACACTCAGATGAAACCGAAAGACAACTGACACACGACGAGGACTTCTATTGGACCGACATTAGTTCCAAAGTGGGCAAAAATAAACTGCTAAGAGCTTCTAGAGAAGGAAAGCTAGCATACGTGGGATCGTATTTGGAAAATGGAGGTAGACCAGATTTCAAGTGCTTCTTGGAAAGTTGTATGCATGGCCACGATGATATCGTCAGTCTTTTCTTAGCATTTGGTGCTCAAGTAAATACGTCCAACAAAGAGGGGCAGACTCCTCTTATGCTGTCCGTTGGACGAGGGCATTTCAACGTGGTAAAACTTTTGCTCGAGGCTGGAGCTGATCCGCAGAAGATGGATAAAAAAAAGCATACTGTTATGTACTACGCGAAGCATAGTCCGATGGGATTAAACGACCCAGAAGAGATAGATTTCCTCAGGGCTGCAATCAAGAAGCAATATGGATATGAGATTTCTGAGGAAGAGGAAGAAGAAGTCGAGTCAAAGCCGGAAACTGCTACCGAAGAAGAAAAACGCAGCATCGAGTCCAGGAAAAATGCACAACAACTAGAAGAAGAGCACGAAGAGAAAGAAGATGCCCAACCGGTGAAACGGGAGAGTAAACGTGAGATAACTTCAGAAGCGGAGGCGGAAGTACATCATGAAAGACCTGTGTTGGTTCACAGAAGTAGCCACTCCTCCTCCGGCCACGTCTCCCACGCAAAAAGTTCGTCCCCAATGCACCACAGTTCTGTGACGCCGGCGCTTCCTAAAGAAACGGAAGAAGAGAAAGCAGAGAGACTGAAGAGTGAAGAAGAGTACAGGCAAAAACGCCTGCAGCAGAAGAAACGTAAAGAACAAGAGTTTTTGGAAAGACTCGCAGAGGACGAAAGGAAGAGGATCGAAGAGAAAGAGAAGCAGAAACAACAGGAATTGCTAAAGCTGGAACAGGCCAAACAGGAAGAAATCCAAAAACAAGAAGAGCTACGGAATCAAAAGGAAGTGGAAAGAAGGCTGAAGATCAGAGAGCAGTATCCAATCGGGCTGCGCGTCATCAACTTCAAAGACACCGACAACTACAAGAATTTCGGCCCGGTGTACTATTTCCTCAAGAACGGTACGCAGTGGGTCCTCGACCTGCAAATCAGCGTCATCTCAAAGCTGGACACAGAAAGCTTGAAACAGGCCTGTTCGAATCACGAGCCGGTGCGCCAGTCGCTCCACCAGCAGCTCTGGAATTTGTACAAGTTTTTGTTCCTGCATGGAGGGAACCCTGGCCCGGTAGACACCACTTCGTTGCCGTACGCCGAGCAAACTGAGATAGAAAGAAAGGAGTACGCCAAGTTCTGCAAACTACCTCTTACGTGGCTCGACCTTTCCCAACTGGCCGTCTCGCAGAAACCGTGGATCCTTACTCAACTGGTTGAGTTCGTCCCTATAGACTCGGACAACCAACAGCGTCACGTGACCACATTCGAAACCTCTCCACCAGAGTTAATTCCCAGCATCTCAACGTCTCAGAGCGAGATCATGGTTCCGGCAAAGTACCTGGCGCGGTCCAACGTCTTGCCGTGGATCAAAACGACCAGGTCTTTGTGGTGAACGTCGCCATCCCTCACGTGACCGTCCAACAGCCCAGTTTCTCCACACTCGAATAACGGCCCGTGTTATACGCTCCAATATGATTGGCCAGCGGTGCTGTACTGAGTACACGTATAGAAAAACCACACGGTTATATAAGCAAGATACGTACGAAACGATAGATTCCACGCCATTCCATGGCTGTTAGCGGGAAAACTTTCCCAAGTTACACGTTTACCCGGCCACATTTTTCGTCTTTGTTAAATGATTCTCTGTTCGAGCGAGAATCTGGTATCACGATAGGCCAGTGGGACGACCGATACAATGCTTTCAGCGAAATGAAAAAATATTTTAATAAAAGGAAAACTGGAAACAATAGTAGAATATTGACCTACTGTCGTATATTTGCCTGTTAGTGAGAAAGGGAGTAAAAGGTATAGTACCGCTAATTGGATTATTTGATACCAAGTGTCCGACAGCAGTTTTATCAAAATAACCATAGAAAAGTATGTGCTGCGATTTTAGAGGAGATTGAAGCGTCTGAGTTCGAATCCAGGAATTTTTGGCTCCTTTATGGGATACAAAAGGCGAGAATAAGCGTTCAATGTCAGCGTGGAGCGTCGATATCTGCCGGAACGATACTCGGGCCCTGCCTTGAGGATATAATTTTTTGTGCTCAGTTACTAACAATGTCGTATTTTTATCGATTTTTACAGTGTTGCGTTCTTCCGTATCCAGAGTTGCTCGTGTTACTCCAGTCAGATTTGCTCAAACACAAGCCTTGTCCAAGGCCTCTATCATTGACTTGCCCAACAGATGGGAAGACTTGCCAGCTGTTGAACAGCAAAACATCGTCAGCAAGCTCACCGAACGCCAAAAGCTTCCATGGACCGACTTGTCCCAGGTCGAAAAGCAAGCTGCTTGGTACATCTCCTACGGTGCCTGGGGTCCAAGAAGACCGGTGCATGCCAAGGGCGACGCCGCATACATCGCTAAGGGTGTCGTTCTAGGTTTGACCGTCTCCTTGCTGATCTTTGCTGGTATGAGACAGTTTGCACCAGAGGCTCCAAAGACCATGACCAAGGAATGGCAGTTGAAGTCGGACGAGTACTTGAAGTCCAAGAACGCCAACCCATGGGGTGGTTACTCTCAAGTTCAATCCAAATAAGCGAAGTAACTCCGGCACACGCGCAACGCAGTACTAAACGGGCGCCTTGTCTCCGCACAGGTCTCTCATGATTCATCGGTAGTCTGTCGTTGCAAGTGGGATAATCAATTTTTATTACGTTTTTCCTAGCTTGTTGCTGCCTTTAATTTGAAATGCATTTATTTCATCCGCCTATCAACCACCTTCACACAATCGCTGCTTATTCCACGCGCCCCATTAATCCCCTTTTCTATTTCAGATATACTTCCATTTGTTTTGTTTCTTAGGTCAACGTGGTTTCCTCCTTCCTAATGCCGTGAGGGCTGGTCACATTTTGAGCGATACTTATGATGGGCTTGTTCTCATGATTTCTCCTAATCAGTAGGAACGCTTTACCCTGAAGACACAGCCCCATCGAGCAGACATTCCGTGTGATGTTAGCGAAAACAAACTCAGTTCTTTCAATTACTGGAATATTGCCAATGCCACAGGAGCTCAAGAAATTTGTGCAGATTTGTTAGCAGTTTCTACCAAATGGGTACTGGGAGCATAATGGAAGAGTCAGGTTTGAGTTCACGTTTAGACGGATCTTATTTAAGAGATTGAAACCTTTCAGTGCGCGGTTCAGATCGGTCTTTTTTGTACCAATTCTGATTCGACAGAATTTGCACTGTGCAGGTTTATTTCGCAGCTGTGGTTTCAATCATTTCATCGACTAATATCCCATACATTATTAACATTAGAAGTCCAGTGTATCCGGGCTTCTGTGGTCCAGTCTCAATCTTCCATCGCACAGGGTCTTGGAATAGACTTATTGCCTCCTAGCATATTAATGACTATGAAACAAACATAGAAGTATTTTAGACTTATCACAAAAAATATTTACCTGAATTTATATCGTTATATCGTTACTCAGTATTGTTCCTATATCGTTACATCAGCTTCGACTTAGCAGTTAGTGGTTGGTCTCTTCTTATAATGTAAGAACCTGAAAAATATTTGAAAAAACGTCAACCTCATCGCCAAGCAACCAAATAAGAAAGGCCTACCCATCGAAGGCTGTCATCTGAGGCACTTGAAATTAACGGAAGCGGCATATAAGTTCCAACACACGAAACACTGAAGTAGACAGCAATGTCGTTTTCATTTGGATTCGCTAACGGTGACTTCAGTGATGATGAGCTGGATGTGACTGGTGTAAAACATACCGATATCGATTCGACGCAATCAACATATATTTGTCCTCTTGATTCAGAAAAACTTATCAGTGAGTCTGTGGTTCAAGCCTCTTTTGTGACTTTGAGCCAGTTGGTTGACTCACTCGTCAATGTTCGTTTATCCTTCGAGGAAATTGCATCGCCAGAATCCAACTTCGTTTTGTATCGTCGTGAGTTGTTTGATGTGAAGCATCAGTTGATGTCCGAAGTCGACTCTAATACAGAGAGCGTGGAACTCAAGATTTTGATGGGAGAGACCAATGAAGATTTAAGGCCCAATGTCTATGAAGGTGGGCTTAAATCGTGGGAATGTTCTATAGACTTGGTAGACTCTTTGGTACAGAATCCGATCCCGAATTTCGAGTGCGACTCAATCATTGAGCTGGGTTGCGGAACCTCGCTGCCCTCGCAGTCGCTGTTCATTCAGTATCTGAAAAGCAACCGAAATTCGGGTATCAAAATTACTCTATGTGACTACAATTACAGCGTGTTGAGACTAGTCACAGTTCCCAATCTGATAATATCATGGGCTAAGACAGTGCTATCTGAAGAGCAATGGGAGGACTTACAGATCAGTGACGACCCAAATATTCCAATTACACCAGACGAATTGTTGCTTACTAAGAGACTGATAGAAACATTCAAAGCTGATTTGAGCTCTAGAGGCATTCAACTATCATTTATTGCAGGTTCCTGGGGAAGAAAGTTCATGAACGTCTTATCGGAACATAAGTTGATGCCACATCCAAATACGCTGATTTTAACTGCAGAAACTATTTACCAACCCGAAATACTACCTGTCCTAACAGAGGTGCTTATCGAGCTCCTATTGAGCAATAAGAAAGCCTCCTATCCTGTCAAATGCCTTCTGGCAGCCAAGGATATATATTTCGGTGTGGGAGGCAGCATAGTAGAGTTTGAATCGTATCTAACAAAAAGGGTCCAAAAGGATAGTCTGCCGATTCAGTTCCAAAAGTTCAAGGTCAATGCTGGGTTAAAGAGGTCCATCCTATTCATAGAGTAAACTAGTAAAATGCCTTCGTAGTAGTGACGGTTTTGAATACCTCTTGACTTCAATCACGTGACGCGTTTTTATTATTTAGCAGTACAGTGCTTAGACAACATGAATATAGGAAACAATCGACGTATAAGTGATGAATCAAAGCTTCGACGGCTTGATGTTCCTGCGGCCACTCCCAGAGAGTGCGGAACACATTCAGCTAAAAACAATGTCTCCAGAAGACCCTTTACAGAACTTTGAGGACTTTCTGGAACCAGATTTTGCACCTCTGCAATTCGCGAATGATCTCTTGAAGGTCACTAATAGCGGATCGGATGACGCTGTGTTGGATTTGAAGACCTGTATGAAACGATGCTCTTATGATTTACAAGAGCTGGATAGAAGAATTGATGAGACTATTAAACAGAACCCTAGTGAGGTGATAGAACAGGTGGAGAAGCGTAAGAGAGAAAATGAACTTGTAGGTGACGCTTTGAAGTCCAATGCGGAGTACCTGTCAATGTCTTACAATAGGCTGCAAAAGGACGTGATTGAGCCATATGAGACTGCACTAAAACTACAAACAGTCTCCAGCAAGATCCATCAAACTACAAGTCTGCTGAGAAGTTCACTTATTTACATTCACATGATGTCTCAGCTGCAACAAATGCCGATAGATTTAAAGTCTTTGCACTCCGACCAACTGGAACGTGGACTTAAAGTTGCAGAACTGCACAACCAGCTGAGATTCAATCTAGATCAGAACCCAAACTTATCAACTTTACAGTTGATCAAATCTTGCGAGGAAAATGTCGTTATCCCAAAACGCCAAGAGCTATTAGGATATCTATCCACTAGTCTTGAAAGAGAATGCACGAGGGCGACAAAAATAGAGAATAATCCGCAGAGAATAGTAACACTGATTCGAGCACTATACACGCTCTCGCCTACGGGTCTGTTTGATACTGTTGACAGAATACTGAACTCTAAGTGTCAGACAGTATCTCAAATATTGTCCAGAACAATCACTTCAATAAGGAACCTTGATAATGGCATGGCTGATGCCATGCAAAATAGAAATTTATTACAAAACCTTGAGAGTGCTATGAAGGAAGTCCAAACTACTGAATCATCAAACGCTTTACGTGATTATTATATGCAAAGGAAGATCAGATCGCTTGCCAATCAGTACTGGGTTCGAGTCTCCAAAAACTTTAAAAGAGATTTCGAAATGTCGTATAATCGTGGTGGGCCTGTAGGAAAGTCATTACAGAATAATGCAAAGCTCATAAAGAGTGTCATTAGTCAGTCATTTGAACGCATCTCCGAAGAGGAAGGGTATCTCGAAGAGTTGAAGTTGATGTTAAATTCTGTTAGCATTTTAGATAAAGATAGACAATAAGGCAAGTATTTCGCACATACTGCTATGTAACAATTCCCTCAAATTGGACTCCTAATTGACTATCGCTGCTGCATTTTCCAGGGGATTTGCAGTTCTCTTCTTATTCTTCTTACCACCTCTTTTATGAAACTTCTTTTTTATCATCTTCTTTATCTCCATATCCTGTTTCTGTCTTTCTAACTCTCTTTGTTTTCCTAGAGTTCTCGCTACTCTTTGCCGCTTGCTAGGTCTCCTTCTTTTCAACTTCTGCAGTCGTAGCTCTTGCATTGTTATCCTCTTGTTGTGCTCGACTGCATCGAGAACTTTCCCCCTATACTGGGGCCATCCGTTATACGGCCGAAGTTCACTATCTTTCAAAAGAATATCTGTCGTTACCGCAGCTTCAACAAACTGTTCCCGCTCTTTTTCAGTAAAATCTGCAAAATAGTATGACTTCGGTCTTGTTATTGTGGTTGGTTCGGATGATTCCTCCCGAAGTGAGACTCTCATCAAATTAGAGTTTGTTTCTTTAGCGTCTTCAACGATCGAAATGGCATTATCAGTTTCCTTCGGTACAGTTGTATCTAACACTCCAAAAGAAAATAAAGGAAATTCATACTCTTCATTAACACTACCACTGATATCGCTCTTTATGGTGTCCGTCACATCACCGTCTGCTGGATGCTGGACTTCAATGAACTCAAATTCAACACTCGGCAGCTCCGATGTGTCCTTGTCCCCGCCTGTTTCAATAGGAACCTCAAAAAGCTCTTTTCTGGAAACAACCTTCAGTCCGGACATATTTACCAGATCACTGTGCCCTTACACTATACTAGATCAGTTGTCAGCCACTGATGACTTCTTTACTCCACAAAACCTTCGGCTCATCTCATCTCATCTCTAATACTAACAGTTAGGATTTTTCAGCGCTTCATGTTAATTTATGAAATGGCGTCAAAGCTGCTTGGAATACCGCATCGCGGATTAGACAAGTCATTTTGATTAGTGCAGCCGATGACGTGCACCGCTGGCTAATGGATGATTTGTTTTAGTATCTACATAAACTTTGTGTACAGACTTTAAATAGGAGATCTCATTTTGAAATCCGAGTTTTCATGTTCTGTAAGAACTCTCTGTAGTTCCAACTGTTTTGGACCTTGTCTTCTACTAGTTGGGATGCAGTCCACAATCTCAGCGAGGCCACTTCTCTGGCAGACACATGGTTCATTGGTTCACTTGGGGAAGCTCCTCTGACAATATGCAAGGTCTTGTAGAAGATAACATCATCATGCTCTCTGATTTTAAAAATGACGTTCCTCACTCTTAGGTTGAACTCAGTAGCATCAAGGGCCGGTAGTTCATTTTTGCCTATAGGTATTTCCATGATGTCTGGTGTGCCGAAAACGTCAGTTACCAGTTCGGGGACTGCGTCACCTCCCATCCACAAGAACATGTCTAAGCCTGTATCGATTAAATACAATCCATATCTCTCTAACAGAGACGATGTGGAGTTTATTGGTTGCGGTAGAACAATCTCACCAGTCTCTTCATCAGGAAGACCAGCTTCATCAGGCATGTCATGCAATGAATACACAGTTGGGTAAATGTTTTGAATCAAATATGGGAGTGGCAGAGTTTCTAGATTGTTTAAGGCATGCGCTCTGTGATCAGCAGGAACAATACCGGACCGGAAAGCCATGTGTTTAGTTAGAGAATGCATTAAGAGCGGCCACATTCTTAGGTTGGCACAAAGCATTAATGGAGCTCCACCACCAGTATTTGAAGTCAACACTTCCTTCTTATAGGTGGCTAATACCTCTTGAACTGACTTGTTCAAATATTCTCTCGTGTCTTCGAAGCCAGAAGACGGTGATCTTTCGACACCCTTCTGAGCGAAGTAAGCAGTCATTGCTAATTGGTCTGCCGAGGCGTACACGTCAGTAAGCTTTTCAGTTGTGGGAATACCCACCGTGATAACTCTAATTCTTCTCTGAGCAGCATTTGAAGTCAGCAACAAAGCCACTTGGATGTATACGTACTCCTTTGTTAGCTGTTCATCAATACCAATCTCAAACACGTACGACTGATCTCTTGGAACAGTAGCTAAAGCACACAAATCCGAAGATCTGTTGAAGAAGTGTCCATAGAACCCTGTCATCTTTAGTCCCGAAGAACCACGAGCTCTCATCACCGCTTCCAAAGACAAATCCATTGAAACATGCTTCGAAAACTCTTTGGAAAATTTGGTGACATCTATCAAGTTCAACGCGCTGAAACCCGGATAGAAGTGAGTTTGACCACCTGTGAAACGACCTAAATTGGCGATTGAAGCGATGTCCACGTAGTCATCGGATGCCATAAAGACATCGACTGTCACTTGGAATTTGTTGCATTGAATAGGGAAAGACTTGTAGAACGCGTCTCCTACACTCAATAGAGTAGACGCCTCTTTTGTCGTGTTTGCAACTGACTTTTCGTTTCTCTTGTGCAAAACACCTTCAGTACCCACGTTTGCCAAGGTGCCACCTACAACGATAATTTTACCACCTTGGGCCCTGATTAAGTTCAATGCTGACTTCAAGGCTGGAGCCAACGCAAATCTTGGTTGAATGTTATGTTGGAAAATTTCAGTCAAAGAGGTCAACAGTTTCTCAATGTTGTTTCTAGCTTCAATCAAAGGAACCAATAAACCACTTGGGCAAGGCAAAAATGGATCATCCAAATCGGCCACGTCATACATTCTGATATTATCACCTTCTTCATCCAGTGGGACACGGAAAAAGTGGAGGTTCTGGTCCGCACAAATGATTGAGATTCTTGTCCTTTCATCATGATTTGGAATGGAGTCCAAGCTTTCTAAAAGTGTTCTAGCAGCTGTAGCTAGTAACCCGTTCTTAATAGCAGCCTGGGACACGTCAAATACGAAAGCGTACGTGGAAGGTGGAGGAGGTCTTACTGCGTACTCCTTTGGCGCCACGAAATCGACGACGGAATGATTGAACTCTGGTCTTTCGTACCGGTTCCCGTTCATGTCGATTGCTTGAGGGAAGTTGTTGGCCAAGTTACAGAAATTACATCTCCAGCGCAAACCATTTTCTATGATTTGAACAAAAGGATTGATGTATGCACGACAACGTCTGCAACGGACGACCACACCGTCTTGACTGGTGGGAACAGGACAAGACGAATCTAATAACTTTGTGTATGGTCTGATAACCATCGCAAATGGAAGCTTAGATTTCTTCAACAGAGAGCTCGTTTTGGGCACAGCGTTTAAAGTACATCTCAGATTGTCCGAACAGTTATTGACTGTGTCGTTTGGAACAATCATCTTTTCCGGTGGCACCATCAAAGGAGGTGGAGGCAACGACAAATCCGTGATTGGGGGAGGCAATTCCTGGAACAAGTCAACGGGGTACAGTTGGTTCATTGGCTTACCGACAGCCATGCCTCCGATCCCTGGTTGCTGATACTGTTGCTGCTGCATCTGAGGCTGTTGTACTGGCTGTGCGGAATAAATCGAGTCCACAGCACCGTACGCAGGAGCGCCGTACTGAGGTTGCTGCACAGGCACGCCAGCTTGCTGGAAACTATTTGGGTCCACTACCGGCACGTTGTGCAGTTGCATATTCCCCATACTGGTCGCAGCCTGATCGATTTGTTGATGCAGATGCTGCTGAGCAGGAGTCAAAAACGCCTGCTGACCTGCAGGAGCGCCCTGAGGCGGAATGCCTGCACCAGCCATAGGCTGCACGACACCCTCAGCAAACTGGTACTGCGCTTGAGGGTACACACGCTTCTTATGATGAGACATTACGCGGTATCAAATCCTGTCAATCTCAGATTCGTTTTGAACAGCAAAACCTTTTCAAATCCTTGGACAACCCTGTTCTAAAACCGTATCTTCTCCTTGAAATCAGCAAGCCCTTATTGCTCAGGAACCTATCGTACAAGATTTCACGCGAATTGAACTACAATGGGCCACCTAAGAAAATCTGTGCATTATTTCCAACTCTAAATCTTTTCGTAAAGCTCTAACAGTGTTAATCACTATTACTATTTTCCAAATTTCACTGTTTACCAAGTATCAACGATCTCGATTTAGGCGGAAACCGTGAGCCTTGACTATATAAGGGCGTCACAGAAGGTTTAAATGGCGCTGAATTGTCACGATGCTGCTTGGAGTGCACAAAGCGGATGGAAAGGAGAAGGCCTGAGTTGTTTCTGGTCTTACAGGGCTTCTCAGTCCAGAGTTACACGCGAGTGTACGGAATATGTCACGTGACAAATATTGAAAAGTGCGAAATCACCTTATACGCGGTGTCACGTGACTAAAATCGTCATCATACCGGTCCGTCCCTGAACTGGGATGATACCATGGCTTAGTCGACATCTCGAGCCACTGCTGTTTAGTGAAGCGCGTAGGTGCTCCTACACGTCTTGGCACTCTCTTTCGGTTCACGATCGGTGAGCGAGCACTGTCAAGCAGATGACAGTAAGAATTAGTCTTGTTGACCATCCTCCAGAAAACGCCGCTGAAACTCTGTCCATCGCACAACAGCTGGCCGTACGGATGGCCGATTGGACAACTACCATACCTAAGTCCTATACAGGCGGATTCTCGGAGTGTATGCAGTCACGTGACCAGTAATTTAAATAGCGTTATAGGTCGTTAGATCTTTAGGTAAAACAAGACATGCACTACATCTGATCTTCGAGGGAGTACTCTGAATGAGTTGCTTGTACTCGAACTTCTTTGGGATTTGCTATTCTTCAGCAGTTCAGCAGTCCAGAAGTGGGATACTCATCCAGAGAAATGTCTCAGATTGTGTTCTATAACGTGGCCAGTGGTGATGAGGTTCATACGCCTTCATTGCTTGTGCATGGCCAAATCACCGGGAAGGCGACTAGTATTCAGGTACAGCACCCTCAATTGCCACCGTTGACTTTTCCGGTAAACAATAAGGGGTTCAAGTGTGTTGTTTCGCTCACAGCAGGTGAGAATTTACTCTGGTTTATTGGTGACGACAATTCAAGCAGTCAATTGATAGTGAACTTTATTCCAATGATACAAAACCCGCCCATCTATCTCTGTCTGCTGGTTGCCAAAGATTCGCCCTTGAAATTTGACTCTCCCGCCTCTCAAATCAGGAAAGAAGGTGGAAATGACCTAGATTTAGCTGTTCAGAAGCTACGGACCGGTGCTCGAATCATGCAGGCATTCACAAACGAACAAATGGTCCGTAACGGATTTGGCCAGCGGACGTTCCGTTTTGTCGAAGAGTACACAAAAGATACGCTGCTGAAGGATAATCAATACAGAAGTACTGTTAAGATTCATATCCTTAGAAGCGAGAAGACTACAGCCGAAATAAGAGATCTAGATATCGCTCAACAGAACCCAAAAGCTAAAAATGCCGGTGGTCTCTTTGGTATCGCTCTGAGAGAGCTAGAGCGATACGGAGCACCGTTCAATGATAACTCATGTACCTCTCTTGCAGCTGTCATGTTTTTGGATAGTCATTGGGATAAAAAGCTCAAGATTATCACTGCACATGCTGCGCTGGGAGGAGGTACCGATAAAATTAAACTTGCCATTTTCGGGTCTCATGGGCTGTATTCATGGCCTACATGCTTTCAAGACATTGTGCCCTATTTTATGGATGATACTAGAGCTAGCCTTTCGGAAGTTGCGAACGATTGTAACCAATGTGGCACACATTGGGAGTGTTTATCAATAACTCTAGGTGCATTCATGCATGAAATTGGACATTTATTGGGATGTCCACATCAAGAATATGGCGTTATGCTGAGAGATTATATTACATTGAATCGATCTTTTCTCACTAAAGAGGCTTATTGTTTGAGGACAAACTCCTACGGCGCTCAATCTCCTATCTTACCTAAGTTTGAATGCACCTGGCATCGCTTGGACCTTATCAGATTTTTGTACCACCCAAGTTTCACATTACCACAGGATTACTATGATCCATTACTGTTGAGGCCAGGCCAGCTAGACCGTTGGAGATACCAAAAGCCCAGCGTGTTCCCGATCGGTAATAAGACAGCTCAGATACGTTCAGAATCGGGCGTTTATTGTATTGAAATAATTTGCGGAGAGCTGGCCAAAGCCTATATCGAGTATCTTCCGGCCCAGTATGGTGGTGCCGGACCGCAGAAAGATATTGTGATTACTCTACAAGACTTAAGGGCTCGCATACCTCCTGCGATGCTTTCCGAATACGGAAATAAATTTGGCCTCCGAGTACTAGCTGTCAATGCTCCATCCGTTGATTTTGATGACTTCCCTAGTGTGATTGATGCAAAACAAATATCAATGAAAGAATACGGTTTCAGTGACAAGGTATCTGGTGTTAAATCACCGCTTCTTGGTAATTCGAATAGGGGATCAACGACAGGGATTGTTCCACTACGCATCGAACAGTGCCACATGGTACGGATATATCATGGTGCCGCATTGGATGGTATAAGGTTTTATAATAGAACCGCTGAAAAGTCACCAGATCTACCTCCTAGGACTTATATGGGAAAAGTTTCGAATCTTCTGAAAGGTAGCAAAGAAATTCTTTCCCATGGCTCATCCGTGCTGTTCGGAAAGGAAACACTAAACTATACAGACCTTACTCTTGATGCCGGTGAACGGATATTTGGCTTTAATGTTAGATCAGGTGCATGGGTAGATGCGATCCAAATCATTACGAGTAGCGGCCGTATGTCCGAGATGTTTGGATCAAAATCTGGTGGATCTCTAGGATCCTTGATACCTCCCGGCAACAAAAAAATTGTTGGAATTTATGGTAATGTTAGTAGATGGGTGGATGCAATTGGAATCGTCTACGAAGTATAAATAATTGTTCATACCTTACGCTATTGATGTTTGGTTTTAAATGACAACAGATAAGTAAAGCTACATGCTATAACTACAAGAAATCCTCTCCCAATTCATTACAATTTATTTGGCGACATGGTCTCGCTCTGGCTTCTGGATAACGTTGTAGAATTTGGGGTAGCATCTTCTTCTCGTTTGTCTGTGGTTGCCAATCTGGACAATTTTTCATTAAGCTTATCCAGCTCTATGGAGTTGGTTAATTCCTTAGGAGAAACACTACGTTTCAAAATGCCCACATGGTCAGAGCTGTGATTCCTTGACATGGTTCTTGCTAACAGGCTCGGATGTGTTTGGTACACTGGATTGTGTCTAACTGGATGCATGAATCTGGATGTGGCAGAGATGCTGGCAGAGGAAGAATGAGGTGGATTGTGAAAGACGGAACGATCAATTGGAAGTCCTCCACTGTTAGAGGATACTAATCCGCTGCTGTGGCTACTGCTTCTAGATTTTCCACTGGTAGCAGATGAAGGAGCAGTTGGAATGATTGAGTATCTTCTTTCTTGATGAACCAAACCTACCTCCTTAACTTTAGTAGTGTTCAGTTCAGATTGAGGAACTTTGAAGAATTTGTCTCTATCCTCGTCATACTCGTACAGGTACCAACTGACCCCATAAGGTTTAGGCTCCAAACAATAAACCGAATGCAACGGAACATCCAAGTTAGTAATGACATCTTTGCTTAAGTTCAAAAAGTAGCCGAGCAATACCCTTGCAACAACACGATGGGTGATAATCAAAAGATTATCAGTTATTCGTTCGACCTCTGTTATAACAGGCCGTAACCTATTTATAACATCCATGTATGATTCACCACCAATACCGGGGTATCTATAACGGAGTTTGTCTACCAGACGCTCTTCATACTCATCAGGTGAACGTAGGAGGATCTCTTCGTATGTCAAACCATCGAAATCTCCAGGACTTAGCTCATCAAGCATTTTCATTTGTTTGACATCAAAGTGTCTTTCGTTAAACACTGAAGAAGTTGCCATTGCCCTTTTTTTCATGGAAGTCCATACACAGAACTCAGTAGGAGTATATTCGTGCTTTCGTCCGTCAGTTGAGCAAACCTTCAAATATTCTTTCATCTGCTTTTCATTGAAAAGCTTTCTCTGTTGTTCCATGAATGCAGACAACGCCTTGGCATACTTCAAACCACGTTTGGTCAATTGGGAATCACCGCCTATCCTACCTGACACGTTGAACTCACTCTCACCACTTCTGCTAATCCATATCTGCCTTTCAGCAAGGTTAAAGTTTAATAAATAATACACCGTTTGCGATGCGAGGAAACCTTGAATATCATAGGAGACAATCTTCTTACCTATATCGATCATTTTGATATAAGGCATATTTTCGTCGTCCTCTATGGTCTCGTAACTTTTCATGTAATTAGCCAATCTCTCTTTGAAGTCAAGCAAAGAGGATTCCGGGTCTTTCCCTTTATAATCTGGCCCCAACAACTTCATACGGATGTTCTTCTCCACGGTCTCTTTATCTGAGCATATACTCTCCAAAAATAGAACCTTAATAAACTTATTCCTAGCATGGATTCTCTTTAAGATCTTTTGACGTCTATCTCTGGTAGAGTTTGTGGCATCAAAGATCCCAACGGAGCCTGGTCCTTTCAAGAGGTAGTCCAACAACTGTTCCAAGGTATCGATGGCCCATTTATCTCTCAACTGTTTGGAATTTTCATCGTCCGGATTGAAGAACTTAGAGTCTTGCTCTTTCATGTTATGCTCTTTCGCAAACTGCCTTCTTGTGTTTCCGACATTGAACACCTTACAATAGTACATCGAGTAGTTCAAATATCTGCTGAGTTTGTTCGTGATGAAGGACTTGCCGGTAGCCGGTAGTCCCACCATTATAATGATCAATTTGGACCCCGGATCCTTTTGTGAGATGATTCCATCAGGCGAAGTCTTCGATTTCGTCAACCCGGGCACATCTATCGTCGTGGGCCGTCTCTTGGGGGCCAGATTATGCGTGGACGGCAGGCTTTCCTGATCTGTGCCGTACTGCAAATCCTCCGTGCCACTGTGCAACACGCTTTCTAGCGATTGGTCCTGCTCTGAGGCTTCTAACAAGCTTTCTCTTGGCGAACTGGCGGATGACCGGCTCACAGGAGATGAGCTTCTCGAAGTAGCGGGAGACGTCTCTACCGAGCTTTCAGCGGACGTTTCTACAGAACTGCTAGGCGACTGAAACCTCGAAACCACAGGCGTGTCGCTCAACGGCCGCTTCTGAAACTGCGGCAAAGTCGCAGTTTCGTCTATAGGGTCCATTCTGACCTCCGCTGAGCGCTCCTTGTCTCTGTCTTCTAGCGAAGCCGTAGGCTCCAGCTCTGAATCTGAGCTGGAAACCGCCACATGCTCAGAAAACGAAACACGTCTAAACATATAGCACCCAGATACTCCTTGTGTAACTTTTCTCCTGTCAATAGGTATCTAGCAATCCACAGGCTAGCAATTCACAGACTAATCCAGAAACGACGCTTTTTCGTACCCCTTGCAGATACTGCACCTGTATGTAATTCACACTGGCGTCTAAATTATCCACACATTGTACTAATTTCAAAATCTGTTAACAAAATCTGCTTGCCGCCGTGTGTTTAAGTCTCAACAAGCCAAATCATTTAATTATCTACGTATTATCACATCTTCGCTTATTTTACTTTAAGGGGTCAGAAAGGCTATACATCACCAAGCTGTCAGGTGCCAACAGAAAAATGGCCCAACAGGGACAAACAGGGCCCAGACAAGGGTCAAATGTGACCCACTGGGCCAAATCAGAAAACTGACTGGCCCGTATGAGGCACGTGACTCGAACTCAACCATTTCTGTCATTTTGGTGTTACCCGGACATTCATTTTCCACTTTCGAAGCCTTGTGGACTCTGAGCTTGTAGCACTGGCAGTGTTTGTTTACATATCAGAAATAGACAATTAAGATACTGTATTAGCTATAATGATAATGTACTAATGATCTGAGAAATGGAAGTTTGGATTTAGATGTCTTAGAGGCCACTTGAAAGGAGTCTGAGACGTGCAACAGTTTGTTAGGAGGTATACAGTGTGCAGTGCGAAGTCTGGAGGAATTAGCGGACAATAGGCGCTCTTAAAAATGTCTTTCTTGCAGAACTTCCACTTGAGTCCTGGACAGACGATCAAATCCACCAGAGGGTTCAAATGGAACACGGCCAAGAACACGGGAAAGGACGGGACTAGCAACGGGAATCATAATGGGAACGATCTGAGCCTGCCTCAGTTCAACAGCGGCGGAATGCCGCAGCAGTTTTCTACGCCGAAGAAACAGGCGACCACGATGCAGTTCCAGTCAGGTGCAGAGCAGAGCTCTGCACCTGTCACAGATTTCAACTATACTCCGTCTCATCAGCGGCCGTACGTACAGCCGAGCTCCGGGACTGTGGTCTCGTCGCATCAGGATTTGAGGCAGATAGTAGAGACTACCCTTGGATCGAAAGGAGTGTTGAACCAAGCGGTGAAGTTGCCCAAGGGGGAAAGCGTCGATGAATGGATAGCAGTGCACTGCGTTGACTTTTATAACCAGATAAACATGCTCTACGGGTCAATAACCGAGTTTTGCTCCCCGGAGACGTGCCCCAGAATGATAGCAACGAACGAGTACGAATACCTTTGGAACGTACATCCAGGGAAACCGCCTGTCTCGTTACCAGCGCCAAAATACGTTGACTATTTAATGAAATGGTGCCAACAACAGTTCGACGACGAGTCCTACTTCCCAAGTAAGCCGGGCGCTCCATTTCCTAAGAATTTCAAAGAGACCATTGCGAGGCCCATACTCAAGAGACTTTTCAGAGTGTATGCTCATATCTACTGCCACCATTTCAACGAGATCCTCGAACTAAACTTACAGACGGTATTGAATACCAGTTTCAGGCACGTGTGCCTGTTTTCGGAAGAGTTTCATATTCTAAAGACGAATGATTACGGACCGTTGTTGGAACTAGTTATGGAATTTAAGGACAGGTGATTCAAGTTTTCTCAAAACGCTTCGCACGGCAACAGTTGAAGACCTACAAGGCTCTCAGCGCCACACCGAGTACTGGGAGAGGAGCTACGTTCTCATTGATCCTACGATATAACTCTTTCGGAACCACAAGACTTAATCTGCATATCGATACCATTTCATTCACTTTGGATTCCCGCTCATTAGAGGGTTTCATATATATTCACACTCATAGGTATCAGTTAATACAAAGTCACCTTTTATCTATAGCGACATGAGAGTCGAACTACCGGACGCCTGAAAGCGTGACTGCATCTTCTTTGATCATCTTTGCGATGAGATGTTGTCGTTCGAAAAAACTAGAGATCAAAGTTAAGAGCTTACTTACTTTCCTTTGGCCCTCGCAAATATGGCTTTGACAAAACCCTCACAACTTGCAATTGCACAAGCTCTAGCGCGCTGAAGACAAGCTATATAAGAATTTGAGCTGATTCCCTTTGCAATGAAATTGCTAGGACTCTCAACTCATCTTCTAGCGGCGCTGTTATTGGTGTACTTTGCATTAAGATTAGTTGCATTCTTTGTTCCGAGACTACTCTTCTCATTGCCTTCGAATCTTAGACAACGCGTCCACCAATCACTGTTGAAATGCTCGAATAAGTCCAACAGAATACCAGTTTTAGACTTTGGATGGAAAGGTTCCTCTGTTCGTAGAGCTTTTATTCTAGCAGCCCAAAGGCCTTCAGACTACACCAATAAAGACTATGAGAGGAAAATACATATTGCCGATGCTGATAGAGCGGATAGGGAGGCTCTAGTGATGAAATTGGGTCAATTCTCTAAGAGAAAGATATTAGGTTTCTTTCATCCATATTGCAATGCCGGTGGTGGAGGGGAGAAGGTTTTGTGGAAGGCAGTTGAATCAACATTGAACCAGAACGAAAACAATATCTGCGTAATATACACTGGAGATTCAGAAGTTAGTGGACCAGATATTCTTCGAACCGTGGAAACAAGATTCGAATATAAGCTTGACACAAAGCGCATAGTGTTCATATATCTACGAAAGAGACATTTGGTCGAGTCCAATAGATGGCCAAAGTTCACTCTCTTAGGCCAAGCTATGGGATCAATCGCACTATCAATTGAAGCCTTAACGCAATTAGCCCCAGACTGCTGGATTGATACTATGGGGTATCCCTTTGGATATCCATTTGTTTCACTGTTAGCTAATATCCCTGTTATTACTTACACGCACTACCCCGTCATTTCAACGGATATGCTAGGGAAACTAAGAAATGTTCCCGGATTTAGTCGAAACATCAGATTAATCGTCAAGTATGCTTACTGGTTACTATTCATGCTCATTTATAGGTTCGCCGGACATTTCGTCAGTATTGCCACGACTAACTCCACATGGACATACAACCATATTAAGTCCATCTGGCCCAGTATAAAGAACATTCATACAATTTATCCCCCATGTTCAACTGAAATATTACTAGAAGGAGCTCAAGAGGTGAAAGCGGAAGATAGGCTCAACCAAGCCGTCGTGATTGCTCAGTTTAGACCAGAGAAAAGACACCGCCTCATATTATCGTCTTTTGCAGATTTCTTGCAAAGAGAGGCATCTCACAAATCTGCTCCGAAACTAATTCTTATTGGATCTACTCGTAACTCTGAAGACAGAGCTTATGTCCTGGAACTTCAGGCCTACGCGTTTGATGAACTCAAGATTCCGCGTTCGTTGCTGGAGTTCAAAACCGATTGTAGCTATCCAGATATGAAGAAAACTTTATACTCCTCTTGGTTTGGCATAAATGCGATGTGGAATGAGCATTTTGGAATAGCGGTGGTTGAATACATGGCCAGTGGTCTTATTCCAATATGTCACGCATCTGCTGGCCCGTTGTATGATATTGTAGTTTCTTGGAACATTGATAAAAATGAAGAAAGTACCGACCCTTCGGAATACACTGGTTTGTTCTTCAAAGACTGCAGCGACCCTGATCATGTGGAAGACCAGGTATCAGCATATTCCACTTTGACAGATTGTTTCAAAAAGGTATCGGAACTTACTGTAGAAGAGCGGTCAGAGATCTCGCATCGAGCAAAAATGTGCTCTCTCGCGAAGTTCTCAGATGCGAGCTTTGAAGAGGCATGGAGACAAGTGTTGAATGAATACAATTTAATGGATAGTACAAAAAAAATCTAATACATAACCTGTAAAGCTTAGCCCTTAGTCAGATTCCTAATTAGATTTTAAGAAGTAAACATTGAATGAATAATGATCTTGATTGTATTGGTCATGGTTGATCTTGAAAGAAGATACAAATTAGATTGATTGGTGTTCGGAGCCACCTGAGTAACATCTAAGATCATCCTTCTTCAATATATCATACGTTGTTATTCAGGCGGCTTTCCAGAGAATATTGACCTGATGGTCTGCCAGTTTTTGGAGTCATGAACTGGTGAGCTTTGTTAACAGTAGGGATAAAAGAAGATGTGTTTATTGTAGTATTACCAGTAGTCTCGGAGAATGTCTGTCCTTCATTTTCAGTTTTTGGGGTAGCCAACATGGAAACAGACCCATCAATGCTATGTCTAACTTGCTGATTTGCCTGAGGAGTAGGTTGAGCAGAGGATTGACTAGGTTTGTTTCCGTCCAAATTGAGTTTGTCAGTGACAAACCTTGCCTTTTCAACAGGATTTGAGGTTGATGTCAACTTTTTGATATTGTTGAACCAGTCCATCATAGAATCGTAAGAATCAGTTCTAAAGACCCAATTGTGACCTCTATGAATGATACCATTTTGCTTGGTATGCAAAATAAACTTGAAATCAGAAGAACCCTTCTTAGAATGCTCGGCGACAGTACAATCATTCAAGGACAAGGAGATAACAGGTACTAAATCTTTCTTTCTGTCACCAGATTTAAATTCATGCAAGAAACTAGGAGTCAAAACATAAAAGCCTCGAGAGTACGACTTTAAAAACTTCGATCTTCTTTCAAGAACTCCAGATTTAATCTCATACGTGAAAGGATCATTCTGATTTTTGTAAACGATATCCTTCATTCTTCTCATGGGCAAATTAGGGTCAATGAAGTTCGGATCTTTCGCCACGAAATTCTCCCATTCGAACACAGGATCTTTGCTAAAGAAACCGGAGTCCAACTTGGTGATCAACGTATCAAACACTAGCTGAGCTTCCTGCCCTAACAATTTTGCATAAATAGTCAAAGCGTTTTGGATTTCCATAATAACAACTTTTTCTAATTCCTTACCAGAGGTCTGCAAGTTGTTAAATGCTTCATGCAAAAAATTCTCCTCAGTCAACTGTTTCTTAATCTGTTTGTCCAGAGCAATCTTGGTTAGATAAGGATCTTGTTTGACAGAACCATATTTTGCATTTTCCAATGATTCCAAGTACGCTTTGAGACGGACCTTGGTTTCCTGCAGTTCTCTATTACAAGAGTTTTTAAAGTCCGACTCAAGTGACTGAATCTCCTTGATTTTCACCAAAAGGTCACGTCTCATATCTTCAAGTCTTGGGATCACATCAGTGTTCAACTCTTTGGATGCCTTTGATGCAGCATGGACCATTTGTGTATGGTATTGGTTGAACAGTGTAGGCAAATCCTGAATAGAGCCATGTCCGAGCGGTAGAAAGAATTTCTGGATAGTTTTATCTTCAGGCGTCGCAGGCTGATGCTGGCTGTCCAAAGAGAAAAATGGGAAATTGATAGCATTCTGCAGTCTCAAGTGCTGTCTTACCAACTCATCCTGGATAGAGACATTTTCTTGCAGATACACAAGAAGAGACCTAATGATGTTTCTCCAGGCTGCAAACCTCTGAGCCAAAATCTCGGTTGGGTTCGCAGTAGTAGGCATTAAAATCACTAATGGGGATCTTGCATCACCGATATTGTTGGATCTGTGCCTTTGCAAAGAGGTACGGTTCTTGCTAGTGTGTGTGTGCGAACTTGTCAACGAGTTCGTGTGAGGCTGCAGCTGCTGCGGCAACCTTTGCGTAGACATATTATTCGAAAACACCAGGCTATCTTCCAGACCTGGATTAACCGATACCCTAGCGTCTCCAGACACTACGCTGATCCGCGGCTGGTTCACGTCGATCGAGACGTTGTCCGTTGGGTAAGGCGTGGTGGCAGCTGCTGACGTAAAGTTAGCGGTCCTGTTGGCCGCCAATCCACTTTGCTGGAAGCTTTTATGGTCGTTCGAAGTCAGACTCCTGGCCGGCTGCTGCTGCAGATGCTGTAGCTGCTGTATGCTGTGCTGATTCTGCGAAAGCATATCGGCAATGCTGCTGGTCATGGTGTTCTGCTTGGACATCGAACACGAGTCTTTCGGTGACTAAATGTGAAACTAGAATTGACACGCAACTCAATGCCAAATTTTAAAACAACCTATGCTTCAACACTTGCTCCAATTGGAAACTGGGCAGTGAATCCTTGCGAATGACAAAACTAGTAAGAAACGGTTAAAAAACGGGAAAATAACTAGACTTTTCTGAAAAGCCCAACCACGTCTGTGCTGTAACTCTACAGTCTGCCAATGATCGTTACACCCTCTGCAAAGCTCAAACTTGCTCTTGAACCGTCATTATAAAACAGGGAATACACAACTAAATACCCATTTTCCATATCTTTTTACTTTTCTCTTTTGAGTTTCATTGTATAAAGAAATTCCTGGAAAGGGACACAGACCATGGCCGGACCGAAGCTGGCACAGGCAGTGCGAATTTGACTCTCGTGAGCGACTTACGACCGCAAAACGACACAATTCTTGCTGGTCACAACCGTGTTTTGATTTTACTGTAGGGCTACGCATTGGACACGAGCTTGGTAGCATAACTCAGCTCTTTATCGTCGTCATGAGTTGGGCCTCAGGCAAATGTTATCAGAACAGTGTACATACCCATTTTGCTATACCGTAGGCAGCAATATTCTCCACGCCACTTAGTGCCCACTTGCACTATCACACATGGCGTATCTGGTATCAACCAAGCACAGAAACATGGTTTTGGCGTGTTTACCTTTCGTACATAGCGATATGCATCTTGTTCGCTAATCTCTTCTCGAGCCCAGCACGGGCACTAGACTGAAGCTGATCGATGCATATAAGCGCAGAGCAGCAGCAGAGCAGCGGTTACGCTGCAACAGATAGGATATTTAGCGTGGTGGAGGTATGAGCTTCAAATGGTGCGGGAGCGGAAGGAAGATTTTTTGTGGTAATGCTTACAGTGTATAAGAGAAAACAGAGATCGATGCTGCGACACGTCAGAAATGGATGTGACCGCGTGCGAACTAGACAATACAGAGACCAGCCGTCTCTTGACAGACTGGAACGCTTCGTTTACTCCTCCCGGTTCATGCCAGCGTCAATTCTTTTGGTAGTGCTGCTGACTCTGACGTATCTGATCATCGCGAAGCTGAGCCAGGTGCTGCAGACCGCGATTAAGTACCAGTTTTTGAGCAGTGCATTTGGACTGTGCCACGATTGGAGCCCCAATTGGGCGTCTGCGCTTATGTACGCGTTAAATAAATTTGTATGAGCGGTGAATGTCCTGCGTGTTAAGGCTTGTAGTGATTATACTTAACAGGATTACCCGGGGCTGTTACTGTGGTTGCAGCTAGTTTCTTCGCTCGAAATGTGTCAAGCCGTTATCGTAGCTTCACAGGCTCTAGTGTGGAAAAACGAAGGAATCCATGATGGTAGCGGCAGAGTACCATTCAAGTCACACTTTCCGGGACAGTTTTGACACATTTTTTCCTAAGGCACGGTCTGTGGTACAGTGCCGGCCGAAGCTTATCAATCGGATCAGAGTTTCTCTCCAGTGACCTTTTTTCGGGTTTCGTTGTACTTAAAGTCAGTACTGTGAATACTGTAAAGTACTGAAGGGTGAACGATTGCCAAGAGAAATTTGATTTCAGCGTTTTGCCAGTGATCTTTGTATGTCATCTGGGATCTTCAGTAGAACCTGCAACAGACTCTGTAACCTCGCGCTTCCCCCGCAGAGACTCTTTTCGCAAAAGATTAATCAATTGAAGATGCCACTTCCTCCTGTTCTTGAGTCTCGTCGTCCTAAGCAGGCTCCAGAGCTAGATTATTCGACGCTTTCGAACTACAAGTCTTTCCACATCAAGAAGTCCCAGTTGGACATCACCGTGGATTTCCACAAAAAGACCATCAGTGGTACTGTATCGTACCAAATTGAAAAGGTGAACCAGAAAGAGACTGCTGTAAAGTTGGATACCTCGTTCTTGGAAGTGTCTGGAGCCAAAATTGAGGATGAAGCGGTGCCATTTGAATTGAAGGAGAGAAAGCATCCGTTAGGGTCTCAATTGCAGATCTCTAGAGACTCTTTACCCCAAAGCTTCAACTTATCCCTTGACTTCTGCACCACTTCGAACTGTACTGCCTTGCAGTGGCTCGACGGCCATCAGACTTCGGGAAAACCTTACGTTTTCTCGCAATTGGAAGCAATTCACGGCAGAAGTTTGTTCCCATGTTTCGACACTCCGAGTGTGAAGTCTCCATTCATCGTCAACATCAAGTCTGAGCTGCCCGCTGTATTTTCCGGGATCAAAACCGGCTACGATGAAAAGACAAAGATCTACTCGTTCAAACAAGATGTCCCAATCCCAACTTATTTGATCGGTATCGCCTCTGGTGATCTGGCCAGTGCTGATATTGGTCCACGTTCCAAGGTCTACGTGGAGCCATACCGTTTGAAGGACGCCAAATGGGAGTTTGACGGCGATGTCGAAAAGTTCATCACCACCGCCGAGAGTATCATTTTCGACTACGAATGGGGTACGTACGACATTTTAGTCAATCCAAACTCCTATCCTTATGGTGGTATGGAGTCTCCTAACATGACGTTTGCCACTCCAACCTTGATCGCTCATGACAAGTCCAACATTGACGTGATTGCTCACGAATTGGCTCACTCGTGGTCTGGTAACTTGGTGACCAACTGTTCTTGGGAGCATTTCTGGCTGAATGAAGGGTGGACCGTTTACTTAGAAAGAAGGATTACGGGTGCTATTCACGGCGAGGCTACTAGACATTTCAGTTCATTAATAGGCTGGAACGATTTAGAGGGGTCAATTGCCGCAATGAAGAACCCTGACAGATTCAGTTGTTTGGTCCAGAACTTGAAGGACGGCACGGATCCCGATGATGCGTTCTCGTCTGTCCCTTACGAAAAGGGCTCTAATCTATTATTCTACCTAGAAGGACTCTTGGGCGGTAAAGAAGTGTTTGATCCATTTTTCAAGCATTACTTCACTAAGTTTGCACGCCAATCACTTGACACATGGCAGTTTTTCGACACATTGTTCGAGTACTTCCACGACAAACGCTCTCTATTGGAGTCAGTCGACTGGGAAAGGTGGTTGTTCACACCGGGAATGCCACCAAAGCCTGTGTTGATCACTGATCTGGCCGATGACGTGTATGCGTTGGCTAATAAATGGATTGCTGCAGCAGAGAAATTCACTGAAAGGGAACAATTCGAAAAGCAGTTTTCCTTGGACGACATTACCAAATTCTCTTCGAACCAATTAGTTCTATTCTTGGACACTTTGGTTCAAGGCGGCTCACCAGAAAAGCCAGCTTTCAAATGGTTTGAACACCGTGCTGCCACGGAAGCATTCTCCACCATCTACGACTCAAAGATAGCCAAATCTCAGAACGCGGAAGTCATTTTCAGAAACTACAGATTATTGGTGAAGTCCCATATTAGAGAAGGCTACACAGCGCTCGCCGAGTGGCTCGGCACAGTGGGAAGAATGAAGTTCGTGCGTCCAGGCTACCGTCTACTAAATGAGGTGGATCGTAAACTCGCTCTGGAAACTTTCAATAAGTTCAAAGACTCGTACCACCCTATTTGCAAGGCTCTAGTCAAACAAGACTTAGACGCTTGAGCTGATATGTATTTATATACGAGACTACATGTCTCAACTGTCAATCAATTCGTGTAGCTTCGATAGAGCCATGAGCACAGAGTGGCAACTTTGATCACGTGATCAACTGCTCTGCTTTTCCCTGTCTCATCTTTGTACCATAGCAAGATACACGATAATTGAATCGTGTTTAAGAATAGCACATCGCTTTGAAAAATCTGAATTCGTGTTCATAATGGATTTCATAAAACGGCCATTACTTGACACTCGGACTTGTTATTAGGATTCAATTTTCAACTTATCCGTTAGGTATACCTGAACAAATAAAAAATCATCAAAGAATGAACAACTTTGCTCAATTTTCAGTAAGTTTTGGTGTTTTGATTCAGATATAGATCAAGAAATGAGCTTGTACTAACCAGTCTTCTTTAACTACCTTCATTTCCATGATGAAGTCTGTAAAATCACTGATTTTGGTTTAGCAATTATCAAACTTTGCGCAAAATTTGTCGGTAGACCGCATCAGAAGCGAAGTTGGTTCTCTTCAGAACAGACTGGCCTCTGTCCGTCCTCCACAAGAGTTTTTTGACTTTAAGAGGATCTCTAAGCCCCAGAATTTTGGTGAAGTGCAATCCAGGGTCGGCTACAATTTGGGTTATTTCTCGACCAATTATGCCCTGATTGTAGGCGCATTGAGCATCTACACTTTGTTAACCAATTTCTTGTTGTTGGTAGTCATCGTTTTCGTGATCCTTGGTACCATGGGGATCAACAGACTTAACGGCGGAGACTTGGTGACTCCCTTTGGAGCCTTCAAGACGTCTCAACTATACACAGGACTTCTATGTGTCGCTGTTCCCCTCGGGTTCTTGGCCTCTCCTATCTCTACGTTGATGTGGTTGATCGGTGCTTCCATAGTCACGGTGTTCTCTCACGCTTCCTTTATGGAAAAGCCAATTGAAACCGTGTTCGAAGAAGAGTCCGTTTGAGATACATAAAGCTGAGATCATGTATATTATCTCACTTGCGAGTGCGACGGCGTTAAATGCGAACAGACCTCTGATCTCTGTTAATCGTGTTTCGGACTGTCAGTTCAGTTAGGGGCAGAAATAAACCCCAAAACCTAGAAATTATGTACTACTATTACCATTGAATAAGATACAACACTACTCAGTGCACCTCAGTCCTCAGACTCGAAATTTGGCAGAGCTCTTGCCAAGCTTTAAGGTTGCATAGTTTTATTTATCAACACTTTAAGCTTGAAGAAGGCTGTTTACATAAAATCCGAAAGTTATCGTCATCTCTTCTTTTAGGGACAAAATAGAAAGCGCGGAATGGTCGGATCTTACAGTCGGCCCTGAAATCACGTCCACCGATGCTCATAATAGCAAAATCATAACCAGTCATATGCAGAATGCCAAATGAGAATTTACAAGAAGTGCCGGCGTTGGCGGTTTTGCTAGGTTCTAAAGTGAAGACATGGCCCTATTCGGAAGATACTCTGGTAGAAGCTCTAAAACTTCGCTCTCAACAGGAACAGACCAAACGGCAGTATTACAAGCTAGAAAATGTCAACAAATCTTTAGAGCTTCTGAGGGAAGCTAGGAATGCTGGTATCCCCGCTTCATCAATTGCCCAGCTCTTTAACAACGATGGGGTGCACAACCCAGCCGCAGATATAAACGAACCACCATCCCATCACCGAACAAACCATACTAGAGAACAAACGCCTGTATCCGTGGTGCCCGAAAGGCAGCCCAAGAACTACAGGTTCCCTCCCGAAAAAATGAGCATAGCAGCGGTACCCTTAAATGATGTCAGAGTTCATAAGAGAACCCATTCACCAGCCAGAATCGGTGCGGATGCGGTTGCTAATCTAAATCATTCTATGTCTTTAAAGGAGGAACCGGGAAGTAATGAGAGCGAGCGAGCTGCTATTCCATCGTCCGCTCTACCTAACACTCACAAAAGAATGCAATCAATGCCGGTGTTAAGCAACGAACCTACCACAAGCGTTCTCAATTTTGCGCCCTGGCAAACTTATAACGGGCAGAATCCGTCTCAAAATAGCATTTCCAATGTCAGAAAATCACAGCTTTCGGGGAGTTCATCGTTTCCTCCCTCTGTGCGCAAGCACAGAAGAACACATTCATCGAACTCTGCGTTTGGGGTAATTGACCTTAATGCGGTAACGCAAGCTTCTTTCAAACATTCGCATTCACGAAACAACTCATTTCATAACAATTCGCTGAACGATCACCGAGAGCGTGTTGCAGTCCATCCAGATAAACCCAAGGATAAGACCGAATCCGTATCGGAGCCATCCTCGGCAGACGCTGATGCAGATGCGAATGACGATACATACAGTGAGCTTAGCAGTAACGATACTACAATGGAACAGATTAAAAAGACCACTAGTACTAGCAAGATAATACCCAGAGGCCCAAATTATGTGGACAATCTTCTAAATACGTAATTGATTTCCCACAAATCAAACCTTTAATACAAGATACCAAATGTCCGAAGGTATCAAGAGTTCATTTGCTGCTCTTCAACTAAAAATTCGATTTCCTCAACAGTCAGAAGCTCCCACTCCACTTCTCCGGTCTCTGCCTTTATTCCTGAAACACATTCAAACTGTATCTCAGACTTGTTGATGGTCGACAGCTCCTTTTCTGCCTGCAGACCCAAAGACTTTATAACATTATCATTTCCTTTTGATATGAACCACCCGGTTAGGTCATCAAGAAGGACTTTGTTGTATACATAGTAAACATCATGATACCTAAAAAGCTCATGTATGTCTAATAATGCCTTTATTACCAATCTTTTCCCACCAGAAAGAAGCTGGATGGTGTGCTTCCAAGCTTTCATACTGAGATCAAAATTCCTATGCAAAGGATAGCTCAGAGATCTTCTGATAGACGTTACAATAATTGACTTTATCTTGGAAAACTCTGCCATCGATTCAGTGAGCAGTATTTGCTGATCGAGCATCGCTATCTGAGGTGTAAGCTTGCCTATACACCATGGACTCTCGGTATTATGCTGGCCTTCATTTTCGATCTGCTCAAACGTTAATGCATACAGTAAAGACAATATTGTCAGATATGGAGTCCTCAAATCATCCAGGAGATAGTTTTTTTTTGGAATGTGGTCTTGCATCTGAGTTTGTTCCTCCTCAGTGAACTCGACAATGCATGACAGATTTCTCTTTTTTGATTCATCATCGAGTTGATTGAACCATTCGATGTAAATCGATGCTAATGGAGGTGTGAACAATAGCAAGTCCTTAATTCCGTTAATCTGAAGCTCTTCTTCGTCCCCGTACTTTGCGGTCATATATTCGGCTGCATAGTACTCTGGGTCGAACTTAAGATTTTCTTTCTTCAGGCGCTCTTTAACACGGTCTTCCAATGAAGTGTGCTCCGGATCGTCTAACTCATTGATATCATTACCGTTAGACACGGAAACACCGATGAAGCCGGTGTACATGTTGTCAAAGCCGTATTTATTAACTGGTGTCGTATCTTCATTTACTTCCTGCTTAATTTCCCAGTCCAGCATCTCGCCTTCTTCACGTATATCCGCAATGGACTCCTTGGAACCGGCTATCTCCTGGATCAGCGGCCCGCTTTTGGCCGGCTGGTTCTTGGCTGCCAAAAGTTTGCTGGGTAAGTCCAAATCCTCGAATGTTTGACCCTTTGTAGCCTTCAGCACTTTGCACTTTATCGTTTCGCTCTTTGAGTCAAATTCAATTCCATTACGCTCTTCGTCTTCCACAAGCTCATTTGAAAATCTTAACCTTAGATAGTATGGAGACAAGTGAAATATAAACACGTTTCCATCTATGACCATCTCAACCCCTGACGAGCTGAATCTCAAGCTGGTTATTTTAATTTCGACGTAGATATACTCATCATCTTGTGATATAGTGAACCTTGGAGTTATCATAGCTTTCTGTTTGTACACCTACTTTTAATCCCTGAAAAGACAATATCAAAATATCGTTACAGTCTGGTTCCACGAGCAAGAACTCAAACTGAATACTGGTTCTTAGCCTGTTCAATTATCGAGCCTATTGTTCAGCTCATCGCTCATCGCTCTTTTCTTAGTATAAGCCTATAAGCTATCTGAAGAAGTGAAAAATAATTTAATGATATTTACTATGCAAGAGAGATGAGCATGCGATGAGCTCACCAGTTCATGAGGTAGCGCAAAGTGATCACAACTCTAAGCATTGTAGGAGAACTTGACAGCTCAAAGCATATCATATCATGTCACAGGACGTCAAAAAACCTAGAAGGAGATTTGTCGGTATCAAAAAAAATGGTAATGCCAGCTCCACATCAGAATCTAATGGGGAACTTGTGAGAAAAATCAGGCCAAAGACTAATGTGCGCCATGCGATCAATCAAATACCAAATGAAATACTGGAGGATGAGGAGCTTAATGAGGCTATAAAGCTTCTTCCTTCAAATTACAACTTTGAGATTCATAAGACGGTTTGGAACATCCGGAAGCAACATGCTAAGAGAGTCGCATTACAAATGCCTGAGGGACTGCTAATCTATTCCTTGGTGATAAGTGATATATTAGAACAGTTTTGTCAGTGTGAAATTGTTGTAATGGGCGATGTCTCGTACGGTGCCTGTTGTATCGATGACTACACTGCAAGGTCCTTGGATTGTGACTTCATTGTTCATTATGCGCATTCTTGCCTGGTGCCAATAGATATTACAACAATAAAGGTGTTGTACATTTTCGTCACAATCACTATTGATGAGACTCATTTGATAAAGACTTTGCAAAAGAACTTTCCCCGGGGCTCGAGACTGGCTACCTTTGGGACTATTCAATTTAATCCTACAATTCATAGTATCAAGGATAAGCTGTTACAAGCCGAAGAGCACATGCTTTACATTATACCACCTCAGATAAGACCGTTGTCGAAGGGTGAAGTACTTGGATGCACTTCTGAGAGATTGAACAAAGAGCAGATAGATGCCATGGTATATGTAGGGGATGGACGGTTTCATTTGGAATCAGCTATGATCCACAATCCAGAAATTCCTGCGTTCAGATATGATCCATACAATAGAAAATTCACCTCTGAACACTATGATCAAAAGCAACTGGTGGACGTACGAGCATCCGCTCTTGACATGGCGAGATCGTCTAAAAAAGTCGGTTTGATTCTTGGTGCTCTTGGAAGACAAGGAAATTTGGCGACCGTAGAAAACCTGGAACAGAAGCTTAAAGCTACTGGAAGAACTGTAGTAAAGATAATCTTAAGTGAGATTTTTCCACAAAAAGTTGCAATGTTTGACGATATTGATGCCTTTGTCCAGGTAGCGTGCCCAAGACTTTCAATAGATTGGGGCTATGCATTCAATAAACCTTTGTTGACCCCATACGAGGCCAACGTGATGCTAAATCATGATAGAATGTTCAATGAGAAGTACTACCCCATGGACTACTACCAAAGTAACGGATATGGACGTGGTAAGGTTCCAAATCATGACAACTTAGAGATTTGACTGATGGCTAACTGCAGTTCTGTTGTAAATGCTATATATTTTAGCTCATTGCGTATGTTCCACTCCGAGTAACGTCACCACTTCTTCCGGAGTGAAGTTCAAAGTCGCATAAATAGCCTCTAAGTCTTCAGGATATATTCTGGTTAAAACTGTCCTGAAGACTTTGTAAAATTTGATGAAGTTCTGGAACGAGGTAAGAACTATGTCCTCTTCTACAGATGGAGGCATCAAATTAAATAATTTGATATCTTGAAAATCTGTCAAAGCTAGTGGCAGATACTCATTTAGTTTGGAGTGAATATTATCATGAATCAATGAAAGCTTCATGATTGGATTCTCGGTGACAGATAAATACATATCGTAATCAAGTTCATCCTCAACCGCTTCTATTGGAAAGATCATATTGAAAAGATTGAAATACAATTCTGTACCTGTAGATTCCAGAAGATATCTATTCATTGTTTCTTTAAGTTTATCAACAAATGCTTGGTATTGAGATTGAATATTCGAATAAACCTCATTTCCATAACCGTCATGAAATACTGTTCCATGGAAAGCAGCGAGTTTGGATTTTAGTAGATCCAATGCATTTACTTGAGATATAAGTAGCTCAATTTTTGCAGAAAGGTCTTTTTTGGCCGTAGGAAACCAGTTTCGTAGATGAGGTAACAGATTGCTGTTCACCGGTTCGAGTATTAGTTTATCAAAGAATTCTTTGGTCAAAATTTGATTCTCACCTTGTTTATCTAGTTTTGCTAAAAATTCGGTTAGTTTCTGCAGATACTCAGAGAACCAATCAGGCGGCAAAAGATCTGAAGGTGTTGGTTGATCTTTTGTTAGATCATTCAGGTATGAGGTCAAACTGATTAATATCTTTGATCTAGAAAGCTTTTCCAAAGTCTGTAAAGTAGTTAAGATTTGGCTATCTTCCTTAATTCCATTCTTCACAAGCATCATCTGATATAGATTCAAACACTGAACAATGTCTAAATTCAGCATAGGATCATTCTCAAACCTAACAATTTGCTCGAGTCGTATTCTGATAGTATTTGTTAATGAACCAAATATTTGATTTAGTAGCTTTATGTGTAAATCAACAACAAAATCCATATTGTCCTTGAGGACAGAATCTGATGTGATTAATTCAGGTTGTAGTTCGAAGATAGACCGCAGGAATTCTAGTTCATTGACAATCATGGAATGAACGTATGCAAGCACATCACCCAAATACCTTACGGGATCATGTGCGGAAAGAATTATTGGCCGTTGCAGCTTCTTGTTATCAATATCAAATTGGGACAAGAAGTCATCCAAGAGTCTTTTGGATCTCAATGTAACAATCTTCTGTAGAAAGTCCTGAAAGAATTGAAGGTCATTTGACAAGTGAACAAAACTCATTTGGAATCTGCGAAGGGAATCCTCGCCAATGGTACGTTCGCCGTATCTCCTCGATAAAGTGTCATACTCATCAATAAAATCAACAAGAAAGTTATAAATTCTTTTATTCGAAATGATCAAGTTGGCATTCATTTTTTCTAACAGAGCATTTCCGGCTGAGAGGGTCTGATCAGAGGAAAGCAGATAAGTTGCCTTTTCCTTGATAAAATGGATTTTATCCAGTACTCTGAAAAATTCATCATCGATGAGACCATTCTGGAGATGATCTGCTTCCAATTGATTTAAAGTCAGTGTATCTTTAAGCTTCATGATGACTCGACGTCGTGATTTCAGCTTAGTGATATTTTCCTTTGTACTATTGAAATCGAATGACTTACAGTCTTTTGCTTCCTTAAAGTGATCCATAGCACTATTTATCTTCTCCAAAGGTTCTGATAATCGTTTTATTCTTCTTGCAATTGATTGAAAGTTGTTCAAAATGTCAGAATGAGAATTGAGCATGGTGTTCTCGAGTTTGGAGCGCAGTGACCTTCTATTTACAGTACCAATGAAATCTGAAGCTGCGAGCTGTTTCGAATCGATATCAAGTGTGACAACGTTGCTCTCTAAAACTTGTAAAGCTTGTTTGGTCTCAGAATCGGTAGTATAACTAGAGAGTTGAGGAATGTTTATTAGTTTATTGATCTTGCTTGAAAGCAACTGATTTGTAGTGGCATTCTTTTCCGTTGATATATCTGAATAGTTCCTTTCGGTAGATCTTTCTACACTTTGAGCAGAGTGTAGTTCTACTAACGAAGCCTGGGCATATTTTTGCATCTTAGTCTGAAGATCCTGATCATCCCCTTGGCTTGCACCAATGTCAGGTAGTGTAAATTCCAACCCATGTTGCTCATCCTTCAGATTTAAGTTGGCTAGGGACAAGCGAGATGCCGGTTGAGGCAATGCTTCAGATTCGGCACTCACCAAAACTGGTAAGTCCAAAAAGTCCATTAATTCTCAACAATTGACTCGAATCTTGGCGTTGGGCAGCTTCTAAGCGCCCTTCTATACCGATTCATTTTTTTTGTTTTAAAGCGTACTTTGTCAATTGTCGATATTGTATTCCCTATTTAGCTTTTTTAGTGTTGACAGATACGCCATCATTAAATATTATACGATATAGCCTGGTATGCTATTGAAAGCTAAGTTCGAAACAAGGACGATTGTAAGCTGTAGCGCAAACTTTACATGCAATGTTTAGGAAACGCTTTACTGATATTTTGGACACATAAAGTTGGACCTACATATGAGGTTATTTTATATCATATTATAAAGTCGAGTTAAGAGACAGTGCCCGGACTTTTACTCGAGTAGTAGGTTACAAATACAAGGTCGCTTCGAATCACAAATATGAGTTAGCCTAAAACTGTTTGGTGAAGATTTAGCAGCAGGGTGAGGCCCAGAACTTCAAGTCAACGGAATAAATTGGGTACCAGAAATCTCTAAGGACTCTTGTTCTTGGGGTCATCTAAGAAGGACTTTCTGAGATCATCGAACAAATACTGAATTGGCGGAAGAGTAACATCTGACGATTTTCTCCTTTCATCGGGGCTTCTGTTCTGCTCTATAATACCAGTCCATGACTGCGACCGATAATGTCGATGCGGAAGATGAATTTGGGGCACTATCGACGGGTGTCTGACCTCATTCCAAGAAGATCTGCGCGAAATATCCAATAAATCCTGGGCAGTGTTCAAGCTCTCCCTTTCATCAGTGAAGTATGATGCAGAGGAGGTTGAAGACATTGACTGTGGTGATAACGAAGAAGATCCTAATGGTGTAACATGTTGCTGAGCCCTTTGTGCATACCAGTGCTCACATTTTTCTGGAAAATCAGCTCCAAATACCGGAACTAACAAGTACCTCAAGGGATAACAGAATCTAGAACATAACTCTTTGCAGACAGGATACGGTAACCAAGTTCCTTGAATCTTGATGTATCCTCCTCTTATCCTTTTAATCATGCTCTCAAACTGCATGTTGGGATCATAAGACTGCGCTAAGAAATTCGCCAAACTCGGATCCAACTTGTGCCAATGCAAGTCAATATAAGTTGAAAAAGAGTCTCGTTGAAACCACTTATTCCATTTAGCCTGAGACTCTTTCTTGCTCGATTTGCCCAATTTTCCGTAGATGACATCAGACAAAACAGATTGCAACTCTTGGCAACAGTGCATTCTTGATGACTGATCTTGCTGGTACTGTCTGTTTGTAGTGCACAAACACTTCATGACATCCTGGTACAACCTCCAAATTCCGGTGAAGAAGACATATCCTGTCTCGCAATCCCATATGACACAATTGTTAGGATTTATGATAACAGATTGGTTGATCTTAGCGTTTAATTTAATCATTCTGAACTCCTGGTTCTTGGTGATATTGGATCCAGGTTTATTGGACATGTCAATCGCGGTCTGCAACTCAAGATCAGAAGGTGAAAAGTCCCCAGAGTTCCTGGAATGACCCGTTGGGACAAAATTTCGTTCTTCTCCAGGGCTTGTAACGCTCTCATCCAGCGATAAAATGTTGTACGGTGAAATTTGAAGGTAAGGCTGGAACGCCGGATCGAACGTGCGTTGTGTCACGGGGTTTCTGGAGATATCCGGTATTATGTACTCATTGCACGCCAAGGTGCATGACCGTTTCTGTCTTGCCCTTCCACTAGGGTCATCCTGTTTTCTACTCTGTTTCGGCTTCAGCTTGAAATTAGCTTCACTATTCTGAAAACCCTGCTGACCAGCAGCGATGGGCTCTTGTGTGTCAAACACTGCATTCGTCTTGTACTCTTTCCTGTCAAGAGAGAGCTGCGACAGCAATGCGTGCGGAAACTGCGCCAGACTGGGTCGCATCAACTCGTACACCTCGAGAAACAAATAGCGCTGGTAGTCATCTAAAGGATCTGCAGACAACTGAAACGTGGTTCCCTCCATGGGACTCACCCCGTATGCATCGTTCTTCACCGCCGAAGGCATAGTACTTATGATTTTTCTGCCCTAATTCAATAAGCCGATCCTTAACAACCAGCAGATATTTATCAAATTGTACAAGTAACTGGTGAAGGAAAAATACAACAGAGGATTTCACCTAAAGCCAGTAACTTCTCGAGGCCTCAATGCTCTCAGGAGCAATCCCGACAACTTATAGCAAACGAAAACCGACCCTTACAGCCAAACAGATAAACCCAGACCAAAAAGCCGAGAATGCACTTCGAACAAGTAACCGCTGCAGCTGCAGATTGAACCCGTATCAAAATATTCTGTATTGTGGTCTCAGACGCTGAATGCAGAAGACACTGCTTGTATGGCGTAACCTACGTATCAGAAAAGGAAATATACCCTAAAATATTCCCTTTCCAGCCGGACGTTAAAAGAGAGTTCTCGAGGAAAACTGCAGATTCAGGCCACAAACCAATTCACGGCAAACAAAATAACCGTGCACCTGACAACGAAACAATTGTCAGTGGTGATAAGCAGGCCCTGTGTTGGTGGCTATTTTTCTTTTCTTGACTAATTGTTTCTTTATGTCTGATTAAAGTAACACCCTTTTGACACAGACTGCACGAAACCTAAGATGCAAGAGTAAGGACAATAACAGCGTTTGAAACGAGAGACACACAATTTATGCCGCGTGCTGCACGCTGAACTCTTTTTTGTAACGCTATTAAAATAGTATGTCTGTAAAGCGGAAAGATGCACAAAAGCCTTCGCGTTATCGGGAAGTCTCCTCACTCTTTCCTGATGCAGTCACTTTCGTAATGTGACTTGTAGGCAACAAATGCTTTTTGTAGCCCTTGCTGTTTTTCAAAAGCACACTTCTTTACAGCAGCAACAGAGCAAACTAAGGCAAGTGGCGCGAGTTCCGATGAAAACGGGACCGGGAACTACACAGTACTCGAGTAAAAAGAACTGCTCGCTCGAAAATGCGGCCTCTACGTTGCTCGCCACGCGGTTCGGCATACTTTTGCGGGAAAAGTCGCAGCATTCCCTGCGGTTTATATACACTGATTGGGCATTAGACACCGAAGTCCGGTGGTCCATATCGTACGAGACCCCGTTGATATTACATAATACAGCCGTAGATGCGTTCCAAGAAAAACTGCATAACGCAAGGTTAGGCACGCAGCTAATCCGATAACAGACACGAGCTGGTGCCTCACAGGCACCAGCTCGTGCTATGATAGCAAAAGGCGACTGACTTCCCAGCACATGGCCATGTCAAGGCTCGCACAATAGCTTACCTGATCCATTGGCCTCCCTTTAATTTGTGATCAGAACGTCGATTGTAAAAGTAATCGGCTTTGTTTTCGGAGTTAGGTATGCAACTAGGGGCAACGTGTACCGTCCGGCGAAAAAGTTGATTTTTGCGTACTCGATAGATTGTCGATGCCGAGCCAACAGTGTCTCGAATGGCACCGTTTTGGGCAATAACCGGAACACAAAAAGGTCTAGAGTCTGCAACTGCACGGGCGAATGCCGAACGAAGCCGGTTTGCTGTAGCAAGATGCGGAAGTGTTGTGCTCCCTGGGTACCCGCTCGAAGCAATAGCGGCAGGATTTGAGTCCCGAATCGCAAGACGCAGATGTCGGTGTGCAGAAGTAGTTGTACGAATCGTGGAGTGTGTTTGAATTTGTCTATATTCAGTTGTATGAAGGTATGTGTATGTATCGATGAGACAATCGAATGGCTAGCACTGTGCGATTGTTTACGTCAGCATCGCAGAAATAGAGGTGGAAACTGAAAGAGATGTGTCGTTTATAAGTCTATAATTTCGACTTTCCCGGTGCGCACGTCGTACAACAGGCCGTGAGTCTCAATGGATTTGTTTGCTAGACCTTTTTGAACGGACTCGACGCTTAGTAGATGTTCGTGCTGTTTCTTCACGTTTAGAATAGACAACAGACGGGACTGCTTCTCAAAGTTGTCTTTGTACTCTGGTGTGTTTAGCAAGGCCTTGTTTTCCTGGCACAAATCGTCGACGTCCTGCAAGTATTCGTGTAGATGCGAGCACTCCAAGCCGGGCAAGTCCTTTCTTTGGTTCTTCAAGCAGGTGTTGATACCGCCACACTCTGTATGTCCGCAAATAATAATCTTGTTGACCTTTAGCACGTTGATGGCGAATTCTAGCGTTGCCAGCATGGAAAGATCCTCTTTGTCGACCCTGTTGGCTATATTCTTGAAAGTGAACACTTCTCCCGGTAGCACGCCGATAACGTTTTCGTTGTAACGCGAGTCAGAGCACCCGATGAACAATGTGTGTGGATCTTGGCCCTTCCCGTTCAACGTGAAGAGGTTTGGATGGTCCTCGATCATCTGTTGGCGCCATTTCTCGTTGGCATGTAGGTACTCGTCCATTTTGGACTCGGCGTGCAATGTGAAGGGAACGAAATCTGAGGCGACTGGAGACATTTCTGTTGTGTTTGTTGCTGGTGTGTTTAAGCTTGAAGGCGTAGCTGTTACTGTTCTGCGTGTGGCTTTGATACACATGGCTAATACATTTGAACAATCCTCCGCTGACTCGAACAAAACTGTGAAGCCTGCTTCTTATATACCTTCCCCAGTTGAGCGCTTCCGTTACCTCTGATGACTTCCCTTCTATTGCAAAATGACGGACCCTACTGCTCAACAGTAACGGTGACGCACTGCCGATCTGATGATGTATTAAGAAACTTTCCTTACTCATCCTTCAAACATACGCCTGGGGCGACTCTAAGTAAAAAAATTAAAGGTCAACAAACTCAATTACATCAACACTTCACCACATCACCGCTACTACTTGCGGCTCTTGGGCCTCGGCCCGCCATTCCTACTTGAATCATGCATTGCATCACCAATCCACTACTTTCTCATCTGTACGCGCTTTCTGGAACAACTATCGGTAAGGTCCCGGGGAATTCCTCGAGACATTAACCATCGACTACGAAGTCACACTGACCAACCACAGTGAAAACTGACAAAGACTGCTGATTACGCTCAACGCTGGGCTCGTGTTGGGCGCCGTTTTCTAACGGTTCTGTTTCTTTTCGGATGATGAAAGGGTGATGTATGGTTGACGTCAACATTTTTAAGTCGTTTTTGACGATCCCTAGCTATCAGAGGAAACCAACAAGCGCTTGGCGGACAACACAGCATCTGTACGAGGGAGCTCGAATTAGGCTTTTTGCTCGAGTGCTGAAAAGAGGTTATCGTGTGGGACTGAAGCGTGGGGGCAATTTTGACTGCCGGGCGTTGTTCTTCCAGGTCACGTGAAAGACTTTTCACGTGACTCATGGAGCAGCGTTTGACGTTAACGCGGTTGCCCTGCCTTCCCCTTATTATATCGAGCGATGCCCATCAGCAATGGGATTCGAGATCGCTCAGGCTTCAGGAGCCTTCGATAGATGCTCGACCGGTGCTTCTGCTAGCACGCTGAAGGTCTTCAGTATGGCGAAGGCTCCAATTTTGTGTCGTCAAAGCAAGTAAGATTTGGAAGTTGAAGATTCTGTCACTGTCGCCCGCCGGTAGTTCCCTATCTTTGAGAAGTAAGAGTTTGTGTCAGAGGCGGTAATAGCTAGGACTCCAGGTACGCTGTATCCCGTTGTGTTCAGCTGGCTGACACAATAATCACGATCTGGGGCTGCGAATCCCGTTTTGGTTTAAATACGGCAGGTAGAAGAATACAGGTTTTTGGAGGCATTTTCGGCCTAATACCAACATTTGTACCTGGAGAGTAGCTCAGTAGCTCAGGATCGGACATCCCCCACTTTAACTCGAATTATGGGTTATTCTACAGAGATTTTCAGCCAACGGCCGCGGAAGTCTGGCTTTTCAAGGCATTCTCGCATCAGATTTGGTATCTGGTTTGTCTCCATCGCATGCATCCTAGCGTACTCTATTTGCCATTCTACCGTGCTTCAGCACAAAGAGCTGCTTTGGGTCCAACCGGATTGTGTGCACTCAAGCTCTTCTAATACTCAGCAGCCTGTAATCGAGGTCTCGGATTTTAACAAGGTCTCGGAATTCCAATTGCGTCAAATCCCTGTGTCAAGAAACGTCTCTCGACGCGATTTCCACCGTTGGTTGAAACAGCAGAGCGAGATCTCTTTTAAGCATATCTTAGAAAACACCTGCTCGCCAGAATCCTCTGAAAAGTTCGATGGCTGTGTCCCCGGCGTTGTTTTTGCCTCACCGTCAAAAAGAGATCCTGATTATTTCTACCATTGGATCAGGGATGGAGCTATTACCATCAACACGTTAATCAACACTTTCTTGCCAATTGATAGAGATAAAACTATACATACGGTGTTGAACTACGTTAATGCATCGATAGATTTGCAACAGAGGTCCAATCCGAGCGGATCTGCAGATGATATCTTCTTCAGAAACTTGGGAGAGCCCAAATTCCATGTGAACAATGAACCATATGAACTCGTATGGGGAAGGCCACAGAATGACGGCCCCCCTTTGAGAGCCATTGCATTGTTAAACTTTTTGAACGTTATCGACAAAGAGGAATCGAGTCATCGGGTGGCTGAAACAAATTTCCACTGGATCTTTGACAACGTCATCGAAAAGGATTTGATGTTCGTCTTGTACAATTGGAATTCACCAACGTACGATCTTTGGGAAGAAGTTCATTCGTATCATTTCTTTACCAGCATGGTACAATTGAAGTCTTTGTTAGACGCGAAGAAATACCTTGAATATCAGCAACAGAGAAGGAAACGTCACCACCAAGATACCGAGCACATAAGATGGAATGAACATAGATCAGACTTGTTGAAGTTAATCGATGATGGAGTTGAAAAGTTGACTTCTTTCATCAAGGATTCGCGTTCAGGATTTGTGAATCATGAGAAGGGCTATATTGTGGAGACGCCAAGCATATTGGACCAGAGATCCGGTCTAGATATCGCTGTAATTATGGCCAGTACTTTGACCCACGATGAAGTTGATACTGAGACTGAGGACTCGCCTAATTTCCATCTGAACAGATTGTTGGATTCGGTCTTGAAGAAAGGATTTGCGGCCGCCACGAATAAACTTAGTACTGAAGATACGGTAGCACCTCTCTTTTTCGACATTGACGATCCCTTTATCTTGAACCATTTCAACGAACTAGTAGAAAAGATGGCTATTCTGTATCCAATTAACCATAACCGAATTGGAACGAATATGGGGATTGCAATTGGAAGGTATCCTGAAGATATATATGACGGAATTGGTTTATCTGAAGGTAACCCCTGGTTTATCTCCACACTTACTTCCGCAGAACTAATCTATAAATTGGTTAACAAGATGTATCGCGATGGAAAGCCTTTGGTGATCAATTCGTCTTCGAACAAGTTTTGGAATAAGATCTACTCCTTTGGAAACATGAAGCAACAGTCATCCATCGTAATTCCATACCAATCTCTGGCATTCAATCAAACGTTGCACACCATCTTCAAGTACGGTGATTCCTTCTTGAATAAAGTGAATGAGCATGTGAGTGATCAGGGGTCGATGAGCGAGCAGTTCAACAAGTACCATGGGTACAATCAAGGTGCAGCAGACTTGACATGGTCGTATGGGACTTTCTGCAGCGCTCTTCGTTGGAGGCAAATTGTGGAGTCGTTCATATATCCCAGTCGTTGAGCGACATCATACATACCATGTAGACTGAAGTATAGATTCTGGGTCAGGTGAATTTGGCGCTATTTACAGTATGCACGTTGTTTATTCGGGTACTTGAAGTCCGACCTTAGCCGCAGTTCTCTGAACTTTCTCTTCCTGAGACATCTTCAGACCCGGATTATACCTTTCTATCAATTCTTCGTACTCGCTTTGATTTACAACAAATGATGATATGTCTTTCAGGTGTTGCAATGCTCTGGGGTCATCTTTCGCCGACTCCACGACGTCTCTGAGATGTTTGCTGTGGCTGTAGAACAATAGCTGTTTCGATTTCGCTAAATCTACATTTTTCAACGACTCGATTTTCTTGCCCAGCACGCCCAGGTCTCTGATCAACTTTGTCTTGGACGGCGTGTCCAGCCCCAAGTCTTGCTGCTGCCTCACCAGCTGCATTCTCTGATACGTGAGCAACGCTATCTGTTTCTTGGTATCTTGTTCCAGCTGCTGAAGCCTGTTATGCTTCCCGCTGCGGACCAATGATCTCAGCAGCGAGCGGTACGTGGATATAGCAGCATTAGACATGTCGTCACGCGGCGCGGAGTTCCCACAGCAGTTGGCAGGAAAATTCTTGGCGGACCTCAACAGCCCTGCTATGTGTTCAGATGCAGTTTCTATATACATAGACAAAGTGATGAGCAGCAGAACGTGAAACAAGTCACGTGGATATGCTAGTCACGTGATCGGTACCGACACACATCCGGGTAATATCATTTCCGACCACGGAATCTAAAATCCTATTCGACCGCATCGTCACGTGACCCCCTTCTCTTTTTCTCTCTTCTTCACACAAATTAATTCCTCGGATCACGGCCCCGAGATAGGACCACATTCAGCCCATACTGTATGGCACTGCAATGTAATAGAAAAATCGAAAAATGGAAAAAATCGAGCATGCTAAGATATATATAAATACAATTTAAAGAAAAGCGGTAATTATAAGGTATAATATGGTGTAGTTTGTATGGAGATCGGTTAGTAAAAGAGTTTTGTTCCGGTTTGAGTGATTCGTTTTTGTAAAGAAGTATATATGTACTTGAATTTTTCCGGATAAGACAGTATTTGGGATTTGATTAGTTTCGTTAAGAACTTCAAGTTTAATTCAGTCTTTTTGACAAGAAACAGGTATACACTCTCTAAGGTATTGTTTCAGAAGTCAGCAGCGGATCTGCAGCAGAGAGAGCTACGAGAATTTAAAAATACACACAATGTTCAGACAAACTGTTGCTTCTCAGAAGAAGTCTTTTGCTACCCTGGCTGCCGAGCAGCTGTTGCCTAAGAAGTACGGTGGACGCTACACGGTGACTTTGATTCCAGGTGACGGTGTCGGTAAGGAAGTCACTGATTCCGTGGTCAAGATCTTTGAGAATGAGAACATTCCAATTGACTGGGAAACCGTGGAGATCTCTGGTCTTGAAAACAGCGAAAACGTGCAAAAAGCCGTCGAGTCCTTGAAGAGAAACAAGGTCGGTTTGAAGGGTATCTGGCACACTCCAGCTGACCAGACCGGTCACGGATCTCTAAACGTTGCGTTCAGAAAGCAGCTGGACATTTTTGCTAACGTTGCGCTGTTCAAGTCGATCCCAGGTGTCAAGAGCAGATTGCACGACATCGACATGGTCATTATCAGAGAGAACACCGAAGGTGAGTACTCTGGTTTGGAACACGAGTCTGTCCCAGGCGTTGTTGAATCCTTGAAGATCATGACCAAGGCCAAGTCTGAGAGAATCGCCAGATTCGCTTTCGACTTCGCTTTGAAGAACAACAGAAACTCTGTCTGTGCCGTTCACAAGGCCAACATCATGAAGTTGGGTGACGGTTTGTTCAGAAACACCGTTAACGAAATCGGTGCTGGTGAATACCCAGAAGTTGACGTGAAAAACATCATTGTGGACAACGCATCCATGCAAGCCGTTGCCAAGCCACAACAGTTCGATGTCTTGGTGACACCAAACTTGTACGGGTCCATCTTGGGAAACATCGGTTCCGCTTTGATCGGTGGCCCAGGTCTAGTTCCTGGTGCTAACTTCGGAAGAGAGTACGCTGTCTTCGAACCAGGTTCCAGACACGTTGGTTTGGACATCAAGGGTCAAAACGTTGCCAACCCAACCGCCATGATCTTGTCCTCCACTCTGATGTTGAGACATCTAGGTTTGAACGCTTACGCTGATAGAATTTCCCAAGCCACTTACGATGTTATCTCCGAGGGTAAGGCTACCACCAGAGACATTGGTGGCTCTGCCTCTACTTCGGAATTCACTGATGCTGTTATTGGAAAGTTGGCCAAATTATAAGTTGTTTACCTCTTAACCAACGTTTCTACTCATTAATATCCTTCTTTTTGTTCCTCGATGACAGATCATTAGTAGCTTGCCATGCAAAGCTCGCTAGAGAAATGTGTCTTCTAGTGCTTGCTGGAATGCCATTTACGACCTTCAAGATACAAAACTTCAATAAATGACTTTTACTCCATTTCTTATTGAACAAAATAAAAAATCTTATCTTGTTCGGTTAGAATGAAGTTTCATGAATAATGTGCTTAACTTGCACTTCGCCCAAACATAGGAATTATATTCTTCAATACATTACTCTACAGATATATATTTATGTATATATTAACGTAGCAAGCAATAAATCGATCACAAAAATTCTTGTAAGACAAGCAGTTTATCTCTAGTTGTATTCAGCACGGTGGGGTATGGATTGGTACATGGCCCTACTAACTTTACGACTGTGATCCTTTCTCTTTCAAGCTTTAGCTATATCTAAGAGCTTGGTTAACTGAAAATCAAAGTGTACTTAAACTCTATTACAATATTGAAGGGGTTAAATGCAAAAGTGAAACAGAGCCTCGTGCCTGCTCAGACCATCGCCCCAGAGTTTGTCAGTGTGTTGCTACTATCAGTCGGTGTTTCCGGTCTCAACTCAAGGGAGGTTCAGAGGGTATGACGGCATTAAATGAGCCCAGTGTTGATTTCCATTTGAAACTCAACCAACAGCATTTCAACATCCCGTATGAGCTGTTGAAGCGGAACTGGGATAAGTGCAACGCTCTTATTACAGAATATTCTACTGAGCTTCAATCTCAGTTTTTAGTCTTGAACACTTACTTGGAGGATGAAGCGAACGATGATAAATCAGTGGAGAAGCTAAATGACATCATAAATACAGTGAATACCCTTCAAAAGAAGCTAACACAACTGCAAAATAACGAGTTGAAGATTCTAGAGCGTGTTGAGAAGCGTGTTGAGTACTTTAAGCAGTTTCAAAAGTTCAGGTATGATTCAAATACTGAAGGTCTTCTCAAATGGTACCGTTCTTACACAGATCTTCTTATAGCAGATTACCTTATCAGACATGGGTCCACCTCAACGAATGAAAAATCAAAAGCCGAAGAAAACACTGGAGTCAAATTCATCCATGATAGGGGATTGGAGGATTTGATAGATTATGAGATTCTGTTAGAGGCGAACCGAATTTCAAAGGACCTCACCGAGAATAAAAGTTTAGAGTCACTTCTGCAATGGATTCAGAGTAATAATGCATACCTTACGGAAAAGGGTTCCCATCTACAATTCCAAGCACTATTACAAGAATACATCGAACTTGTACGATGCTCTGACTATAAGAGCGCTATTAGGTCATTTCAAACGCATTTAACCAAGTTTGTCGATATTTACCCAAAAGAATTGAAACTAGCTGCTGGAATCTTGGCATTTTTCAAAAGCTGCTTGAGTACTAGTCGGGAAGAAGAGCTCGGCAATCAGCAGAATTTATTCCAGTCGTACTTCAGAAAACCAATGTATAAGGAGCATCCTCTTTCCTCTATTTCCGCTAATAATGTTGTCAGAAATGCGGAGCTTCGTCGATATGGCCCACTACTGAGCAATGATCGGTGGATTACATTGAATGAAATGTTCCTGCATGAATTTTATTCTTTATACAAAATCCCTTACAATGATCCACTACTAATATACATGTCACTCGGTATTTCTTCGCTAAAAACCAAGGATTGTGGTCAACCAATTTCTAGTCAGCTAATTCCTCACGAAAATCCAAAGGTCAACGAATTCATCAAAGCAAATGTAGTTAAGTCTGATTGTCCAGTGTGCAATCCTGATATATTCCCGCTTTCTGAAAACTTACCGTATGCACATCATATCCAGTCGAGCCTTTTCGAAAACCCGGTGATGCTACCGAACGGAAATATCTATGATTCGGACAGGCTACTTCTACTTGCCAAGAAATTAAATAAACTCGGACTTGTTCAATTGGAAGAGAACCAAGTTATGGACCCGGTGGATAAATCGATTCATGCAACGACAGATTTTGTAACGATGTACCCTACATAACTGTATTCTACTGATGCTGTTATTCCTGGTCACTTTCATCTTTTATAGGGTTCTTTGAATGCTTTCGTTTGTCGAATCTCTCAAAAAGGTATGTTCTTGCGTCTCTTTCTTCAGCCGGTTTAGTGGTATCCATTTCACTGTTCGTTCTCTTATGGTGATATCCAGGAAATTTTGTCCAATCAAACTTTCCTGACCTTTCCAATTTCCAGCCAGTCTCTTTAGCCAGGATCTTGATCTGCCAAGAATCATAAGGCTCCCCTTCGAACAACGTAAGCACGATCTTTCCAAACCCTTCTTCATTGATCGACCTCTTTTCGTTGGTTGAATATCCACCCAAGCATCGGCTAGAGTCTCTAAGATTCTTGCTGTTATTTACAAGTCCGAACAGGTCATTGCAATTATTGAAATACTCAAACACCAATTGTTGATGTTCGCTGATATTTCTTTCTTGATCTTTGATACCTCTACCAGTGTGCGGGAAGTTGAACATTATTGTGTCTAAGGTCTTTGCTGACCATTGCGGGCCAACTATCCTATGCCATGGTGTCTTTTTACTGATTTTTAGAGACTTTCTTAAATTCTTGGCATCAATACCGAATAGCATTACAACATTATGCTCATTCAAAAACTCATAGTTTTCTTCAAAGCTATGTGGGTATTTCAGTTTCAGTTCCGTTAGTCCACTGTCATAACTAGTGACAATCAGATTCTCGGGTTTAACATATTCCTGGTCAACAATGCTCTTGGCATAAGAAAAATCACCCTCACCGATAAGCAGTAAGGTGGAGTCTTTTGTAAACGGTACAAATCCAGAGCCTCGAAGTACCTGCAATTGTCTTTGTCTTGCTGGCTGTTTAGTCGGTTTCCCTTTTTTCGATTCGTGATCCGATCTCTTCTTTACCTTGTGTGCTTTTTCTTCATTAGCTTTGTGCCTAAGCAATGCTCCTTTCAAACCCTTAGAACCAATCTTACCCTTCAATTTTCTGCTCATTGTGAGAATTTGTTTGGATACTGGCCTTCTGGAAGTCCGCCGTATCGCTGCGGTATTTGTCTTGTGCTGGTCATCTCATCGAAGAGCATATCTCCAAAGAATAGTAGGTTAGCTGAATTTTTTCACATATTCAAGTCCTTGTACGCTAAACACGCACGAATGAACCTTCTGATAGACTGGCACCAAGTCTGTTAGCCTGGGTAATGTGCGCTGAAACCAATTGATGATGATTGCGTTGTTAGTAGGTGATTCGAAATTTAGGAGTAGCCATGTAGGACTAAGTAGGTTTACTGAAGTAAACTGATCATATCTGTATCACGTGACATACCTCAAACAATACTTCCAGCTTGTCCTGATGCCTCAACATCATCGCCAAGTAGTATATCACTTGCAGGCCCTTAAAAGCTTCATTGATAAAGATTTGTTCAATATCATCTTGCGGAATGAACCGAATACTGGAGAATAGGTATTTGTTCAAAGATTCGGGTAGCAAGAGTAGTCCTCCGGTACAAGTGATCTGGACGCCCTGTTGCGGAAAGGCCTCTACTATCTCAATAATTGGCGCCTTTAGCAACAAAATAAGATACACTGGATTCGCATATTGCAGAAAAGGAAATAAGTCTCGCTGGGTTGAGATGACGATGCTCCCAACGAGGAACGCGATCAGTAAATGTTGCTGCCGTAAAATGCAATGACCAATAGTTCTGTTAGTGGACTCAAATCTAAAACCATCTCTAGACTGAGACTCCGTTATTGTCATGAGTGATTGGGACCTGGGAGCCAGAAAGGCCTAACGGTTCTCTTAGTAATTTTTTGTACTAGATTGTCCTTATTTCTCTACTCGAGATCAATTTATGAACTTTTCAGCCTAAGCCTGACTGTTAAAAGGATGATTAAACGTGAACTATAAATCTCGAAGACACAATTACCAGACAAGTTTCAAGCATCCTTCACAGGTCATGAAGATTCTTCACTTCCTGTTAATGTTACAAATTTAATAAATGGTGCAATAATTAGTAAACTAAACTGTGGCCGATTCGGCCTCCTCTTCTGCTCTCTTTTTCTTGAGTTCGTCGATGGAGCCAAGAACGATTTCCGACTTTCTATACTCCTTGAGTTGATCATATCTGCCGCCCTGTTTACCTTTTTGTGTCTTTTCACGTTCCTTGGCAGACTGTTGTTTGATATCTTGTTCCTTAGCGTTTTGACGTTCGACTTCAATTTGTTTCAAATGATTCTCATGTTCTATCTGAAGCTGATCTAGACGCTTGTTGAAGTCATTCACTGTTCCAATGCTCTTCCTAGTTTGTTTACAATAGTCTTCAAAGTTGGGAGGAAGCTTTGATCGCAGAGCAAGTTCAATCATGATAGGATGCTTTTTTTCCTCATTAACGAATTTGGCTTTAATTTGACGACGTGTTCTGTAGGGAAATAGTTGAGATATGAGGTTAAAGTCAGTTCCCCACATTGATAATGCTTGGTAAAACTTGACCATCTCCTCGGTATTCCAAGGATCTGTGAATTGTTGACGCCCGTAAGTCGCAGAATTATACAAGTTTTCAAAAGGATTATTCTGGATCTTTTCCTTCGAAGAGTTTTCCAAAGAGGCGTTTTTATGTCTATCAACTACCATGGACTCTTCATCGACAACCATCGATCCATCAGCGCTCATTTTGAGCTGAATGCTTTGATGAGGCTTCTCATCAGGCACCTGTGTATCAAACAATTCTTGGGCAGCCTTTCTTCTTTCCTCTTTGAGTTTCTTTTCTTCTTCTGTAACCAAATCGTTCAACGGTTTAAATTCCTTTCTAGCCATTTCTCTGAGTTCTCTCCGCTTTCGCCTTCTCTCAATTTTAAGCTTAGCAGCTTCTTTTGCCCTGGTAAAGTTCTCTGATATTTCACCGATCGGGAGTGTTGGTTTACATAGATCCGCCATTGTAAAGTTCTCTTCGTCAATGAGATATTTAGATGAATCCTTGTCGGCAATCTTTTTTGGAATCATCTTCAAATTGGTTATGGTATATTTCTGGTAGAGGTCATCCGTCCTTTGGAAAATATCCTCACAGGCCTCCGAATCTCCAGCTGGCTTTGCTGTCAAAGAGTCATCTACAGGACTGCTCATTCTTGAGACGATACTAATTCTTTGGACCTTTCCGGTTCCTTTTCCGGTAGATGATTTGGAGGACATACGTCTTCGTTTGATTGCTTGCAGGGACGAATCGTTCTCTGAGTTCACACTCAAATTCTTCTTTCTCAGAGACGTTGCAGATATACTTGATAATCTTCTATTTCTTTCAGGAACGTTAACCGTAGAGTTCACCTGGCCTGGTACTGCAAATCCCGATTTAAAAGTTGGTTTAGCACCAGAGAGGGAATCCAGTCTGCTGGATCTTCGACGGTGTGCAGTGTTGGACACCGTGATTGATGGCGCTTGAGTGCTCATCTGTGATGGTCCTACATCCTTTTCCAGTACCGTTCCACTCAAGGGATCTTCTTCATCTATCTTATCATCTTCCGCATGCTCTGTTAAGATATCGGCTTCCCGTGACACATCAGAATTATGCCCATCTTCTCCTTCATCATTTCCCCCAAGTTCATTTTGGACATGATCAGTAGTATCACCACTGGACGGTAGCGTGGAAGCTGCCAGCGAAGAATTCGGTATTCGTCTCTCCCTAAGCTTTGGTACGAAACGCTTCGCGCTCTTATTCACCACGCTACTCATAGCTCAAATTTGACTGCAGCGGGGAAATTCTGCTGTTAATTATTTCTGAAAACTCTGGTCTACTGTGAGAGCAAATATAGCAAACTCGTAATGAAGTTGTTGGTGGGTTCTACGGCAGCATAGTCATTGTTGATGAATACTCTACGATTGCCTGCAGTTACAGAACTTGGCTAAGGCGTATCAGTAGAATCAAGAAATACATAGATGGTTTGTCCGGGTAACTTTATATTCTATCTATTCCTATATGTACAATAGATGCCCTGCAAGTTCATTAAGATGTGCCAATGGGTGGTTGTACTGCAGAATTCATTGAAGGAGGCATACTCTGCCAGGTCTAGTATGGTTTGTATCTATGTTCCTTACTATGTTTTTCAGATTTTTTCTTTGAGTCCTTCCTCTTGGAGCTCTTTTTGACTTTATCCTTCTTACTCTTCTTCTTAGACTTTCTAGATTTCGAGGCCCCTGCTTCGCTCTCAGCCTCGTCCGCGCTACTATTACTGCTTGAATTGGTTGAAGTTTCGTCTTTATGTGGGTCCGAGTCAGCTGGCGGAAGATCCATATCCATGTCAATTTCTTTAACAGAGTTCTCAAAGGCAGAAAATGGCTGTGAGTAATCCCAAAACTCTCCCGAAACATTTAAAGACCCTGTAGTATCCCTCCAAAGTACCACATTCCCATCCTCTCCACATGAAAATAGGGAATTGTTCTGGTTTGTAGGTATCAGAACATCGCGTACCACCTCACTGCCATGGGCCTCCGGAATTATTAAAGCTCTGGACACGTCCGCTTTCTCATTACTGAATGGAATCAGTTTCAGCTCACAAGCGTTCTCCTGAGATCTTCCAGTGGCTATGAAAGACGGATAGATATCTATAACGTAATCGCATCCCCATGATTCCCGGATATCCCCGAACTCAAGTGGCTTGGGCTCAACTAAGTCATCGGATTTGTCGTTCAATTCATGGATACCAAAGGTCTCCATATGAGATAGAGACCAAATTCTTTTTGGCGCGAGCCAGCCACAAGAATGAATCGATGCAAAATTTATTACCTGATGTAAGGCGTCCTCTTCTTCTTCTTGTGTCAGATCGTATATATTAATGTACCCATCGGTAGATCCACTCATTAAAAGGTTCCTGTCACACGGATGGAATTTGATATCTGTTATATCGTCATGATGAGAATCGACAAATGACCTGACAGGTTTAGACCAATTTCGGATGTCATAGATGTGTAATTCTGCATCATAGTCCTTGAGCTCTGAACCGCACGCAAGCAAGTCGTGTCTCGAATCCAAAGCATGAAATGCAGACTGCTTTTCATTTTGCAAAATTGCTACGATGCTCTTGGACCGTGTATCCCATATCTTCACACCGTCCTCAGCTGCGGTAGCGAAGACAGACCCGGCATCAAAATCCGAATTGATGACTTTCATATCATTGATCGTTGTCTCATGGCACTTTATGTCCCTCAGACTTTTCAGGTTTCCCCAATCCAGCAAGTGAACTGAGCCACTGCTTAAAGAAGTCAACAACCCATGCTGATACAACGGCTGAAGCTTCAAACACCAATCGTTTTCACCAAATGAACGGACTCTGTACTTATTAACAGACATGACGCAAAATTCACGCTGACTTTCCTAGGAGTCACGTAATCGGAGCCACTTGATCTTTCTTTTATCTGGTGTGCAGATGAGTTAGAACATAGTGGAACTGGGACACATGTGTTGACCGTATAAGCTATGGCTAATCTCATCTCATCTCAATTATCAGATTTGATATATCAATTATCTACCTTTAAGAGTTCTAAATGCGCGCCAAAAACAAAAAATGGTTCCTAGCGGGATCGAACCGCTGATCCCCGCGTTATTAGCACGGTGCCTTAACCAACTGGGCCAAGGAACCAGTAAGATGTGATATGTGGAACGATCTTTTCCTATGCAAGCTGAGAAAGCACTTTGTTCGTTACAAGAGGACCGCATGTACATTAGATAAGCCAAAAGAACACAAGATGCAAGGAACCGTCTAAGAAGCCTGCTGGTTGTCGGCGAGGATTCATTCTTTGGACACTTAAACTGGCAATTTCTTTTCTGCGCTGCGCGGTGCGATGACAGAACTGTGCTCAATTGTCCTCAGTATTCTTGAGAAACCCGATCCAGTAGCCTGTATTGCAGGAACGGATTGTATTTGCTAGTAACAAAGCGTTGAATTAACAAATTAGGGTTGATTCTCACACAGGGTCCTCCATATCTTGCACCTTCTTCGAAACTAAGATTAGCCATTTCTAGTATCAGCATCTCTTTACTGCAGCTGTTGGACAAGACATGGGATAGAAATTAACCAAGATCTACACATATTATGACAGTGATTTGAGAAGTCACAGGAGTACCTCTTGGTTATGCTTCGCTCTCTCTGATATCAACCATAAGCATAGCCTGCTGCGTAGATGTGTGTTGAACCACGAATTTTTTTCAATAGAAAAAAAGTAGATTTCAGCCCAGATTTTATAGTATCTTTAACTGAGGCATAAAGGGGTCCTGCCAAAGCTTTTTCAATGGTAGGGTTGATTGAATCATGAACTTCTTGTGTACGAAGGCTCTATTGGGACATCATTGATACAAACTTTTAGTTCCTTTTGAATTGGTCTTTTTGTGACTGTTTTGCATAAATCTTGACCTTTTGGTTCTGATAAAGATACTTCTAATTGCAGACCCTGACCGCCTCTCATAAAGACAACAGAACCTGGCTTTAAAAATCGTCGGAACCTGCCGAGAACGTATGAGTTGTTTTTCTCTCATACGTACCCATTGCTTTCTTTCTCTAATTGAACTTTCAGGGTTGATTGTTTTCTAATGAATCAGCCGCAGATCGAAAAGTACTCTCCAGGGACCGTACTACCGGTTGGTTCCCATCAGGTGAAAGTTCTAAAGTACCTAGCGAGCGGTGGATATGCACATGTCTATTCTGTGGAAATAAGCCCGCCCGACCCGGTGTGTCCTGATAAAATTGCATGTTTGAAAAGAGTCGTGGTGCCGAATAAGGCAAGTCTTAACACTTTGAGAGCTGAGGTAGACACTATGAAGACCCTCAGAGGCAATAAGTGTATCGTATCGTATATCGACTCTCATGCGACGAAATCACCCGTTAACCCAGGAATGTATGAAGTCTATCTTCTGATGGAACTGTGTTCTGGCGGAGGTCTAATTGATTTCATGAATACTCGTCTTCAAAATAGACTACAAGAGTTTGAGGTGCTCAACATAATGAGCCAGGTCTCTCAAGGTATAGCTGCCATGCACGCCCTACAACCACCGTTAATCCACAGGGACATCAAAATTGAAAATGTTTTAATCTCAAAAAGTGGTGACTTCAAGGTCTGTGATTTTGGTTCGGTGTCTGGGGTGATTCGTGCTCCAAGAAACACTGAAGAATTCAACTACGTTCAGCATGACATCATGAAAAACACAACTGCACAATACAGGTCACCAGAAATGATTGATCTGTACCGAGGGCTCCCTATAGACGAGAAATCAGATATCTGGGCCTTAGGTGTCTTTCTATACAAGATTTGTTATTACACTACGCCCTTCGAGAAAGAAGGCGAATCAGCAATACTTGCCTCTAGGTTTCAATTCCCAGCGTATCCTCAATATTCAGATAGAGTGAAAAATCTCATCAGTGTGATGTTGCGTACGGACCCACTTAAACGTCCAAACATCTGCCAGGTTCTGGAAGAAGTTTCCCGTATACAAGGCAAACCATGCCCTTTAAAGAATTTCTATCTGGCAAGAATGATGACCACCCCAAAAGAGTCCAGTATGACTCCTCCGCCTGTAAGTATGGTCAAAGATCATTCTCAAGTACACCTCCCTTCCGACTCTCAATCAGGGTCGATAAAGTCTCAGTCGCCAGGGCCTCAGCTATCATCATCTTACTACTCTAATAGCGTTTCGATGGTGCCAACCTCCGATGTTTCTTCAAATGTGCATAAGGCAGATTCTCAAACCTCGTACCGGCAACCGGCGAATTATTCATTGCCCGATCCATTTGCCAAAATTGATAAATCATCGCTTCTCGCTCATTCTATACCAGCTCAATCAATATCCAAAGTCAAGACAACCCCACAATTGCAATATCAGACTTCCCAAGCACATTATCAGCCGCATGCTCTATCTAGAACTCACAGTTTGGCAAACCGTACCTCTGTGAGTCCTGTAAGAAATGGTCATTCTGCTATTTCCAGCATCGCAGCGGTAAATCGAGCAACCATTGACAAACCCAAATACGTAGATTCTGAGACTCAGACTACTGACATATTACTGGAACCGGCTCTTTACCGCTCTTTGTCAAGAAGGTCTGCTGTCTCATCGAGCTCATCTTCTGATTCATTGGATTCTATTCCAACCGGTGGCAGCTTTTCACGTAAAATGGACATTCAGGCCAAATCTGTAACTGGGGACAAAAGAGGATTTTCGCCGATAAGATCTGCTCAGAATACAGGTGATAGCGTCAGATCAGCATTTAGTGCTCTGAGAAGGGGTATTTCTTCAATGCATTTTACTGGTGAAAATAAATCGAGGAAATCATCCCAGGAAAATCGGAACCACAGACACCTTTCAAACAATCAATTTACTGATGCGTCTGATAAAAAGATCAAATCTCATAAAAGGTCTACAAGCTCTTACTCTCTGACCGGGGGCGAAGCTCGAGACTTGATCAAAAGTCATAACAATGAAAGAAATTCTACTTCGATCAGAAGAAGTTCTTCTATGAAAACGTCAGCTTCCATACAAAAAAGAGTCAACGACCTTATCAACGCAAAGGACGTTCCCATAAAAAACACAGCCAGTGGATACGGTCAGTACACCGAGGCAGGTAGCGACCTTGGCTCCTTTGATTCGCGTCATAACACCCGCAAATCTAGCACTGTCATTACTCCGGTCCCAAAAGCTGCTAAATTAAAACCAACCCCTCCACCGAAACCGGCCCATTTGAAGCCACAACTACCACCGAAGCCCCAACATTTGAAGTCAAGTGCTCCCAAAATCGCTTCATATAGCTCCAAAAGTCATGATCTCAAGGTTAAAAATGACTCTCATGCAGACGATCTTCAATCTCAGGATATTACAAAAGACTTTGAAAGAAGATTTCCGAGTGCATTATAGGATTGATTTATAGTTACATACGGCTGGTTTTGAATCTACTCTGATTCGCTCCATTCTTCAAAGGAGTCTAGGATAAAATCAGTGGCTTCTTCGAAGCGCTCATCAAAAATGTTAGTCATTCCGTCAGAATCAGCCTTCAAGACTCTGCCATATTTCTTTCTCAACTTTTTGCTCTCACTCGAAGTAGCACCCCAACAGGAGTGTGAATTACTGGTAAAGACGAGTGAGTTTTTAAAGTACCAATCTCCCAAAGTTTCATCAATCAATGGGACCATAACCTTCAAAGGCTTTTTGTCGAGGAATGAGATGGCACATTTCACCACTGATCTGGTGTCCCTGTGGCCTAGCAGATGCACGATTCCGCCGTATGCGTCCCCAATTCCAACAAACGCCACTTTTTGTAGATTCTGGAAGAACTTCAAGTAGTTATCCCATAGGTATATCAGTATCTCTTGAGAAGACAAGACGCCTGGGTAATTCGCTTGCTCGTATAAAGTTTGGGGAATGTTCACGTCAATAACCCCATAACGTCTATCAATAGCCCACTTAAGAACTTTGAGGGAGTTGTCAACTATAACTGAACTCGAAGTGTCGATGATGCCTGTAAGGGAGTCTCTTTCAGACCAAATTTCTGGAGTGTCATGTACAATTATAACCAGAGTCTCCGCATCTTGAATCGCAGGCGTGCAGAGCATGGTATTAGAGGGCAAGTCATTCTCTAATATTGGTAGCTGTACAAAGTTAAATTGGGATGAGAGTTGAGAGACCTGAAATTCCCTTATAGCATCCTGCAGAGGAAAATTCCGGCTGTCTAACGATGATGTGATCGGATCTCTGAAATTGATACCGTCATATCCGTGCCTATTTCTGAAACATGACCAGTATTTGGACTGGGTTTGAATTACACTTTCGATGATTTTAATGGCTTCTGCTGTAGGTTGTTTCTTGGGATCTGGTAATTCGTCCGGCGGTTCTCCAACTAGCACCTTCGACACACCCAACGCAGATTTTGCAATTGCATCCAAACTGTAACCACCTTCCAGAACAACGCACAAATTACCGTTAGCTAGAGACAGCAACATATGCGTCATGTGGCCAAAGCATGCCGGCGAAACATGACACTGACCAATGGTGTCACCTTCTGCAGCATCAAATCCCGACGATATGATCACTAAGTCCGGCCGAAACTCACGCCCCATAGGTACGATAACCTGCTCGAACGCCCACATGTATTCTGCATCACCGATACCACCAGATGGCCAAGTAATGTTGCAGTTGAAACCTTCGCCTTTTCCCTCTCCGACTTGATCGTAGTTCCCATGGATGGTACCTGGATAGTATTTTCCGAGTTGGTACCTGTGTAGCGACACGTACAATACTCTGTCGTCGTCGTAGAATGCTTTCTGAGTACCATTACCATGATGTATATCCCAGTCGATGATCATTATTCTGCGAACACTCTCTGGGTAAGATTTAAGCATATTTGCGGCTGCCACGGCAACGTTACTGAACAAACAGAACCCACCTGCGATCTCGGGCTCTGCATGGTGTCCAGGCGGTCTTACCACGGCTAGCGAATTCTTCACTCTGCCTTCGACGACGGCTCTACACGCTTCAATGGCCCCACCACACGAGAGTTTTGCACTGAGATACGAATCGTTGTTGAAATACACCGAGTCACCACCCTCAGTCGCCTTCAAGAGCCTCTCGCGTTCCAGCTGCTCTGTCTTCGAAATGAAGTCCAGATGCTCCCTCGAGTGCACCTGCAAGATCTCTTCTTCGCCAGCCTCGCGCACGGGAATCTTGACCATCAGGTCCCCAATATCGTCCGCTCCGCTCAACGTTGGGTCCTGTATCAACCCATTTTCCGCCAAAATTTTGTAGACACGGTAGATACGCCGCGGGTCTTCCGGGTGCGGATCGATGTACTCGTAGTACGACGTGAAAATCTTGGCATGGTACCGCATCCGCACGTCATAGCAGATCCCAGTCTTCAACAGACTGTACCTCACCTTGGGTTTCGTTGCAGGAACGATAACAGGCCGCCTTGATAAATCGCCATTTCTCAAAATTTCACTTTTCACCTCTGTTTTGACATCAGTCTCCACTTCCTGCTTAGTCTCTTTCAGTTTAGGCCTCTCGAGCGTCTCCTCTGCAGGATTCTTGTTCCTACCGTCAAGTTCCATATCTTAATGCACCTGGTCCAAATACCTGTCAAAACCTTACGGTGAAAAAAAGTCGCCTCAGTTGCACCAAAAACCAAATCTTGATGCTTCTTATTCACGCTAAAACAGGACCTGCCTACCGCAAACACAACCAGCAGTATAGCAACCAGCACAGCACTTGCCACAACCCTATACAGCCTATTCTGCATTCATGACTTATCATGCAAATGTGACATCGCCATTGAAATAGAAGCTTATAACTGAAAGGTTGCGTGAACTTTCTGAAAAATAACGTATATTTCAGATTTCTACTGTAAACAATAGACAAAGACGTGTATGAACCGAGCCAAGAAGCTAAAATAGACACTGCTGAGTAGACTACTGTAGTCAGAGTGGAATTTCTGATTTGCGTCACTGCATGTGACTCGCGCCATACTTTTAGCGTACGGTTCTTCGTTGTTTCGTTCTTTTGTGATACGTCTTGTGATAATATGCACCCTAGTGCGTCTCAAATCTTGAGTCTTGGTGCAAAGAAAGAAATAATAAGTTTCGTTTCCGTGGGGATTCGAACACGCATTGTTTTCACATTTTTCTCGATCTTATTCTTCGAGAGCTCATCGCAGAGGACTGAGTGAAAAACTGCCGATGCGATGCGATGAGCTATGGAGGTTGGTCGCACTTTGAGTCTGTTTAAGTGTGTGTTTCGAGTGTATCCTGGGATTTAGTTTTGACTAGTAGTCGTTAGTGTTGGAATATTGCAGGCGCGGCAACTGGGTTAGCGAGGTTTGCCGAGATTTGATACACTGCTGGCAATGGAGTTTTACAGAGATGCCACTTGGGTGTGGGAGTACGTTGAGAAGGAAGTAGCGAACGAGAAAAAGACGGCAGGGTCTTTGCAGACACTTGTGCTTGCGAGCTGCAAGCGGTACCGCTTGAAGACCAATCCACGCCATCTGTTCGCGATCATCAGCAGTACGTGGAGGTACAGAGAGTATCTGGACAAGATCATCGGAAAGAGCGGCCTTCTGGCAGATATACCGAAGAAGAAAGGGAAGCCGGCGTTCAACAAGGACACGATCAGACTGCTTGTGCACGACCTGTTACTTTCCAAGTCGAAGCGGATCCAGATGGGGAAACATCCGATCAAATCTTTCATTTTGAAGCACCAGACCAGGCTGAAAGCAGAGTTCACGAAGCTGAAAGTGAAACTGAAAGTGACCAATCTGTCACAATTGGCCCAGGACGAGTCTGGAGAAGATGTCACGCCTGTGAGATGGATTAGAATCAACCCGGTCTTGGTGCGGGACAAGCTTAGCGACGTTCTTGAGGAGCTGAACAAGAAATTTCCTCAGCGCGTCGACTCCTGGAAAAAGATCGTTCCAGGAAGCATATACTACGACGAATTCATTCCAAATCTGTTCGGTGTGCATCCTAGTGATAGGATCACTTCGCATGAGCAGTACAAGCGAGGTAAAATCATTATCCAGGATCGTGCCTCTTGCTTCCCCGCGCATATTATAAACCCGAACAGTAATGACATCGTCATCGACGCATGCGCCGCGCCAGGAAATAAGACGACGCATGTTGCAGCACATATATTCGGCGACTTAGATCACAACTCAAAGATTGACACGATCAAGATCCATGCATTCGAAAAGGATCCGGAACGAGCTAAAACTTTGGAAAAGATGGTAGCTACTGCCGGATGTTCAAAGGGAATAAAGATACACGTAGGAGACTTTACCCGAATCTGTCAGCCGGAGTCATTTCCAGATGTTACTGCGTTTATTGTTGACCCCAGTTGTTCTGGCTCAGGGATCTTTGGCAGAAAACAAATAGACATAGTCAACGCCGTAAAGGCCAAGTCCTCGAAATCTCAGATTGAGGACGAAGAAGAGCTGTCTACAGAGACAGCTGAACAAGAAAAAGAGGTTTACGAGAAAGAACAAGATTTGAAAAATAGACTCGCCAAGGTATCCTCCTTCCAATATCAAATTGTAAAACACTCGATGTCTTTCCCTTCGGCGAAGAAGATTTGCTATAGTACATGTTCCATCCACGCCGAGGAGAATGAGAAGGTTGTCATTGACCTGCTATTAGATCCAAAGGTGCAGGAATGGGGCTGGAGAGTTCGGAAAAGACCAGGAGTTATACCGACGTGGCCAAGAAGAGGACTTCTGAAAGAGTTTGAGGAAATATTCCCAGCAGAAGAAGCCCAAGACTTGGCTGAGGGTTGTATTCGTGCACTGCCTAAAGAAGATGGGGGCATCGGATTCTTTGCAGTCTGCTTTGAACGCGATTAAAGCTTACGTTTCTTGCATTGCATTCACTTTCGTTTTATAGACATTTATATAACAATTCGAAACTGAGATAACCCCAGGTTCATTGTAGCCTGCATAGTTACCTAGCATTTGAGCGTGTAAAAGTTTCGAGTGCGGAAATTAATCCAACTTGGATAAGATATCGTCCAATACTTGTTGGGTGGTGGAGTTTCCGCCAAGATCAGGCGTAGCGTACTTGGCCTCTCTAATATTGGCGTCAACAGCCTTGTAGATATCCTCTGCGGCATCTGGATGACCCAAAAATTCCAACATCAAAGCGGTCGATCTAATTGTTGCTATTGGGTTTGAAATTCCTTTACCGGCAATGTCTGGGGCAGAGCCGTGGCATGGCTCACCGATTATAATGTTTGGTCCAACGTTGGCGGATGGCACAACACCGAGGGAACCAACTAGAGCAGCAGCTCCATCTGACAGAATGTCACCGTACAAGTTTGGTGCTACTACCACGTCAAAGCACTCTGGTTCCCTGAATAATCTGTAAACCATGGAATCCACGATTTGCTCATTATATTTGACGCCGCCAAATTTGTCCTTGTTAGCCTCGTAAGTTTCCTTACAGACCTCTCTGAACAGACCATCAGATTGAGAAAGGACGTTTGACTTATGCGTGACAGTCAAAGTGGCACTACCTCTTTGTTCCAATCTCTGCTGGGCTATCTGTAGCGCAATGGTTGCGATATTCTTTGTTGCAATCTCCGTGATTCTTTTGGTGGCTTCTGCGACTCTTGTTCCGGTAGCCTTATCAATGTAGGACTTTTCTACCTTGATATAAAGATCTTCGGTGTTTTCTCTGACAATAACCAGATCAACTGGTCTGTCTTTGGTACCGGACACAGCCTTCACAGGACGCACGTTGGCATAAAGACCTAGATTTTTTCTAAGAGCGACAATAGGAGACGAGTAACCCTCAACTTTGGTAGTAGGAGACTGCACGGCACCGAACAAAGCACCCTGACACTTAGACTTCAACACTTCAATGGTCTCATCGGGTAATGCTTTCCCAGTCTTTTGGAAAGTTTCCCATCCAGCTTGCAGGTCAATGAAATCAAAAGAAAGCCCATGCTTGGGGTTCAAGGACTCCAGAATTTTTTTACCGGCTGGAATGACTTCCTTACCAATACCGTCACCTGGAATCAGCCCAATGGTAAGTTTTTGAGCGCTTTTAGCGTAAGCACGCTTGGACAATTGCAAAACTCTAGCTCTCATCATCTTGGTATTGACGTGATATCAAAATTGAAGGCTTGTTGCAACAAATGGCTTAATGGTACGATAACAGTCTGCGATGGCACGACAAGGCACTCAAAAATCTCGGAGGACCTGTTTTAAATACCTTTAATCAACACCTGTTCTCCGGTCCTGTTCTAACGGCACGGTGATTCATTCGAGATTCGAAGCTCTAAGGCCTGACTGAGAAAGTTCCACCGGAATTTCCCGGACATGAAAAAACGACCCAATCACGTGACTTTAGACTTTTCTGTCCAAGCCGCATCTGCAATAAGCACTAGCTGAAAAAATCTGAAAGCTGCATACAGTTCTTGCATGGATTCATTCCTGTCATGTAAAGAAGCAGACTGGACATATTCTGGGTAATTGTACTACTAGACAGTATCAACAATTGAAATTTCTCCGATCAGTTACTGCTCTGACAGTATGCGATCTGTTTACGTTTCGGAAGCTGACAGCTCATAGACCGAGTCGTTTCTTTTTGTCTGGTATTGAAAAGTTTGAATAAGAGCATTGTGATGACGCTCATGGATGATAGATGCTAGATAGATTTTTCAGGCGTCGGTAAGTCTGGGAATGAATCATCTAGTGTGAACTGCCGAGTCTGAAGAACTACGAAATGGTTATCTCAGGTCCAATTTTCTCCGATGAAGTACTGATACAGGAAGAATCTGATGCTAGCTTAGAATTTGAATCAGAACATGACCATAGCCATTCCGGAGTGCATAGCCATGATCTTCCGTACTATGAACAGGCTGTTCAGGATATCAGAGATGGAGACTTGTATGTTTGTATGATTTGCACAGTGGAAATCGATGCCAAGTGCCGAATGTACGCTTGCGATGCCTGCTACAGAGTTTTCGATTACGATTGTGTCAGAGAGTGGGCGCTGAAGTCTACGAAAAAGACGGTAGACAAGACCTGGAAGTGTCCAAATTGCTACAAAGTGAACCGCATAATTCCTGCTCCAAAGCGAAATACGTGCTGGTGCGGAAAAGTCGTCAATCCTGAACCTAATGAGTTGGATCCGAATTCCTGCGGACAAACGTGCAACGCTAAGACCTGCATGCATGGCTGCTCGAAAGTGTGTCATTTGGGGCCACATCCGGAATGTATTATCCCGGTTACTATAACCTGCAAGTGTGGCAAGCACTCAAAGCAGGTTCCATGCTGTGACTCTAGTAAAATGGAAATCACGTACGACTGTGGTGAAATTTGTGGTTTGCTTATGCCCTGTGGAACGCATAGATGCTCCAAGGTATGCCATTCAGGCTTTTGTGGACCATGCCAGCATGTTATTGAGACAGAATTACCTTGTTATTGTGGAGGAACTAAAAATTCACATATCAAATGCTCAGAACTTGACATAACGGGTTTGTCGAGGGATGGAAAGGGAAACGAGTGGATTGGTGTTTTTTCATGTGGTAAGACTCGTACTGTACATTATGCGTGCGGGAAGCATAGCTTTTCAGAAGCTTGCCAGTCGGCGCCTACTATGGACAAAAAGAAGCCTTGTCCGTACTCACCGAAACGCTTGAAGACATGCCCATGCGGCAAAACTAAACTCGCAGAAATGCAGTTATCTCGAAAAAAATGTACTGACCCGATTCCGACCTGCGACAATGTTTGTGGCAAACCGCTCTCCTGTGGAAAGCATACCTGTCCCTTTACTTGCCACACCGGAGACTGCATGGACCCATGTTTGATTATTGAGAAGAGGCCTTGCTCTTGTGAATCAAAAACGGTGCTTACTCCTTGCCAGCATCATGAAGCGCCTCGCTGTGCTATCAAGTGCGAATCACCCATGTCGTGTAGGAAACACAGTTGTACAAACGTTTGCTGTCCAGGTAAGCCAGCTGCTAAAAAGCGTGACAAGAATTTGTTCTTACGGAAAGATCGAAATGACGAAACGTTGGTTGAAACTGAACACATATGTTTGAAACAGTGTAATCAGAAGCTAAGCTGTGGTATTCACAACTGCACTTGGAAATGCCACCCAGGAAAATGTCCTCCTTGTTTGGAATCCGACCCCAATGACTTAGTATGCCCCTGTGGGAAGACGATAGTTCCTGCTCCAGTTAGATGTGGAACCAAATTACCCCCATGTCCGAATCCTTGTAAAAAAATTTCACAAGGACCAGCACCATGCGGACATCGAGTCGGTCCCCATAACTGTCATCCTGAAGGAACTGCATGCCCACCGTGTACAGTCAGTGTTGTGAAAAAATGTAGGTGTCACAAGAGACATGAATTACGGACATTGTGCCTTGTTCCAGATGATCAAGTAACATGTGGCACACAGTGTGATTTAGTCCTGCAAGGTTGTCATCATAGGTGTGGAAAAAAATGTCACACGCCTGGTGCATGTGAGACTCAGTGTAAACAAATTTGCGGATTGAAGCGCACCTATTGCGAACACCACTGTAAGGAAAGATGCCATGGCAAACGGACTTGCCCAGAAAATATTTGTCACGAAATAGTCACAATTACCTGTGAGTGTAATCGTCGTACCAAACAAATGGAGTGTGGAGCATATTTTGATAGCCCGGGTGCAGCTGCGTCCCAAAAGCTTCCATGTGATGAGGAGTGTGCGCGGGTTAAGAGGGAAATTGAGTTGATGGACGCATTTGGGATTGCAAACAACCATTCATCTACCAAACACCACTTGGAAACTCTATTGAAAACATCAATTACTTTTGCAGATCTAAACCTTCCTTACACCGAATACGTGTTAAATACCTACAAGCGCCAGGTTAAATGGTGCACCCAGATCGTTCTTTTGATAGAACGTTTCGTGAACGATTCTCATAGCAAGAGTCTTCATTTGAAGCCCATGAAGGCTCCACAGCGGCAATTTGTGAGAGAAATTGCTGCTGCTTTTTCTCTATATGCTGAAAGTCAAGACCGTGAGCCTAACAGATCTGTTTATTTAGTCAAAGTGAGATCTGAAAGTACAAAACCCAATGTACCATTGAATGACGCCGCTGCGATCTATGGAAAGTTCAAAGAAACGGAAAAGCTGAGGGCGCATGAATTGTATGAGGCCAAGAACACAAAGACTCTGATGAATTTACAAACATTGACCCTCAAGCCTCCGCTGCTGGAGGTCTACAAAGGTCCCAATGCTATTATGGTAACAGGCGTCTCGAAGACCATGCAATTTGACGCGTTCAGCTCATTGATACAGGAGTACCTGAAGTTCACATTAGTAAAAAACCCTCAATTTTTGTTTAAAGAAGATCAAGCAACAATCATTGTATACCCTACAAATTTCCTAGAGATCTCCTTCAATGTGGCTAATGACATGGAAAAAGTTATTCCATTCATAAAGAACTCAATCGAGGAAAAGCTTCTAGCAACTAACGTTGAACTGTGCCAGATTGATGAGGGCCTGCGTCTAATAGGATGAAATTCAATTAGAGCCATGCGCCATTAGCGTGTGCTAAACTTGTTGCAAATGTGACGCAGTGTGTGGTACTTCTTACCAAAATTCTATAATGGTAGAAGTTATATCGATAGTCACTGATATTATCAGGATCCTATAATTTCAGGCAAAAGAAATTGAAATTTATGTTCGAGGCAGTACCTGACCGGAATGTTTGGCTGAACAATTCACTTTAATGGTGTCTTTTTGAATTACGTGATCTTCGAGAGATCAACTTTTGTTGATATTAATTTTCAGATTAAAAGAGACATTTGAGACATTTCAAGCATGCGATGAGGTATTAATCTCATCGAGTATGAATAAGGATGAGAGGTAGAAGAGTTCATTAAAAACGCAACTGTAGCCATACCCAAATTACAGCAGCATCTAGCAAAAAATATTTGAAATGGAGGAATTTCCATTTAGTTGTAGCTTTCAAAATTTGGTTCCACCTAGAACAGTTGAGCATTTAGGGAAATCAGATCTTACCTTTGAGGGAAAGCTTCCGAATGGATTGGTGATCAACGAGGATGGCGGCGAGTCTGGATGTGGTGGTAAAGTGTGGATTGCAGGTGAACTTCTGTGCGAATACATTTTAGAGAAGTCGCACCAAACTCGCTTGTTGGAGGTTGTCTTTCCGGGAAGAAATTTCAAGAGGGTATTAGAACTCGGTAGTGGAACGGGTCTGGTTGGATTATGCGTTGGGGTCTTTGACAAAATGAACAAATATGCCAATCGTGAGATTTTCATCTCTGACGTGGACCAATTGCTTTCGCTAATGGACCAAAATATCAAGTCCAACAAGTTAGAGGAGCATGTTCACGTCCAAAAACTGAATTGGGGCGAAGTACTACCGTTGAGTATTAGCGATGAGCCCATCGATCTAGTGTTAGCAGCTGACTGCGTTTATTTGGAGGCTGCTTTTCCTCTGTTGGAACAGACATTGCTTGATTTAACAGCAGGTGATGTGCCCCCAGTCGTCCTTATGTCATATAGAAAAAGACGCAAAGCTGACAAGCACTTCTTTCAGCTGATCAAAAGGAATTTTGAGGTCAGAGAAATATGTGATTACCACAAATACGCCTCTTATTTGAAGCAGAGAACACATCTGTTCCAACTGATAAGGAAAATTGCTTAGCTGAATTGGAACAAACTCATTGGCCGAGCCCAGTGTCACTCATTAATGTTTGATCTTTTTTATAGAAATTAGAGCTCTGATAAATCTATAGACTCATTCTAACCTTTGCCATTGTTCAAGCCGTGTACCAAGAAAACGCTTCTGCTCACTGTCTATATATTTACATGGGGATGGTAATAGTGTGTATGAATGGAGACACTGATGCTCAGCAGATTATCATTGCTTCATTAGAGTTCGATTTCTTCAATTTCCTGTTCGTCAGATGGTTTGTCCTCAGCCTCCTTGGCCCAAGAGTCAGATGGATTGCTGGATCTAGCAGCCATTAGTTCGGCCTTTTGAATGGCTCTTCTCTTCCAGGTGTCAATCACCTTCTGTTCCTTGGCAATTCCGAAGTCCATCGCAGTGGTCTGGAATACAGCACCAAACATCTCAGCTTCTTCTTGTGCGACCTGATCTTGTATTTCTTCCTGAACTCTCAAACGGTAAAACTCAAATCTCGCCTGGTCATATGCAGTAATAAGTTCGGTATTTTCCCCTGACTTCAGAAGATATAGTGTCCGCTGGACCACGGACTCGCCGTCTAGTGGTTTGCCGAGCTGCTGTAGGTGCGACCAGTCGTATTCTTGTGCCTCAAGCGTGTTTTCTACCAAAATTTTAGGCCTTGAGAGTTCCCATGGATGCTGCTGGTAGAATAGTTTTCTTAACTTATCCTCAATGTATACAAGTTTTGGTGATTGGTACAGTTCATGTGAGCCGTCCTTTTTTTCCAGAGAGTTGGGCCTCGTCTTGTACAGTCCCGAAGCACTAGCTTTACGATCACTGAAGTCTGGCAAAACGGTTCTCAGTCTACCGTTCATAGGGTTTTTCAGTTGAGGAGTTCTGGCAAACTTCTTGGAAGGTGGAATTTTGGCAACAACATTGTACCAAGCCGGAGTCTTCTTCAGTATTCCGGACCTCAAGTAAGCGGAAGTCCGTTCTAGAACATTGACAGCATCCTGTTGTACCCTCATTATGCTTCAATGCGAAAAGTGAATGTTGCAGCAGGTAGTCTAGACTTGGTTTTATACTTGCTGAAAACCCCACAAGTAAAGGCAAAATTTTACCCACAATGAACGCGAATACACTCTCTGCGAACGAGCCTTGTTAACGCTTCTGATTACCATAATGATCATTAAAGAGATTGTTCAAAATTTTTCAGTGAAAAAGTATATCACGTGATCTTTTCAAAATATCAACAGTAGCTCAATTGTTGGTCTTCAGAAAGCTAGACAGAATCTATAACAAAGGAACTGACAAGCGGACAAGCGATTTCTCTCTCACATAAAGTTCTGTTCAGGATACCGTGTGTGGAGATAGACCTCAACCTATTGAACTGTATTAGTGGATAAAGGTTAGTCCAATTAATAGAAAATGTCCGCATTATTCAATTTCAAGTCGTTACTACAGGTATTGCTGTTGTTCATTTGCTCTTGCACGTATATCCATGCCCAGAGGCCGTCCCTGCTGGATAGATATAAGGATAGCGGGGTTCTAGGCGTGTTTTGGAAGTTTGCCAGAATTGGCGAAAGAGCCAGTCCATATGTCTCATTGGCGTGTATTTGTATGGCAGTTTCGCAATTCAACAGCTAATGGAAAACCATATCACGAAGCCCTGGGGTACTAGCGCCCGTATAGTGTATAATACTGTTGTATACAGACTAAATAGGAATAATTCTGTATGATGGAATCAGTTGTTTGGTGTGAGGTGTCTAGGGAATCACAATAAGATAAAAATAGGGATTTTGAGCCTGAAAATGACATTCAGTTCCTGTATCAGGACATCATATGATAAGAAAAAGTGTTCAAACATAAAAGAATTGATCACCGCCAAATCCACGGCCTGTTTTTCAAAGTTGTGTGGGTATTGAGAGCCTATTTACTGGTCTATTTAAACTCGTAGATTTCGTTTTGTCCGTGGGTTAAAACCGCTGCACGTTTAGATCCAACAACTCTCTCAAGAGAAAGACTGTCCATCTTGCTATACAGACATCTCACAGTAGAGATATTGATATCGCAGTTTCCCAGGAAGACGTTTCTTCCAATGTTGCGTACTATTTCTGTGTAGAACTCTGGATTGCTAGGTGGTTTATAGAAGATAACGTTCTTCACATTCTTGATCTCATACCTTCTAAAATGATGCAATCTCTCAGTGTACAACAGAACCTTGACTTTTCCGTGTTGGAATCTGTCTCTGTTAGAAGTCAGCTGACTTTGAGAAGAGTATTCGTTGATGTCTCCGAACATTATTGTAGTCTTCTCTCTCAGATAATTTCTAATCCGTATGAAGTCCGTGTAATCTGGGATGTATAAAAGGATACCGTCTTCGTATCCGGTAGACTTTACAATGGACGGAATAATGACGCTCGTGAAAAACTTGAACCTATAGTCCGGCTCATCCAGGGCGGAACCTCCGGCTAAATCAAAGCGTTGGAAAATCTGCCTTACTTTAAGTCCTAATTTGGCAATAGCAGACTTCTCTGGTTCAACCTTCCTGTGATTCTTCCACCTACCAGCAAGATTTCTACATTTACCATTTAAAAGAGAGTTGGAAAATGGTGAAGTGTACTTAGTGAAAATCATGGTTTGTCTGAAATATTTTGCTTGTTCATTGATATACCACATTCTGATTCTACTGAAATCGGCATCGCGTTGCTGTTCCGGAATCTTATTGATATGCTGAAAAATCGTCGAGATATGAGCGGTATTCTGGTATTCCATGGAATGCAGCTGATCCAGAATCATTACTTCAATACTGGATAAGAAATCATCTTGTCTTTTCTTCTTGTCGGTGTTTTCGAGAATCAATTGAATTCCCAACGGAGAGCAGATTATAATGTCAGACTGATAAAAGTTCGCATAAAGCTTCAATGACTTTCTTGTAAATTTTAAACCTAGCACAAAGAAGTCATTTGTGTTTCCTTTGAACACATGCTGGAAAGATTTAGGCTTGGACGTTGGTGGCAACGAATTCTCAAAAAATTGATCTTCGAACTTGGATTTTTTATCGATTTGATCAAGGCCAGACTTGGATATTATTCTCTTTACAATATCATGGGCGACGTCTCTTGTAGGAACAACAATCAAAACTTTCGTACGTGTGAAACCTTGGTCCAAGAGCTCTTGATCATTGTTTTCCTGCAATTTCTGGTTATTTTTTAGGATACGATCTCTGGTCTTGTACACATGATTCAATACATGTAAAGAATAGAGATCTCTGTACTCACTTTCTTCCTTGTAATTGTCGTACTCATAAAGAATGTCCTTATACTGAAACATAGGGTCAACAATTTTTTTTTGTACTTCGCTAAGATCTTTCTGGTCACCTTCAAGATTGTTGGCAATCTTCAGCTTTTGCTTCACAAAATAAGAGCTCATTGACTGCTTTCCTTTGAGGCCTTGAACTTCACCGCCGCCTAAGACGGGCCTTGAGAACAGTACAGACTCCTCTGGGGAGATATCCGATTTCACGCATTTGTATTTAACTCTTTTATCGTCGAAGCCTTTGCTTAATGCGTCCAGCTGAGAATCATCGTACTTGCTAAAATGCTGCTCAAAAGGATCCAACTCGTCTTCACTGTCCTCAACATCAGATCCAGAGTTGTCACTCTCGTCCTTAGCAAAACCTTCATCTTCCAAACCGTTTTCAATGGCCTGCTGTTCGTCTTCTGACTCTGCTTCAAAGTCTGAGAGTTGCTGAGCCACGGCTGGAGTGGCTCTGTCGGCGTCTGCTGTGCCAACTTTTTTGCTCTTCTTCACAGGATGTTCTGCCTTCAGAAGCGTCAGCAAAGAATCGTACACCTTTGCTGAATGCTGTTCAGTATCTAAGTCTTCCGGCTTATTCTCGTCTGGAGCCTTATCATAAAGCTCAGCATCCGAGTTCGCAACCTCCTCTAACTTGGCTTCATGGCTTCCTCTTTTTTGCCCGGCCCTTGTGATCTCTCTGAGTTGTTTCCTTCCTGATTTCGGCCCAGCTTTTGCTTTAAACATCTCACACTGGTATAATTGGAGGCTTGGCACCATTCAACTAGACAATATGTCAAAACACATTGATCTGCACCAATTCGCCTTTTCTAATTCGAAGCTCATCGCATCTCATCTCATCGCATTGAGATGAGCTCTTATTTTTCATTCGTATATAATGATATAATAAGAACAGATCATCCGGCTAAAACAAACGACGTGTCCCACCGGAAGGTCTTCAGCCGCAGCGGGCTGCAAGCTCATCGCAAGCCTCTTTGAATGAACTACGGGCTGGGGTCCCCGCAGGCAGTAAAGACAGCATTGTCCGCTAAGAAACTTTGGTTTTTTATATCTGTGTTCCTCTGTTTTCTATCCGATTTCTCTGTCTTATGTATCAGTACTTAAGTATATCGAAAAACAATGAACACTGCTGATATATGGGAGACGAAGGATGGATCAGTTAAACAAAGAAGTAAAGAGCTGTGGTACTGATATTGCTCAGGGTACTGATACTGTGGGATTGAAGACTGGTCAGGGGAGATACTAACAAGGCAGAGACTCCTGTGAATAATCTACAATATGCCTGTATTAAAGAATAGCGTGCTCCGGACGCTGCGGATATTTCTGACAACGATGTATTTGTTTTTGGTCCTGATAACGATACCGATAAGTTTCCAGGTCGGAGGGCTAGATTGTGGACTTTCATTTACTGTGACACTGTTTGCGCTTTATTTTGTCTCCACGACTTTCAAATTGGTTCTTCTGGATCGCGGATCTGCACTTTCTTCTATGATCTACTATCTGCAACATCTCCTTATACCCTCAGTGTTGTTCATGTTCTTGTCATATTTCCAGAACATTAGCTCAAACAAGATGGATTCGGAGTACTTCAGGCTTTTTTGGAACGTGATGGTTCGACCATGGCAGCTATCGCTAATACATTCGACTCCCATCTTCACTTTATTGGAAGGTGTTTTCACTATTCTTGCCATCCAGGCCATCGGCGAAACCGAGAGATGGCTCAAAGTAAACAGGAGAAGTAACCTGTGGGTCATTATAAGTCTTTTGATCAGTGGTGTTATAATTACTTTGGCGCTTTTCTACTTTTACAGAATATACGTCACTCCAAGCTGGGAGCTATCCACAACCAATGCTTCGCTGCTCGGGTTTACCTTTTCTATCGTCTGTGGAATTGGGCTCTACGGAATCAATGGTTCGGGATCCGTCATTGAGAGCTCTTTGTTCTTTGCTTACATGGTACGAAATGTGTACGAACTCAGTCCCAAGATGGCTATGAATGCAATGGACGAGATATTCGATGTGGTGAAGGAGACATGGAATTTGCATCAATCGAATTTACCAAAGAAGGACAACTTGATCGAACTTATGACCAAAAACTACCACATGATCCGTAGCCAGATCATGGAACATACCTCATCTCACCATAGCTACATCAAAATGCTGGGTAAATTCAACTGGATGATAAACCCGGTGTGGAAATCAATAAAGCATTTTACCAAGAGTGTACCTATCAGTCTCCAGGAAATATTCGTTGTGACATTCAAACTAGCAAGAGAGAGCATAATACCAGCCGTGGTAATAAATTTGGTTTTCAGACTATTGATATTCTACAGCGCAACTCGAATCATACCTACGTTGCAAAGGGATACCAAAGAACGCCGTAGTTTCAGAAGGATCATGAACTTTGTGTACTGGTACTCTCCATGCATTATCATAGCCATGTACACTCACTTGATTCTTAGGTATAGCGGTCAGTTGAAGAATGATCTCTGCATATGGGGCTGTTTTCCGTACGAGACAGGATCAAAGGTCATCGTTGATTCATGGGCCTTCTGGAATTGGTGCAATATTTACTCGACGATGATCATATACGCTTTGGAATTAATGGGCGGTGGAAAGTAAGGCAGCACCGTCGACTCCAAAAAATAGTTTACACCTCCACAGACTGCGCGTGGTTTACTCTTATTGCAGCTGTCATGAGGTTACAGTAGGTAGATAGAATACATAGGAAGTTTAGAATTCCCAGTTTGTAACACAAGAAATTTTGAATACACACGGAATCACAAATCTTCTCCACAAGTCAACACATATCAATGTAGTGAATCACGGCAACCTCTTCAGATCAGCTGAAATACTACTATACTTCGGTCAATTTAGAAAACTTAAATCAGTACGTTAGTAAAAGCAAGTCTCGTCCATGCTATTTTTATAGCTCAGAGCTTGACTCTATGTTGCATTGGTATTTCATCACGATAAGTTTTCTAAACGATCCAAACGTAACATGATATGAGAGGATACTCCACTGAGTATACGTTTCAAAGAAAAATGTGTGACAACCTGGCATATTTGACTATGCAAAAGTGCACAAGATTCCATAGCTTTTCCAGGAAGAGCGCCGGAAAACGCACTTCAGGTCGTTGTAAAATGAAGGAGAGTCTCATGAACCGAGAATAGTAAGCTCCATTGGGTTACCTACCCGTCATAAAACGCTTCGGCAATCGTCATAACTTTGGTTTAAAGTGAAAAATCACTTCAGTACCCAAGACACAGAAAAAGCCAAAGGCTAAATCCGGATGGAAACTGACACATACAGAGCTGTGAGGCCCTGCATGTGTCAGTTAATGAGTTGATTTAAAGAGTTTAAAAGTTTTTAAATCTCATTGCGTTTTCCGCTAACGAACTGGTGGGAGACTTTCAACCCAAAGCTATCAATTTGTTGAACATCAGAAAAGCATGAGTTCCTCTGTGTTCCTTGTGTAAGCTTCGAAAGGTGACGATTCTTCGGTTATAAAACTCTCACCGGAGGGAAAACCGAACATTAGACGACCAAGGACTGCGACAACATTATTAGCCAGACTGAAAGAAATCCATCCTCTTCGCTAATTTTTCACTTTATAGAGACTGAATCATCCTTGCGTTACCCGAATTTCGTGATAGTAGAAATTTAGGGCTGATATATGTCTAAAGTACTATGGTATAGGTTGAGGTTGATAGGCTGTAATTATGAAAGCTGCGGTATGCTAATCTTACAGCCCATATTAATTCAATTTGGATTTTATTAATTTGTCGGGTTTGAGTTCTTTTCTGGTGTAAATGAGAGTGACTTGAGTGAGTCTTCATACCAGCGGAAATTATTTTGACTATGAGTGGATCTTACTGGGATTCTAGCCAGAGGCATAAATGGAAATATACGAAGGAGTATCTAGCGAAAGAGAAGCAGAAACTCTGGCAGATGGAATGTCAGATGTTTCCTCAGGGACTAAATATAACAATACATGACTCTAAGCTGAACAAGCAAGTCACCACAAATATTCCAGTAACGCAAAGAGATCTGCATTATGACCGGGATTACAACTTACGTATCTACTGCTACTTCCTGATCATGAAGCTAGGCAGAAGGCTCAACATACGGCAGTGTGCGTTGGTAACAGCACATGTATATTTGAGTCGATTCCTGCTTCGAGCGAGCGTTCGAGAGGTGAATCTGTATCTGCTTATTACGACGTGCATATATCTCGCTTGCAAAGTGGAAGAATGTCCTCAACACATTCGAACGCTAGTGAACGAGGCCCGCTCATTGTGGCCTGAATTCATACCACCAGACGTCACAAAAGTGACTGAATTCGAATTTTACCTAATAGAGGAGTTGCAATCCTACTTAATCGTGCATCATCCTTACCGTTCCCTGGAACAGATCGAAAAGGCGTTAGCATCTCCAAAGTTCAACTACACTTTGTCTGACGAGGAGTTACAGAAAATCTGGTCTTTAATAAATGACAGTTACGCTACAGATGTACATCTGCTGTACTCTCCGCACGTTATTGCCATCGGTTGTCTCTTTGCAGTATCATGCATCATACACAAGCCAGAAGATAATTCCAAACGCAGTAAAATCAACATGTTCATCGCAGAAACACAAGTCAACCTGGAAGAAGTCATGTGCATTCTCCAGGAACTCATATCACTCTACGACCATTGGGACAAATATAACGAGCTTCGGATAAGGGCTCTATTGCACGAGCTGTACTTACGTCAGACCAATAATTCAGGGCAGTGACCAAAAATAATTAGGCTAGAATAATATTTCGAGATAGCTAAATTTCACCAACAGAGCGCAGAACACAGTCAAAACGCGGATAAACCCTGTAGTTCATGCCCGAACATGAACTTCAACCCATTGATCCCTTGATCAGCACCAGAGACATAATTTCTTCCATATTTAGCCACTCTTTCTTTCTTTTCCATATATCTCAGCAGTTACAGTGACAGTTTTCTTGAAACATACCGATCTGAAAAAATCTGAAGATGGTTCGAATCAACTTTGCACAATAGTTAACGTGTATGTTAGATGAAGAAAAAGATTCCACGTAGTATAACAGACTGCCGGATTGAGGTAAGAAGTTCATGGTGAGCTCCATTTGAGTGTTGGTGCATATTTTTTTGGCGTTGTTTTGACCTATTATTCGCTGAGTTTAGCCCAAAACGTGTAAGAAGATATTGCATCTCAGATGTCTTCTGAACTTAGACAAAGGTATGCTGTGGAAGATGCTACCGCCACATTTGCGAGGGTAAGTTTCAATGAGAAGGATCTTAGTCCGAAAAAGCCCACGCATCCAAAGCATCACGTACCCTCCGTGTCGAAAGTGGATAGATATTCGATTTTTTTGTCCTTGGTTTTATTGACACTATTGTTGATAACGAACAGGTTCTATCCCGAACTGGCGCACAAGTTTTTCCAGCTGCAATATGAGTATGCTGATAGTCCGGGATGCTATGACATTGGGCTGGACGACGGTTGCATAATTTTCACTTTCATTATTGTCTTTTGTTTGGTGAGGTCGTTTCTACTGGAATTTGTATTGAAACCAATTGCCAGAACAAAATTCAACATAAGATCTCATAAAGCATTACAGAGGTTTGGGGAGCAAGGATGGTCTCTGATTTACTACTCCTTCTCGTGGACCTTTGGGTTCTACTTGTACTATCACTCTCCTTATTTTTTCAACATTGATCATATTTATTTGAACTGGCCTCACGACAGACTTACTGGCCCATTCAAGACGTACTATCTATTCCAAATTGCTTCATGGTTCCATCAAATAATTGTTCTAAATGTGGAAGAAAGACGTAAAGATTTTTGGCAGATGTTTGCCCATCACATTATCACCGTTGCCTTAACTACAGGCTCATACTACTATTACTTCACCAGAATCGGAAACGTGATTTTGATAATCATGGATATTGTGGATGTGCTGCTCTCTTCTGCCAAAATGTTGAAGTACTGTGGGTTTAGCACGGCCTGTGACTACATGTTTGTCTTTTTCTTATTTTGGTGGGTAATGTTAAGACACATAGTTTATGACTACACTACCTACCAGACCTGGTTAAGGGCAAAGTCCTTGATGTCTACCAGTGAATGTGTCCCTGGGCTAATTCAAAAAAGATGCTGGAACTCAACGGTTATCAACGTTTTTCTTACCTTACTGGGAGGATTACAGGTTATCACTTGCATCTGGATGTATCTCATTATAAGGGTCCTGATAAAAGTTATCAAAGGAGTCGGAGCTGAAGATGTCAGAAGCGACGACGAAGACGAGGATCTAAGCGATTGATAGATTTTTGTTTATTGTACATTATGTCTTATACGTTCTCACCAACTACTTCAATTTGCTGAGCATTCAAACTTTCAGCATAAACATTAATTATCCATACCGTGGCCGCTATACTCATTGGTGGTGATCTTACTAAGAAGGAAAAGGTTGAGATCTGGAACAATTTCGTTGCTTCAAATGTTTTATCTTTTCCGTGGAAGTTACCATTAGAGAGTTAGATATTTACGGGAACACTAAATGCATACATTATACAGTTGTTTGTACAATTTCATGTTACAACATGTTAACAGTCACCCAAAGTAGGTGAGAATATGTATCATAGGAACAACGTAATCAAAACACAAGCAACCATTACAAAAGTGCCATACCAAGTTAACGCAATACTTGCATACCTGTGGACTTTTTCCCACTTTTCGATTCTCAACCCATTCATTAGAGATTCTGTGCCTATTAGTTTCCAGCCGAAGAGACCAGGTAAAATAAACGAAATAGAAGTGGAACCAACCGCTCCTACTAGTGCAAGAACCAATGCAAATGATTTCACCTTGAAGGCTAATGCATACAAAATGCCCAACAACACAAATGTTACTATTAGGAATCTAGAATGAGGGAATGGTACCGCTTCCGTACTCTCATCGGCATGCGTCTCATCATCATTTTCCGAGGCCCTTGGTAATGACTGATAAGTGTTGACAAAGGATTCGTCAGGGGATACACCCAGTTCTTGATCCAGATATTCTCTATCTTCTTCGCTGTCTATCTCTAAAGTTATAGGGCCGGACCTCTCAGATGGTTCGGTGCTTGTTCCATAATTCAGCTGTAGCCAATGGATCATGTTGTTTGTAGATATACGGCAGGGGTGGAATAGCAATGGGAAAGATAGAATAACCATAAAACCAAGACTGAAATTAGCTAGTTTCGAGGCAATGTTGTTAGAGGTGTAGTTTAACATGACATTGCCCTCGGTCTTTTCACCAAACGTAAGATACCCAAACAACCCAACGATAATGAAGCAGGCAGCGGATATTACAATGGAAATGTTGATGACAGATTTAATGTTCGTCATAGAATTATCCTGTAACTCATTGATGATCGAAAATAAGTTCATTGAGCCTGTAAATGCGAATACAATGATGCTAAAGGTGGAAAGAATTCCAGTGGAATCAAAGATGGAAACCCAGTGCACCTTGGGTCTTGGATAATCGTTGAAAAAGTAGCTTCCAATAATGAAAAGACCAATATATGACAACCCGACAATGGCAAGAACGCTGGTATGTCTAAGGCTGTCAATCTGTTTGAATAAGGATACTGGGACAATAACTAGCGCAGAAAGCAGTATCCAAGTCGACCTTTCGCCCCCAAATAGTGCAGGGAACACGTCTCCTATAATGATCAAATAAGAAAGGGCGACGCCGAAGCACTGGATGAACATAGCAAAGTCAAACAGAAGCGATAGGTTTGGATAAGTGATGGAGCAAAGAGTGAAAAAAGACGAATGCCTTGGGTTGATCAAAGTCTTAGAGCATTTCGCCAGAATAAAAAGCCCGTACCACGATGTGAAAGCCGCTACCATAATTAGGACAACGGTCAAGAGAACTCCGTCTGCTCTGTATGCATAAGGAACCGCAAGCATTCCTGCCCCGACAATAGTCTTTACGAGATTGACAGTGGCAGATTCAACGGTTCTTGCCACAAACATATTTATTTTCAGCTGCATCTAATCAAACCACCAAATAGTCCAAGTCTGAACAGTTTAAACCTACCCAGGTATGCTAGAATGCTCAGAAGCTTCAAACAGAGATTAAGGGACCTGTAGCACTGCCTCACAAAATTAACCACGAAAAAGCCTGGTGGAAAACCAGTCTAATAGAAGTATATCACGATTCGCTTACGATCAAGTAACTTTAACCCTTATCTAAGCAAGTTAAAAGACAAGACTGGTCCACATGTCTTTCAATGCCATGGACATACAATCAAATTGCATTATATCTGAAGTTTCCTTATTGATATACATGTTATCGATATGAAAAAAAGACATAATCAAAAAAGCCTGAGAAGATGCAGAGTCATCACACAGCAGTTCACGATAGTATTGAAGGCCGAAACTGTGCGTTGTGGGGCAAGGAATACATGACATACAAGGTACTTAAGGTACTTAGACAACCTTTGATTTTGAAGCTTGCAGCTGTTGCTGAAGTGGAGCAAAACCTATAGTAAATTGAACAGTGGCAGCGAAGCACCTGTTCTGTCAGCATGGATCACAAAAGAGTTCAGCCAAAGGGCACTCACGAGGCCAGAAGTGGCCATAAAACCATGAATGCGAAGGCACTTGATTCAGAATTGGCTTTAGTGGACAGATTGAGGTTCAATTCAGGGTTTGAGCCGGATCATTTGGCACTGATGTTGGATAACGATAGAGAACTATTGAATCGCGTAGAGCAGATCAAAGCGCAGTTTCACGACACAACCAGCAGCGCCTTCAGCACTGAAGAAGACGCTGACGATATCCCTGATGCAGAGGAACATTTGGCACGGAGTCAAGAGGTTCTCTCGGCTTCCAAGAATTCGGGGGGCTCCGAGGTAATACCGCCTGAGAATTTCAGCCACGTCTGCGGAGAGATATACAGGTCTAGCTTCCCGAGGCCAGAGAACTTTCCATTTCTAAGAGACCGGTTGAAGCTCAAGAGCATTCTCGTACTGATACCGGAAGAGTATCCAGCTGAAAATAGAAGATTCATGGACGAAACGGGAATCAACCTGTTTCAAGTCGGAATGAGTGGGAACAAAGAGCCCTTTGTGAACATCCCCAGCGATTTGTTGACTAAAGCGTTGGAGGTCGTGCTTAATCCTGACAATCATCCGATTTTAATCCATTGCAATAGGGGCAAGCACAGAACGGGATGTCTAGTTGGTTGTATTCGAAAGTTACAAAACTGGTCATTGACCATGATATTTGATGAGTATCGGAGATTCGCATTCCCAAAAGTACGAGCTTTGGACCAGCAGTTTATAGAACTATACGATGACACCGATATTATAAAACTCGTGAAAGAGAAGGACTGGCTCGCGGTAGAATGGTAAAGTCAAGGATCTGTGAACTTTTCGAGGTTCAAATTCGAATTTAGTTTCTTGTATTCGTTTACTAGCGTTCATAGCATCAATTAGTTACGGCTTCAGATCGCGAACACGCCACGGCGATACTTCAAACACGATTATCGTAAGAGACCTTAATTTCAGTAACCTTATTTCAACCACTCAACATTTCAACTATCGGTTCGAGCTTTTGCAAGCCTTCGAAGAGGGTAGCCAATAGCTCATTTGAAGCCAGAAGCGATGAATCTTCTACCGTATAACACTGCATTGCCTGCTGAAACGGTCGTTAGCAACAAGGGCCAAACTTTCCCATACCGCAACGCTTTCACTGAACCACGTCCACCCACTAAGAGATACAACGAGTTCCATGCCGCCAAAAATCCACTTCCTGACTCTACATCGCCATCGTAGATCATGTATCCACCAAGGGCATTGGCAATACCGAACATGAGCGAGATAGTCTTTGGGGGACCGAAGAATTTTGGTCTGGTAAATGCTGAGAATACGGATTGATTTTGAGCAACCAGCGACGCCGGCGTCTGAGTTGCTGGAGAGAGTGTTGGTGTAGCAAGCAACATGGCTCCGTTAATCCACGCTAAGTAGGGAGTCTGGGACCATTCGTAAACGTTTTGCAGTTCAGTGCCGGACATTATTCAAATGAGTAGGTATTAAGGGTCTCTTAATGCTGCTAAGGAAAGTGGAATGTAAGACTCGTTACTTCACACTTATAATGACTAGCTATTCAGATCAACGTATATATACACGAACGTTTGTGAAAGCGCCTGCAGCCAGACCACAGCTGTCACTGATATACCTAACCGAAATGGCTTTTTTTTTTTATATAGAATAAGGTTCAAACGCTATGAAGCTTCTTTTTCGCAAAAACTGCAGCAACGAACAGAGTACGCCATAACGTCCCTGAGCGTAGACCCGAGCTACACCTCACCATGGCGTTAGATCTTGCCCCAATTTTGGATCTGAATGTATTCCAAATAATCTTTAATGTTACATGACAAAGGCCCTTCTGCAAGGGTCTTCTAAGCTAGAGAAACTAAAGTATACAATACTTTTGGCAACTGTAAACTGGAGAACCGAATTAAAAAGCGATCTATGATCTTTCACCTCTCAATCTTCTGGCCAACTTGATGTCCTTCTTCTGGATGGTGACTCTCTTGGCGTGAATAGCAGCCAAGTTGGTGTCTTCGAACAAGGAGACCAAGTAAGCTTCAACGGATTCTTGTAGGGCACCGATGGCGGAAGACTGGAATCTCAAGTCGGTCTTGAAATCCTGAGCGATTTCTCTGACCAATCTCTGGAATGGCAACTTTCTGATCAAAAGTTCAGTCGACTTTTGGAATCTTCTGATTTCTCTCAAGGCGACGGTACCTGGCTTATATCTGTGAGGCTTCTTCACACCACCGGTGGATGGAGCGGACTTTCTGGCAGCCTTAGAGGCTAGCTGCTTTCTTGGGGCCTTACCACCAGTAGACTTTCTTGCTGTTTGCTTTGTTCTGGCCATTGTTGGTTGTTGGTTGTACTCTCTTTCAGCTCTAACCTTAACACATTTAATCTGTATCTCCCAAGTACAAGGAAAGGCATATTAAGAAAAGCACCTCTTTATATAACAATACGCCACGATCATCACTTCTATCTCTCAGCACAAAACGCTTTCTCTGCCTGCCCATTACTCACCAAAACCGAGACGAAAAAGAAACAACCAAACTCACGAGCCTATCACGCTGCGAAACAACGGTACCATTCCGCTTTGCTGTGAGGTCAGCATTGAGCGAGCCTAGTAGGCGAACCTCACGGCACCCGCGCGAAAACCGCAGTCCGTCGGTTGCAACCGGTTTGTGTCGCGATCGTAAGCCTGTAAGCCGGTGTCAGACGGAGAGAAGGAAATTAGGAAAGTCATTTTTGGAGGTATCTCTGGGCACGTGTGAATCTCTGGGCACGGTTTACCAAGAACGGCAGGTTTCGCGTCAGTGTCGGCTTGAGGAGAAAAGACGCGTGCCAGAGGCTTCGCGTACTGAAGCGACCGTGCTCATAGTAATTGGGATTTGTGCAAGCGAAATTCCAGGTCCGCATTCTGCTGAGAGCACCAGGCCATTGTTGGCCTGATTCACCGTACTATGGGCAGTTGGCAACGGGTATCGATACAGGGCGAAATTTGAGGAGATTCCGATTGCGATCGTGACAGTACAGCGCTGTTGTGGTAAAGCGTGGCGGAAATCGGGAGTTTTGAGTGATTGTGATATATAAGAGGAGAGAATTGAGAGAAGGGAGGATAAGTGTGCTGAGTGAAAGTGTAAGTTTGTCGTTGAACATTTGAAGTCTCTCATATAGAGCTGCAAACAACAAATAATAACAAGAAATGTCCGGTAGAGGTAAAGGTGGTAAAGGTCTAGGTAAAGGTGGTGCCAAGCGTCACAGAAAGATTCTTAGAGATAACATCCAGGGTATCACTAAGCCAGCTATCAGAAGATTAGCCAGAAGAGGTGGTGTCAAGCGTATCTCCGGTTTGATCTACGAAGAAGTGCGTAATGTGTTGAAGACCTTCTTGGAGTCTGTCATCAGAGACGCTGTCACTTACACTGAGCACGCCAAGAGAAAGACTGTTACTTCTTTGGACGTCGTGTACGCTTTGAAGAGACAAGGAAGAACTTTGTACGGTTTCGGTGGTTAATCAGCCTTGCAAGAAAGTCCCGTCTCATTCTCATCTGTGCCGCGCGGTATCCTACCTGCGCGCGAATTTTTTAAGTATAATGTTTTGCTGCCAATGGTGTGCACAGGGCCTGCCGGTGGCCAGGCTTCTGAACACGTTGCAGCGTGCATTACTGTGTATTATTACTGAATAAATATTTCTAAGAATCCTATACGTTTTTGGTAAAAACCATCTAGTTTTTCTCATGCTCCTTCTTGTAGTCTTCTGCTACTTCGGCCATGACCTGGGTTGCGTTCAGGGGCAGGTGCGTGTCTGCCACCTCCATTGCCACTTCAAACCAGTGGAATCCGCATATAGAGTTATCTTCCACTTCTGGAATCTTCGGGCACTGGCATCTACAACCGCTTCCTGTATCCTTGGAAGCACTTATCTTGTCTGATTTGAACAGATGCATGGCTCTTTCACGCATGCTCATCCTCTGGAACTCGTTTTGGAAAATCTTGGTATATTGATCCCGTTCATGATATGGCAGTTGTTTGTCCTTTTTGTTGGCAGGACAATGTCCAATGGTGGAATGCTGGTAACCGATGTCTCGGAAGTAGTGGATATCCTTGACATCCAATGATAGTGCAAGCCCTAGCGAATGCACTGGGGCATCGCCCCATCTTTCTCGCCAAAAGCCTCCCCAGTTTTCAAGATATTGGAAGTATTTGTTGTATAAGTCGTTGTCGAAAACGTCGACACGAGCGATCTCGAAATTTGACCAGAAGTGACACCAGTTGTACTCCTCGTCATAGAATTTATCCTCCACCACTGGAACCTTACGTGTGCTCCGGTGCGCCAGTTCTTCTATCAGCTCGTCACTGGGGGCCTCTCCCTTTTTCCATTTGGCCCCAAAGTGGTCAATTAGAAACTCGTGACTGACCTCGGCGTTCATTTCATGTTCATGGTTTACAAAATTATTGAGATGTTCATCTCCATCTAACACTTTGTAACTTCTGGTGAAAACTTTCCACAACGAGCTGGGTTTCAGATTGTTCTTTTTGATAAACGCTTGAGTGGCCCTAAATAAGTTGGGAACTGTCCAATATAGCTCTTTGATCACTATCGTAAATCCATATTTCTTTCCAGACTTTTGCATCTCGAAGAACGGGTCGTATGTGATATCACAGAAAAATTCCACATCTGGTTCTATACGCCAGTACCACTCGTATTTCTGAACTGCCTCGTGCCTGTAGAATAACCCCGAGTAAAACCGACACATTTTATGATACGAGGGAAGATTTCCGTACATGATCCCGCGATCACCTTGCGATTCAATGTAATGCTTGAATTCCACGTCTTCTTCATTTGGAAAGTTCCACACAGAGTCTTCTATTTGTCCGAATATGACATCTGCAGTCGTCAATGATCGTATTCTCTCCTGGAAATGCTCTGTGAAAGGCTGATTGTTTAAGAACACATAAGGATATTGAAACCATTGGTTGAACCTTCTTTCCAGGGACATTATGGAAGCAACCACACCATCTAAATCTTCGTTCCTTGTTAACATCAAAAACGTTGCATTTTGTTTCACGTAGCTGTCATCCTTTAAATATCTCTCGGTGTCTACGCATCCTTCATGAAATGGACGATCTATTCTGGATGCCATGTCCCTAACGGAAAAAAATGTCTTGTTCGGATCTACATTGGACTCTTCGTTAAGCAATATGAACCATGCCCCGAATGTTATCACACATATCAGCACTATCAGCTGGATAATCCGTTTAGTTGGCCTAAATGACCTGTATGTCGCCATATTAATGCAAAAAAGCCGCAATGAACGTTAGTCGGTCGAGTTGACGCTAGAAAAAAAGGATTTTAGTGCAATACTGTCCATGAATGAGTTCCAGCGGCCCAATTTACGGTCTGGTTCTACAACGGCTCGAATATCCGTCCCTATTTAGCGCATCATACTTCATTTCAACATAGGAAGATTAGCGTTTATTCGTATTAACTTTAATTTTTGATATTTTAAATCCCGATGAGCTAACAGTCATGAAAAGATAAGAATAAGACTTAAGGTGTTAAACTAATAATACACATACCGTCAAATTGAGCGGTATATAAAACGGATTTTGATGACAGACGGCCATCCACACTATGTAACTAATGTGGGGATGAATTGGTCGGGTTTTTGTTCGATGCAAAGGACATATTATATTGTTCACTTGAACGGCGCAGGTGGTTGTCCGGTTAATTTCCTTATCAATGAAATGTCATCAGTAACTTCTTCCGGATTTAGAGACTGCAATATTGGTGCACTTTTAGTTGACAGCCGCTGGTGGCCCCTACTTGGCTTTTTGTCCTTCTCCTTTTCGCCAAACAACAAATGCTGCAACTCTGAAGAGTCGCTCAAATATTGCATTAGTTCCGCATCGCTGTTCGTATTACTCGACTTACCGCTTTCGTTTGCAGTCGTATTGCTAGCTGGCGTTTGCGCTTTACTCTGATTCGTGGCAGCACGCCTACGCAGTGATCTCCGATCTGTTGTGTTCCCAGTCTCGTTCCCGCTTTCCGTTTGGCTCATATCATTGGGCGAAGAATCCCAAGCTGAGAAATTAGCTGTGTTCTGCGTCGAGCTTCTGGTGTGCTTCTGAAACTTACCTCTTGAATAGTCCATGGAATACGACTGCGTGTTTGCCACATCCAACAATAGCCTCTCCTCCTGCAGCTTTTTGACAGTCTTCTGCAAGGACTCGTACAGCATCTCTTTGCACAGCTTGATCATTCTCTCGTGCTCTTGCTTAGCGTTCTCTATGTCCTCCTGAAACTCCAGCTTCGATCTGTAGACACGGTACTCCTCGTACAGCCGTAACCGTACCAGTTCAAGATCTCTGTCCTCTTCCAGATCTCGCAGTTTCCTCAAAAGCTCGGTGTTGTTTCCCTGGTGCAGCGTGGTCAAGTCCGTCTGCAGAAGCGTGAGCCTGTCCCGATAGTGCACGTCTTTGTCCTTAGCGAACGACGTTCTGATCTTGGCGACTTTGCCTTCGAACTGCAGTCTCTTCTTGTCCTTCCGACTCAAATCCTGCGAGACCGGTCCTACTGCAGGAGCAGCCGCAGCGGCTGTGACGCTGGGCTTACCAACCTGCGTTTTCTTGCCCGTAACGCTTACGCCGGACCGTGGTATCTCCGCCATGTCTTCTCGAGAAGTGCGACTGACTGGCCACAAGCTTTCACCGCTATCTCTCTTACTTGCGTGAACTGCAGACAACTACAGCTAATCTCCCGGCAATATCCTGAAAGTGAAAAGTCTGGATGCTAGTGCAGTTTCCTACTTGACTATTCACGAATCCAGAATCCAACAGCCAGAACCAACTACATTCAAGCCCGTAACTGATCTGATGTGATATTGTATCAACGTACGTAACCTTATTGAAGCAACTATAACCATCAAAGTCCGGGTAACAAGTTTCTCCAGAAACACTCCTTTCCTCTTCCATTCCAGTTCGAACCCCAGCTGGAGCTTAATTTCGCTGAAAATTAGCAAACACCCTGTTTCTTTTTTTGCTTCCACAATCGGATTTCGGAACAAAAAACCTTTCCATGATTACCCTATCGGGGGAGAATTGAGATTTTTGTGTCTTTTTGGTCGATTACATCAAATGGCAGAACCACCGTTGATGTGAACTTTTAGTACTGCAGTAAGGTTGTAGTTGTTTATCATCATTATTACATGGTTTTTCCATAAAAGCTTTAAATGAGAAAATGAGTTTTCATAAAGGTTAAATGTATGATAGTCAGATGAAATTTAAAGGGTATAATTTTGTATTTAGGGTGTTTTCAGGCTTTCGAGGATAATCTGCAACGAGTTTTACCAGCGAAACGAGATTCTGAGACTGTGAGACGTTTTTCTGACCTTTTAGAGTTACCGTTGTGTGATAAACTTTGCTCTTCGCGCAAGAGATAAAGAAGAAGCAAGAGGAAGGCAAGACTGGAGCTGACGTACAGAGCGGTTGCAGATCTTAGCAGGGAATTTTAGAAAAGGTTTCTAGTTTTCAGGACTTATAGTCCCATCAACAGGTGGAGCACAGGACGAAGCCTCTGTCTTCTGTGACAAATAGTGTGGGGAAGATCATCACTGGGCTTCAATTTTTACCGTTATGTTTGACGCAAATTTCAACTCTGAGCTGTTTCCGGAGCTAGAGGCGAAGTTCGACTCAGAGCGCAAGCCTTTACAGACCGTGAAAGATGGGGTACCGCTGTCGGAGTTCAGTAGCGAAATTCTGGCGGGGTTCAAGACTTTTGGATCTGCGGTACACGGGGACGAAGAGTCACCAAAGCTGAAAGACACCCTGTTGGGACACAGTGTCAGTGTTGAAGAGGGCCGCCTGCCGGGTATGGTACCCAGCTTGCGGATTAACGGGGTCATCGCCAACGATGCTATGTTCAATGAGATGCCGCAGTCTGCAAAGCACATGGCACATCATGAGGGCAGAAAGCAGCCAACGAAACATCAAGAAAAACTGCGGTCAACGACTACAGAACCCTCTTTCCTGTTTCCAACTATGTCCTCTGCAGACGTTGAGAATCTGGACACCATTTCGTCCGGGTCAACCTCCCCATACATGTATCCTTGCGATGTATCCACCTCGCCTGCCACAGCGTACCTCACAATAGATAGCGACGCCGACGAGCTGTTGAGTATGCATTCGGATTTATCAGACGCATCCAAAGAATACCACTATGTCTCCAATCTTGAGGATTTACAACAGCTTACTGATGGCTTCGATTTTGATTTATCGTCTCAACTGGGGGACTCGGAGTTCCAAAAATTTCAGCCTCTACAGGAGCCCGTACAGCTGGACTGTGTCAAGCAAGCAACATCGCAAAACGATACGTCCGCTAAAGCTAACGCCTCCAACTTTACTCCGCCCAAGATTCATATCGAAGAGTTCGAGTCCCGTTCTGAGTCATCAAAGGCTCTGCCGAGACTTGGAACTGGAACCGGGGGGACTTCTTTCGACACAAACCAGTCTGAGCTCTCCACACCGTCGTCCTCTTCATTTGGGTTCAATGCGACACAGGACAACTCGTTAGAGATGAGTACTGGCAGAATGGGGAGTAAATTAGGCATGCAAGATCAATTTTTTTTGGATGGCGGAGCTTCTCCACATCAAGATTTGCTCTCTGTGTCTCCACTACCGACTGACATTATGTTGGAGAATGACTCTATTTCAGATACTTTCGACAAGATGCTGCAAGGACGCAAGAATAACAGCAGGAAGAAATCAATATCTAATAGCACGAGGTCCAGGTCTCGCTCAAGGACGTCCACTGCAAAATCAAAGTCGTCAAGATCACTGTCGCCAGACGAGCGCGCTCGTTCTTTAAGTAACGATCGTGACCATCTTTTAAGACTGGGTGGTAAGCTACCAAAATCTGATGAACCGGCTGAAGACACTGGAGAAACCACCTTGAACAAAATCGGAACAACAAAGAAGAAGCAAGCACAAAAACATCCTGCTGTATATGAATGTCCAATCTGCGGCAAAAAATTCACTAGACCTTACAATTTGAAGTCACATCTTCGATCGCACACTAACGAGAAACCGTATATTTGCTCTGTTTGCGGAAAAGGCTTTTCTCGGATGCACGATAAGAACCGTCACGAGGACCTCCATTCAGGTAAGAAGAGATACGTATGTGGGGGGCTCTTGAAGAATGGTCAGCCTTGGGGCTGTGGTAAGAAGTTTGCCAGAAGTGACGCCCTAGGAAGGCATTTCAAAACAGCATTGGGCAAACGTTGCATAATGCCCCTATTCGAAGAGGCTGAACGTGAAAAGAGGACCAAAGAGGAAGCAGAGAAAAGCGCACTTCTCAATAAAGTCAGCGACTAATTTCATGTCGACTTGTTACATTTCACCAAAGTTGAATCAATAACGATACTCCAGCGCATCCGTTTTCAATAAGTTTCATTCGCTTGGCTTACATACGTTCTATAAAATTATTTCCTCTGCCCTTTGGCACTGTATTTCCCAATATGTAACATTACGAACTATTTCACACCTCTCAACTCACAAGTGAAGATTCTTTAGGATATCGTTTGGTCTCTTGCTATGCTTTCTGCACGTTAGTGTTTTAAAAATTACACAGCGCAGAACAGTACACGTACTCAACCGGAAAGACATAACAAAGTAATAACAGGTTCACGGCGTCTGGCGAACACCAATAAGCTGGGCACAACATTTATGGAGTCTCTTATACATGCACCATCTGGAATTGAGGATAGAGTCCATGATGGAGGCCTTGATAAAGGCGATACCACTACCCAGGAAGATTTCATTAGAGATCAGCAACGAGAGTTTCTGTTAGATCTATTCAAGAGGAACCAGCACACGCCTATTCACATTTCCCAAGTTGTTTTGAACGGTGCCGAGCAGCTCAGGGACGATGTAGTACAAAATTATTTGGCTGAGACTATCTACAAGGCCGATACCTTCGAACAATTATGCAAGTATTCAGATTGGTTTCATTATAAAATGGTGAACAATGGAATGGTAGAGTCGCTGTCGCAGAGTCTTGACAGCAGGGGTTCCTATTCAATTCGAGTCTCTGAAAGAAATTATGGTGACTCTGATAAACTTGTAAGTCTACCAGAAACACTTTCTGTGATCGATGTTCTTCCTTTAATCAGACTACATCCCATTAAAAGATTTAGTGCTAAGACTGGAACTAACATCGGAAATGGTGAAGGTGATGGATATATTCAATTTGAGCTGAGAAATATTTTTAGAGGTGGTGAGAAATTGACATTCGACGCTACTAAAGGAACGAAAACACATTCTTCATACTTGCTTAACTATTTTCATCCTTTAACATCTCCATGGTGGGTGAGTGACACTACACTATACAAAAACGCTCGTCAACTGGGGAACTGTGAACTATTTGTAAAAGGGATCACTACCGGTATCAAGAGCTCGTATTTTCAGGATGGCTCAATAAACCACGATTTTAGGTGGGAAAGTCTTCTGAGAAGTTGTGATGTAAAGTCTGCATTTGCGTCTTCCACTTTGTTGTTCTCAGCTGGTGATAATATCAAGCATTCCGTAGTACACACAATGTCTCAAGACACTAGAGATAATCACATTGCTCCAAACAACGGATACATGTGGAAGATTGCCAATGAATTGAGTTTAGGCAAACATTTGAAGACAAGCGTCGAGTGCAATGCAACTAAAAGCTGCTTGAAAAATAACTTCATCACTCTGAGTTCAACGGTAAAAGCTGGGTACATTCACAACTTTCATGCAAATACGTATCCCTTGCATATAATGGATAAGTTTTACAATGGTGGGAGCAATGATGTTAGAAGTTTCCAGCTGATGGGTTTGGGCCCAAGGGATATTTTTGATTATATTGGAGGAGATACGTCTTTGTCATACGGGTTAAGCATATTCAGTAAACTTCCATCCAAACGCTTCAATGATTCCAATTTCCGCTTGCATCTGTTCTTCAACGGAGGTAGGCTAATAAATCGTAACAATGCCACCGTTCAAGACGTTTTCCAGAAAATGCTATGTGAACATTCCCTGTCCACTGGATTTGGAATAGTGTTCAGACACCCAGTGGCTAAATTTGAACTAAATTTCACACTGCCGATAACTGCGCACAGTTCTGATGCCACAAGGAAAGGGTTCCAATACGGTATTGGCATTTCTTTCTTGTGATTACAAAGAAAAATCGTGTCATTGAACCTTCTTACAAGATTAGATATACACATGTACATGATGACTATCGTTAAGATCTCTAGTCATGCCCTAGCGTCACTTTTTTAAGATGTTATGGCTTTTTATTTGAGGTATCTACTGTTTACCGTGTTGAATCCAGGAATTGTGCCTTCTGACAACCTCTTTGATGATGAGTTTCTCGATATTTGTTTCTGCATCAGATATTTTGATCCAATCACCATCGCGCTCCTTGTCAGACACGAAAACAACTTCTTTATTTCTTGTTTGTAAAAGATTACCAATGACCAGTTGATGATTGTAACGTTCTAAAGCTTGGTGCGCCTTGTGGATCAATATGCTGTTATCAGTTTCCAACTTAAATGAAATTATCATCGCGTGGGTCGCCCATGATTCGACCAGTCTTCTAAGGAATTTGGGCACTGGATCGAGGTTTACAATGAGCTTTCCCTCCACTGTGGTAGAACTCTGACTCTCTTGATTCAGCGACTGGTTGGCTTCTTGCGACTGGATCTTATGCTGGGGAAGTCTCGAATATGGAACGAAAAAGTCCGACACTGCTGCCGCCAGATAGAATAAACATCCACTGTCGTTCATCAACGTTGCTACTGCCTTCAACGACCATAGATACTGGTTCACCGTGGTGAACGGTAGCATCAATAATCGTTTTTCCTTGAAGGTAAAACGATCGTAGTCCCGTTTATTACGCATTATGGAGTCCCTGTACTTCTCACAGATGGTTCCATCCTCGTTGAAGTAGTCTAAGAAGCTCATCTCTGTGTTATGAGTAAAGGGTCTGTTGAAAGGAGTCAGCGAGAATTCTCTGTGGAGAAATACCACGGAGTACCCATTGAAAAGGAACTGCTCGGCGCTAGAGGCACCACGAGTACCAGCGGAAAAGTTGTCGATAAACCGCACGGTGTTGTTTTCCAAGGGAACAGTTGTACCGCCTGAGGTAACAAGAACGATCTTATTGCGGCCCTGCGACCTCTGATACTCGATAAATTCTTTTGCCTCCGCTAGAAGATCGTCCAGATACACGGGCCGTGGATTGGTTCTAAAGTAGTTGTCCTCATCGCTCAGGTGTGCAACGGGCAATAGCGATTCGTCCACCGTCCGGTCAATAGCCTTGGAGACCTCTGTAATCGAGGTATGGATCCTTCTTCCAGTCATGATGCCGGTCAAGGGTCCAGTATCTCACTTGGAACTATCTAACCGACTGTGCAGCAACCTAAACCGCTAACTGGACGCCCTGCTAGCAGCTTGTTGTACCATCGCTTTACATGTCTCACTTCCCATGTCAACTAACGACTTGAGTCAGCAAAAAACATATCATATCACGTGACACTGTCTCTCAGAGAGAATCCAAAAAATTAAACGGCGGCTCCAATTTTGGTACCCCAACTGGCTCAGCGGTTCTTTCCATCACACCTCTCTTCAGATCGAATCTTGAACGCTGCACTACTTGATTCGATCACCACGCACGACGAGTTGGAAGCTGTATTCGGATTCAGACTTTTCCGATGAATTTTTCGAGTAATGCTGGGATTAGCGCAGTTTTCAGAGTATCTGTTTGGCTCGAGAGAAGTACTGTGGAAAGTTAGGAAATTTGAAAGTTTTAATTTAAAGGCTTTCCTGTCGTAAAGACACCCGATGGTTCTTTGATAGTACAGAAGGAATTAGAATTGCTGAAGGCATAAGTAGTCAATACCGTTCGTTTTTCAGGCATTGAGTGTCAGGAAATATTTTTATTGGCAGTTCTGGAATTGAAATCTAGTTTGGAGCGCGTTTTTCCCGTATTTGTTAAGATTTAACAGACCCAGTGGGACATAAAGTCAATTGAACGGTTCGATTGTACGATTTTGAGCGAATTGAGATCCGCAAAAAATTTGCTTGAAGGTCTGGCATTTAGTTTAGTGCTACCTCTGAATATATTTGGCGCTGTACGCGGTTTTCAGGAAATTTTGAAGTTATGTCTGCCGAAGAATCGCAGGTGAATCAGGCTTCGGTCGATGCTAAGGCCGAAAGTTCGGTCCCAGTTAACGTGGATAACAGCCAGCAGACTGACGTGGCAGAGCCCCAGGCTGCTGAAAGCAGCGAACCTGAAAAGAAAACCGAGCCAGAGACTCAGCAGAGCGAGGAATCGAACACTGCGCCCGTGTTGGCTACGCAGGGCGGAAGAGAAAAATCGGACAAGATTTTGTACGTTGGCAACTTGCCTAAAAGCATCGATGACGACCTTTTGAAACAGTACTTCCAGATTGGCGGCTCTATCTCGAGCGTGAAGATTATTCCTGACAAGAACAGCCAGGAGTGCAACTATGCGTTTGTGGAGTACTTTGAGCCTCATGACGCTAACGTGGCGTACCAGACTTTGAACGGCAAAGAAGTCGAGGGCAAAATTTTGAAGATTAACTGGGCGTTCCAGTCGCAACAAGTGAACAGCGACGAGACCTTCAATTTGTTTGTTGGTGATCTAAATGTCGACGTCGATGATGCTACTTTGGCTGGTACCTTCAGAGAGTTCCCATCGTTCATTCAGGCACACGTAATGTGGGACATGCAATCCGGAAGATCCAGAGGTTACGGATTCGTATCGTTTGGCGAGCAAGAACAAGCCAGAGTGGCAATGGAGACCAAGCAAGGGTTCGAGTTGAACGGTAGAGCTCTAAGAATCAACTGGGCGTCTAAGCGTGAACCACAGCAGAACCACCAGGGCGGCCAAAGAAGATTCGGCGGACCAACTGGCGGTCGTGGCGGGTTCCGCAATAACAACATGGGCCACAGGCATGCTGGCGGTCCTCCTCACCACCAGATGCAATCGCATCTACCACCTCAGTTGCAGCAGCAACCACCAATGGGAATGCCTCCAATGCACCAGGCTGCCTTGGTTCCGCCTCCAGTGGAACCAGAGGCCGTTGAGGACATGATGAGAAGAGCGCCACCAAGAGTGACAACGGCTTACATCGGTAACATCCCACATTTCGCTCAAGAACACGACTTGATTCCATTGTTGCAGAACTTTGGTTTCATCATCGATTTCAAGCACTACCCAGAGAAGGGCTGTTGTTTCATCAAATATGACACACACGAACAAGCCGCACTATGTATTGTGGCGTTAACAAACTTCCCATTCCACGGGAGAAATCTAAGAACCGGCTGGGGAAAGGAAAAGCCAACGTTCATCCGTCCTCAGCAGCAGCTGGGTCCAATGCAAGTTCCAATTCCAATGGTAGATCAGCAGCAACAGCAAGAACAATTCGAAGACCAGCAACTGCAACAGCAGCAACAGCTAGATACTGATCCTCATCATGAACAGGGACAGGAACAACCTCAGCAACAACAGCAGGAGCAGTAAATTCTCAGTTGAATGATAATCAGTGGTTTTTGAAAATTACTAATAACATGCACCAATTCTTCACTCTCTTCCTTGCCTCAGCTGGCAGCCTCCTCACGAAATGATGATTGTATACGTGATGATGACCCCTTATTGACTTTCGCCATATATATTGATATACACTCGTGAATACGTTACTACCAACTGGATCTATTGTAATTGCCAAACCAATTTAGTACTTAGACAACGTACAGAGAAGGAAGAAACCATTGAAAATGTAGCACTGTAAATGGGGTTCCGCCTGGACCGTCAGCTCACCATCACCTTTTCAGGGAAGATGTATCGTCACATCTTTTCAAGCTTAGTTAACTCGCAGTAATGAGATTTCTTACGTTATGCTGTCTATGTGGTTCTTACAACAAAAAGTGAAAAAAGTTAGATCCTGATAAATGTTAACTACTGTATAAGGTGAAGAGCATGATAAGTTCATGGATTGTCAGGCTTGTCTCAGCGTATGACAGACGGCAGTATTTGAATACCAGTATCATAATTCGGGCTATATTAGGTATAGAAAAATTTTTGTGGCTGTGAGTACTGAGGCAAGGATAATAGACGGTTTCTCTGAATACCCAGTTTTGAACATTTGTAACACACTTTGAGTGAGACCTATGGCAGAGCGGAAACCAGCTTTGAAAACTATTGATATTGAGTGAATTTATCAGATCCATCATTCGATTGTATGCTATCTACAATTCTGGAGAAGTGGGGTTTTGAGGAAAAGAAAGTTTTAAAAGCCATACTATTCGGATTTGTAGCTTCACTAATTCTATTGTACAAATACGAGTTTGATATCCCAAGGTTAGCCAGTTCGATAGTAGCCAATACCAAAGATTTTGCACAGCTTTTGAGTGAGAAAGTAATGCTTGGTCGCTGGGCTCCGAGATCTGCGGAGCAAGAAGAGATCATCGTGAAAAGAGGTGGATATATTGGTGGTTTAGTCAATGATGGAAACACCTGCTTCATGAACTCTGTGCTACAGTCGTTAGCGTCTAGTACAGAGCTTTCTAAATTTATGGAGGCAATAATAGAGGATGGGAACCCCCAGACACATAACGGTGCCTCAAAGGAAGAAAATGGTAAGCTCGAGAGTGAAAATGAGTCCGCTGTTCTTGATGAGGGCAAAGCCGAAGAAAACAAGGTAAAGGCTAAGGTTAGATCGTACGGGAAACGAAAGAAACTATCTCAACGTCAGACTGATTCTGAGATGTTGGCTCAGTCTAATGAGCCTAATATTCATTTCACCGCTGCGTTACAAGAATTATTCTCAAAGATTAATGCTAAACACTACCGTAACAGACCTTGGTTCAAAACAAACAAGCTCCTGAAAACAATGTCAAAGGCGCCTAACAAAAATATTCTGTTAGGATATGATCAAGAAGATGCGCAGGAATTCTTTCAAACTTTGTTATCCGAGTTAGAGAAGAATGTGCATAGTGTCTACGGAAAACCTCCTAAAGAAGTCGAGCCCGTTCCAATCGAAAAGTTACCGGAAGATGCTGTGATAGGCCAAGAAAGAATCGGTGAAATTGGTGATGTTTTCATTCCTACTGAACAGATAGACCCAAATTCCGTTCTGAGGTCTGACAAGCAGTTCTTTACCCCATTCAAAATCCTAACTCCGTTGGATGGATTAACTGCGGAAAGAATTGGCTGTTTACAATGTGGGGAAAACGGGGGAATTAGATACTCTGTGTTTTCAGGGCTCTCGTTAAATCTACCTGGCGACAATATTGGATCACCTATCAAGCTTTCGGAACTATTGGACGACTGGGCTAAGCCAGAGATAATCGAAGGTGTTGACTGTAACCGTTGTGCTCTGCTGGCTGTATTAGAGCATTTGAATGGCCAATTGGAAACCATAAAATCACAATCGGAACCAAATCAAAAGATTGTGTCCCTAATAGAGAACAGACTTAAGGAAGTGAAAGCAGTGTTGGCAAAACCGGCCATCGATGACGAAGACTTTAAGAAGATTCACACAGAAAACATGATTCGTAAATCCTCCAAGTCTAAACAAATTTTAATATCTAGACCTCCACCATTGTTGTCAATTCACATCAACAGATCTGTCTTTGATCCTCGCACTTACATGATCAGAAAAAACAACTCAAGGGTCATTTTTAAAACTAGACTGAATCTTTCTCCATGGTGCTGCAACTACAATGAGATCAATTTAGATGCTCGTTTGCCAATGTCTAAGAAAGAGGAAAAATGGCAAGAATCTTCTGAAGATGATGCCAATACAAACGAATACTACACAAAACTGCATCAGAGGTTTGAGAAAGAGTTTGAAGACAGCGAGGAAGAAAACAGTGACGATCAAATGTTCAAAAAGCCGTCCAGAACTGTTGAAAATTATGATCCGTTGAATGGTGCCGCTAGTTCCGGATCTGATTCAACTTCTGAGGATGATCTCGATGAGATAGAAGAGGTCGAAGTCGACGCTCTTGGAAACACTGTTGTGAAAAAGACCACCAAAAGACCCCTCCTTGGTGGCAACGAGGACATTCCCTCAGAAGGTGTTGATATAGAAGCCGATGAAGATGGTTCACTGGACAATGGACGTGATGAGGATATTCAGGACGATGAAGAGTATTCAGATAACGATGGCGAGTACGAAGACGAGGAAGATGATTCTGATGATTCCGAGGATTCGCTACCAGCTCCGCCCGTTCCTACGAGCCAGACAGTTGTTTCGAATGTCCCCGCAGGGCCACTGACTTATGTCCTTCGGTCTGTGATCGTACACTACGGAACTCATAATTATGGTCACTACATTGCATTCAGAAAGTTCCGCGGTTGTTGGTGGAGAATTAGTGATGAGAGCGTCTATATAGTGGACGAACAAGAGGTTCTTTCAACTCCTGGTGTCTTCATGTTGTTTTATGAGTATGATTATAACTCAGAGACTGGCAAAATGAACGATGATATGGAATATGAAAATGAAGGTCCAGTGCAGATTGAAGGAGAAGCTGTCAGTGCTTGAGGTATATATCGCGCCATTAGCTCTGTAGTTATAAATTTACCAGTTTTAACACATTGTTGCATAACACTGCATAATTGACAAAATGTGATCATGTTTGGCATCAACTATTTACATAGACAGTACTCTTCCAAACGCTTAAAAACCTTCTATTACTCCAATCCGTGGAGACAAGGACAGTAAGCCTAAAATGTCGAATGTTCGGAAACGAACATCGAGACTTTTTTTGTCTAAACTAGATGTTCCTGAGTTTCATTTTCCTTCCCAATAAACTTGGCATATCTGGCTGATTCCTCCCTTTGCTGTTCAAACAAATCTTCAGCAATTAATTCATCAACGTCATAATCAAATTGACCCTCATCCGAGGAGTATTTGCTAATCACCCGTTTCTTCAAACCTGTCTTGCCATCCGTCTCAAATTTTTTGGGCCCGTAAGCATCTACCGTCTGGTCAGAACTGATACTGAATTTTATGGGGGCATCTTCTTTCTTCAGTTTCGCAAACTTCTTCAGACTTCTATGGCCGGCCTTAGTCGTCGAGCTACCACCGCCGTTCTTAGTTTTGTTCACTGAATAGGATCCAACTCCACTAACTAGTGGCAACAAAACGACAAAGATCACCACTAAAAGCAGTACAATAAGGTAAATCAAAGGATCCATTAATACGTGATATTCGGTGCCTCAGAATTCGAAATATACCAACAAAGTCTTCGGTCAAAGTCAGTGGCATCCTTGGCGTAGTTAGTTTTTGATGTAACATAATCTAAGTTCCGAAATAAAGCTGACCTATGGAAAATTCCCTTCAGACAGAGAAGAAAGCACAATTACAAGTTAATCATGTGTTAGTATCGTGCTGAATTCGAATTTGAATCTAGAATATCGATCTTAAATTGTCCGTGTGATCAAATCATAAGATTGCAGCCGTTTTTACCCGTTGAAGAGACTCATTCTTTTGAACGAAGCATTGTTCAGCAACGAGCACACTTCCTATCAACATGCTAGCAAGACGCGGGACTTGTGTCTTCAAGAGGGGTGGAATACTCCGCTCCATAACTTCAAAATCGAGCATTCATCCAGCTTCTCAGCGTTTTTGCCGCACATTTTACAGCCAGTTAAGGACATCGCTTTGTGATCGGAGTAAGATCACAGTACTTGGACCTCGGGTACAGAAAGTTTACAATAGCATAAATGCATCTACTGATGGTAGCGAGATCCCAAAGGAGATTCTGAGAATGCCAATTGAAAGATATCATGAGGTTTCAGATACATTCATGGAGAATCTTCTGGACCAGATCGAAAGCATCAGTGACTCCTATCCGGAGGCTATAAACGACGTGGAGATGTCGCAGGGGGTTATGACCATCGAGATTCCTTCCATAGGAACGTATGTTATCAACAAACAGCCGCCCAACAAGCAGATATGGCTGGCCTCGCCGGTTTCGGGTCCAAACAGATTCGACTACTATCAAGACGAGTGGGTCTCGTTGAGAGACGGTACTAAATTGCTGGACATTCTAAACACAGAACTCAAGCCAGTATTGAATGGGGAGGACCCTGATCTACATTACTGATCGAAAGTCAGCGAAATAGGCTTTCCTCGAGGGTAATTGATCCTTCTTATCTCTTTCTCACGTCATAATCCATGATCTGTGGAAGACCTCGTTATAGCACCGCCACGTAGCAGTATATAGATCCGAGAAAGACTACGTGTTGATGCCTGTCTCATTTTAGCCAGAAACCACTTTGAGCAACATCTCGCAGCCGCAGCTAATCTTAGTTCTAGTCCGATTCCATTGCTTTCGAATCGATATATAAAATGAATTACAGTGTGCAAATGACTTCTTCTTATCTTCTTACCACATTAAAGGGAAGATGTAGTCCACCAAAGACGATCACAGACAGTATACGCTACAAACCATACTCCAACATGGCATTCAAATCATTCATCATCACATTCAAAGACAACGTCGCTGATGCGGACGCTTCCAAAATAAAGAAGTCCATCTCTTTATTGGGTGGGAACATCGTCCATGAATACTCTTTGATCAAGGGATTTGCTGTCAAACTACCAGAGTCTCTGAGCATCGACAAGGTGAAGAACTTACATGGACACTCGTTTGCAAATGTTGAAGAAGACCAGGAAGTCAAGGCCTCATAAGTAAGGCATTTTATCGCCTAGGGTGTGTGTCCTGGTATGGAGGTTTTTGTATCTTCTCTATATACTCTGATATAATAGGGGCAGGCCCTTATCTAGTGTTATAATAAGAGGCCATTCACTGGCAATATGTATCACATACCCGGTATCGGTTCGTCGCAAGTTAAAGGGAATTTGAAGCGTCTGTGGTCGAAGATATGTATCACACCCTTTAAGCTGCAATATCAGATTTAAAGGCTTGAATCTTTACAAATGTCTGGCTGCTAGGCTTGAAAGAAGTATAAACTGAAAAGAGATGCTAGACCTCGCGACGACACATTGAGTAGCGAATTGATATGAGAAGCGCCAATGCGGAGTCAATATCGGTAATGGACGAGAAATTGAAAGCCAAACATGTGAAGTTCTGCAAGAGGCATGTTGAGTTGTTACCAGCACATCATCAAGACAAAGACCCCAACAGATTAGCAATCGTATTTTACTCGCTGAATGGGATGGCACTCTTGGGTTCTAATGTATCTGAAAAGTTTGAATACAGTAGACAATGGCTGCGATCGTGTTATTTACAGATTGGAGCGTTCTCAGGGTTTGGCATCTGTTCTGTCAGAAATGCTCATCTTGTAACAACTATAAGTCTGCCGAACACTTTATTCGGCATGATGAGCTTGATGCTAATGGACGACAAGGAGTTTTTTGATGATCTACTCGATCGGGACTCATTGGCTTTTTATGTGTCCTCATGCCAGCTACCAGACGGCTCTTTTGTTTCTTTCTTGGATCAGTCAGGACATCCATCTAAAGTGGACGCGCATGACTTGAGGTTCTGCTACATAGCGGTAGCGATCCTGTATTTCATTGGATGCAGAACTGAGGCTGAGTTTTCGAGATACATTAACGTTCCAAAGCTGGTAGAGTTTGTCTTGCTTCGTGAGTGTTCATTTGGTGGTTTTGGTGAGGGTGATGAGCCTCATGGAGGATATACTTCTTGTGCTTTATCTACGCTGTCCCTCTTGGGAAAGCTATCACAACTGCCAGAGGCAACTAAAGATAAGACTCTGCACTGGCTGGCGAATCGTCAAGTATCAAATGATGAGAATTTTGATCTCGAGCTGAATGACGACTACGATCCGGATGATTGCGGTGGCATAAACGGAAGAGACAACAAGCTGGCTGACACTTGTTATGCATTTTGGTGCCTGAATTCGCTAATAATCTTGGAGCCTGAGAACTGGCAATCGTTCATTGACGTACCTCTGATAAGGGAGTATTTATTGGGCCAAACGCAAAACACTGTCGTCGGAGGGTTTGCCAAGAATGATCAAGATGATCCTGACATATATCATACCATGATGGGTATCTCTGCTTTGAAATTGATTGACCATGAGATTGACGGCGTCCAGTGCCTCCCAAAATTGACTGTATCAAAATTCAAATTAGGCTAGAGGTGGCAGCTTTAAGTGCCACTGTCCAGGAAGCTTTAGTTTTAGTGTATTTACATGTTATATAAGCAACTTTCGAACCGAGAAACAATGAGCAGAACAGCAGTGTTCTTGCATGTGACTGCAAGCGCTTCAATGCTAAACAAACTTCTTTATGATTTCCTCGTAGATGCCCCACGCAATGCCAGCGCTGAATGCTTTTCTTGTAAGCCGTAAGCTGATTCCGTCAAAGAGATTCTTCACACTCTCTTGAGTCGCTATGTACCAGAACGTAGAGTGAAAGTTGCGGAACTGCTTTGGAGCAAGTTGCATCCTTGTCTTCACAGTATCGAAGGGCCCTGTGATTGTCGTGGCAATAACTGCGGCAGAGAACGCACTGGACCCGTTTATAAGCGTGGACGCATACGTTGAATACTTGTTCTCGGAGTTCAACTGAATTACCTTGATCGGCAAGATACTTGGCATCACGGCTTTCAGCTGGTCGTAGAATAGCATGTAGAGCCCAGCGTATGGTGCATCTCTCAGAGCCGTGGCACCAAACCCACGAAAGAACCCACGTATTCCCTCCGTTTGAAATATGTGAGTGGTGGCTTGCTTTAACGATGTGTATTGGTAAAGTGTGGACTCATACCGTACTTTGATGACCGTTATTGGCATCGTTATCAGGCCAGTCAGAGTTCTGGTCACCGCTCCTGAGAAAAGGTTCTCGTACATGTTCAATTGAGGCAAGAAACTGCTTCCAGTGCTCCCATTGACATTCTTCTTCCCTTTGCTAATCGCTTGTCTGACACTGTTCAACATGGTCAAGTACAGCGCACTTCCAACCGAAGTTCGTATACATGATGGCAGTGCACCCCTCCATAGCTGAGTGGGACTCTTGATCTCTTTTAAAGTGTTCCATAGCGTGTTGGCTTTGTCCTGTTGTAGTCTTGTCTTGAGTAAATCAAACGGTTGAAGTATAGTTGCCGAAACTAAACCACCACAGAAACCACCAATCAGGTGGGTTGTTGTCTTCCTTGTTTCAGACATGCAATGTTCAGACCTCAGCTACGACCTGTTTTCCGAGGCAGGCAGGCTACGTAAGTGCAGGTTGGACTGTAACTCATCCCAGGCTTAAGTTCGCATTTCTCTATATAATGAAGGTTTCTGGTATTAATTCGTATAAACGACAGCAAAAGACCACATTCACGAGTCAGCAGCAAGATCAGCTCTGTCCGGCTCTTACAGATTACTCTTGGCGATGTATCGTACTACATCAGTAATATTCACAGGTTGCCATCTGTAAGCTTTTGTCAAATCATCTGTATAAGTGGAAACCGTGACAGCCTCATGATCATTGATCCATTTGGAAGTAAAAGTGACACTACGGTTGTTGATCGATCTGTGGATGGTTCGAGCATCTTCTTGGTTTTGTAGCAGAGGTATCTCTCCAAGCTCAATTTGCTGGATATCAGTGTTAAGTCCTGTTCCAGTAAGCTTCATGTAGGACTCTTTCATAGACCAAAATTGCGTGAACAATCGGTCCTTCTCGTTTGACTGACTCAATTGCGAGAGCTCTGCGTCTGTAAAAATGTCTTTAAACGAAGCCAGATAACTTTCGCCCCAGGACTGACAGTCTACAGTGCTTGCTATATCAATTCCCACTTCTTCGCCTGTCTGGACCACCATAACACAGGATTGTTCTCCATTTGACATACTAAACTGCACATTTTGGTCGTGTATCAGTTTTGGTTTGCCAAATCTGCCTTGTGTGAATTGTATATCCTTTGGTGGTACGTTAGAAGCCAAGCTGCAGCCATATGTTTGCAGCAGTCTGTTGATCAATGCGGCCCTTTTTAACTTGTCTGACCGTCTTTTAAGGACCTGAGCTTGTGATTCCAATGGCAGTAATCTCATCGCCAGTTCAAAGTTAAATTCATCCAACAGATAGTCATCGTTTACATCACAAATTAAAATGGAATCATCTATCACGGTATTTGCGCTCATATCTGCATTGCTTGAGAATTCTACGGTAGCTTTGAAGAAGTGAAGCTGTTAGTTTATCTCTTCAGTCATTAGCCATTCCCCAGATAATGATTCAATACGGCTTTAATGAAGAAATATAAATACCACTTACTACAAAAGAAGAGTGATACAACAGTGCTACTTTGATAACCCCTGAAGATATTATTGAGGCACCAATACTGTGGAACAGACGCAGTTAACAATGTCAGGCGAGATTCCGCAGGACAGAAGGGAGTTGTATGACTCTGCAATAGCTTTTCTCAAGGATCCTTCCGTGGCTTCAGCACCGTTGACCCAAAAGATCGAGTTCTTACAAGGGAAGGGATTGACTCAGGATGAAATTCAGATAGCTTTGCGTGAAGCCACGGCCAAGAAATCGGACACTTCTGAAGAGCAGCCTTCTCTTTCTGCCTCTACAAGTGATGGCTCCTCGAACAATAATGCAGCAATTTCTGGGGATCAATTCAGGTACGAAGCTGTGCCTCCAGCGATCCCGAACCGTGACTGGAAAGATTATTTCATCATGGCTACTGCTAGTGCAGGGCTATTCTACGGCGTTTACCAACTAACCAAGCGGTATGTGATTCCTCAGTTACTACCTGAACCGAAGTCAAAGTTGGAACAGGACAAAGAGTTGATCCTAGAGCAGTTCGATAAAGTGGAGAAATTACTGGCGCAGATCGAGCAGGAGCATGAGCAGTTCAAAAACAAAGAAGAGGAGAAACTAGGGCAGTTGGATCAAACCATCACGCAGCTGCAAACAACCCTAGACGAGACTGCAAAGGTGAAACAAAGAATGGAAAGTGAGTTCTCTTCTATTAAGATGGAGTTCAACAACATGCAAAACACGCTTGAGTCCTTCACTAAGACTGCCTCGAATGAGCATGAGCTACTGCAGCTACAGGACGAGCTGCGGTCGCTCAAGAATCTAATCAAGAGCAGCTTCCAGACATCCAATAATGTCTTGCCGACAAACGGAACTGGCAGCAAGATGATTTCTCCTAACAGTACAGGACTTGTGCCTGGTGCCGAAGCTATACCATCCGCTGCAGACATTTTGGCAAACCTAGAACTCGGAAAGAAAAGCTCTCCTCCGACGGCTGCGTCGGTCAGTTCCGCTCAAGATACTGGCTCTGTCCCCGCATGGAAGAAAGCAAGAGAGGAAAACAGTTCTAAAGCCAGCACTCCGGGCGCATCGATCCCTGAGTGGCAAAGAGCGATGAACACAGGAAACAGCTACGACTCCAATTGATGTACCAGTACTCAGCGATCTTAGTAAGAGCTCTAGGCGTTTATAGTAGTGATGTCTATGTATTAATATGTCCGGGTAAATGATCTCTCAACTATGAAGGAATTTAACGATTTCGATAGAAGCCAAAGCATCGATTGATTTTAAGGCATTTCGTGACGGAATAAGCAGTGAAATCGCTTTTGAGCAGCTATTATCGTTAGCCTTCAACCGGTCAATCAAATTGTGAAGTCCTCTCCGTAAACCGATGGAGTCAATTGTACAGTTAGTTGAAAATTGTGCATCAAGAGGTATTTCAGCTCAGCAGTTTTTAAACTTCTACCATGAGTTTATCAATGAGAAATATATGAACAGTATCAATTCCGGCAATGAGGAACAAGAAATTGACTCGAAGAAGCAGGTTTTCGAAACGATTTCTAAGGATCTGATTCAAGCTTTCCAATCTGGTATTGATGATATTCTTTTAGCCGATTATATGTTCAATTTGGTTTTTGTCAATTACGACACTTACCTGAGCTCTGCATTCTTACCACAAGTCTACACAATACCTTCGGAGAGACTTCTGACCCATTTTCACAGCTTAGCGGCGGCATTCATAGGCAACCTGGATGATAGGCTCATAAAGGAACAAATAACGCAGGACTTATCGACTTATATCCTGGCTTCTTGCCTTCAAGTGGATCTCAGTGCCTTCTCTAATCAGCTTTTCATATCTGTCGTCAAGTATCTACTGGCACTTTTGTCCCTAGTTGATGACAATGTAGACGTCAAATTGGATAAAGATGCCGTAAAGACTTCGGTTTCATCCATGGTCACAAGAGCCAGTAATTTGAATCGAATCATGGGTAAAAAATTTGGACGTGAACTGGAGACGAAGCTGAACATTCCGATCGGTTCTAAATTCACTGCATTCAGCTCGCCTAAGATTTTCTCACCAAACTCTGGGACGAACAGGTTTGCTTCCACACCAGGGGCGAGCAGAGCAAATGAAACAGGCAATTCATCGTCAACATTCGGTTCAGCGAAAGTGCAGGATATTAAGCTAGTACGCTTCTACAAGAATTTATGGTTGAATAACAAGATTCATAATTTTAACGCTACAGACCCTCGATTCCTGGAGAAATTTGGATCAATAAACTCGAGGCTTTTGTCGTTGAATTCAGATGAACAGCACCCGCACGAAAAGGTGACAGATCTTATAGACACAGCATTTACGTCCTTTGCGCAGTTATTGAATAACAAAATTTATCACCAGTCGCACACTAATTTCGACCTCTTGGAGAGGAAATACATACACTTTATCTCTAAGCTTTTGCCACTGATACTGAAAGATGTGGTTCCCCAAAATCCAACGATAATCGTAAACGCGCTCCAAAACATTGATGAGAAGGTGAAAAAGGCAATCAAGTCTTACTATTCAAATAAAGACGACTCTCCTGAGAGGAACGAAGATCTTTTCGATGATTACTCAGATAACAATTTTGACATCAGGCATGAATTCCTAAAAAATCTGATAATGCTAAACCTTAGACCACCGAGTGTTCTAAACGAATTTTTAAGGGACGACCAAATGATAGACGTCAAAACATTAAAGACGGATGATACTTTAGAGATATTTAACTCACAAGGAGTTCTTCAGAAGGTCACCGATGTAGAGGAGACCCTTCGGGCGTTGATTTCGGAATTGGATATCGAAAACCAGTATATCACCAATGGCTCTAATTATCGATTTTCACCTGATAACCCATTATTGAAGCTTCTTACGATGTTTGACAGTGTGCCTCCTACTAAGCAAACTGAGATAGCAGCGGCAATTGCCGATCTATTGAAAAAAGCGTGTGACTCTTCTGACTTAAAAACGGTAGGTAAGATAATTTGGATTCTCTTGTCAAATATTGGGCATTCGACAACGGCAATCTTTTGTAGCATTTCGCCGAAGCCCTTTGTTCAGAGCGCTATTCGATTCATCGACACAAACCGTACGCCCACATCAACCAATAAAGCGGACGAAACAGATTATGATTCCATCCAAAGCTTTGTACCTTTTGGTTTAGCCCTATGTTTCGTTATCAATGTCAAAATTACGTACGGCATTGATATTGAAACCTTTGTACAAGATTACGACCAGTCCTACGTGATCAAATTTTTGAATTCGATTGAAGATATTCCGGATAACTTCAAGCTTGAGGCTGGTTCGACGGAGGAGTCAGATGCATATCTGCAAAACTGGCTGAAAGATTTGTTTGTCAATGGATCTATCAGTGATTCTCAAATGAAAGATGCTAACATCAAGGATATGATAAGCCTGGTGCCTTTTATATTCAAACAAAGCCTTTTGGGTGTTCAATCCGGTGTGATTTCTAATACGCTAAGTTTCAGCAGTGGTTTTGAGTATTTCTTACAACCGTTTCTGCTGCCGGGCTTAATCAAAGTCATGTTCTGGCTAGAGTATTATTTGCTTTCACTGAAAAACAATCCACCGTCTCCACAAATTCTGAGTTCTTGTTGGGAACTGATAAATATCATTGTTTCCCCTCCTTCATTAGATGATGATGCGAAGGGATTGCATTTCATGATCTTGAAGCTAAATTGTGTTGGTTTGTTGAAAGTTCTGCATCTGTTTAAGACCGACGAGAACAACAGTGGGCAATATGGAGTTTATGCTGCTCACGAGTCAATGGACCCAAAACTGGAAACATTGGTGTCTAAGCTAGAATATGTCGCATCCACCAGTCAAATATACGATATAGACCCAAAATTTTACGAAACAACAAAGGAAGGCTATTCGCATACGACGTTATATTCCGGTAAAATACCAATTATAAATGAATTTTCAATCGATAAAATCATGACAAACCAGTTGAACTCCTTTTGGAACCTGCATAGTAGCGTTTATTACAACTACGACTATCTGCTGGAGTTAATCAATTTGATAACACCAGAAAAGTTCTTTATCGATTCCGTCAGAACGTTGAGCTATAAAGTCTCAGTGTTTGGTATTCCAGGGACACAAGGTAAAATGAACAATTCGGCAATTGATCAAGTTGCAAACTTCCTCGCAAATTTCATGCTCTTACATGACGTCCAGACAGAGGAGCAAAAAACAGCTTTACTTAAATTCATTGAGTCAGGAGAAATTGGCCCTGCGGTCACAGAACTCAAACCTGAGATTGAACCTAAATTAGATGATGATTTTGATATGCTATTTGGAGAGCCATTCAACAATAGTTTGGACGAATCTTCTGTGGTATTTCCTCAAACTGAATCTACCAAAAACTCAAGCTCTTCGGTATTACATGTTTTTAAGGGGACCTTCGGTGTTGTTGTCGCTGACATGAACGTACGATTTGAAAGAAGTCGTGAGGAGTGCTATTTAAGTGATGAGGAATATCAAAATGCTACGGTATTTACGAAAAAATATATCGAAAACTTGAAGAATTTAATTATATAAGTACTTATTATGTGGAAAGACGTTCGATAATATTACAATTACTCATGCAGGTGTTGATGATTCTTCTTTTTCCAATTCGATGATTTTGACCTTTTTCTCTTTGGCCTTACCTTCCATCACAACTTGTTGGACATGTTCCTTCTTTTTGGCCCTATCTCTCATCCGCTCCTCAATGGTGCCACGAATCAATAATCTATATACTGTAACTTGCCGTGTTTGTCCTAATCTGTGAGCACGATCCATTGCTTGAGAATCAATTGTAGGATTCCAATCGGAATCATAAAATATCACAGTGTCAGCAGCGGTTAGATTAATGCCTAACCCACCTGCTCTTGTGCTCAATAAGAAAATGAATATATCGGGCTTTGTCTGCCAATCATGAACCAAATCACGCCTATCGTCAAGTTTGGAAGAACCATCAAGTCTGATATGCTTATACTGTCTGTATGTCAAGTATTCTTCCATCAAATCCATCATTTTGGTCATTTGAAAGTAAATCAAGACCCGGTGATCTTCCGCTTTCAACTGCACTAGCATCTCATCGAGTTTACGTAACTTTGCTGATTCCGTAATGAATCTGTCCATGGAAGGCATGGTGATGTATGATGTGAACGAACTGTTTAAGACTTCTGGCAAGACGTCTGTCACAGGCAGTTCCTCGATAGGTATTTTTTTATCGGCCACTAAGCTGTGCTGAATTGAGGCAGGAATTGAGCTCAAAGCCGCCGATATTACAGGATCAAACAGTTCTCTTTGCTTTCTGAGGACAAAGTTGCTTGAACCAAGAACATCGATATTAATTGGTGGAGCCGCTGCTGCTGGGTGATATGCTGGAGGCAAAGAGTTCATGTACTCACCATCATACACAGAGGACTGAATTCCTAACAGCTCGCGTAGAGTTGATCCTGATGCGGAATTTTGTAGCAGGTGCAGATACTTGAGTTTATCGCCGATCAGGAATCCCGAAGCAATGTTCTGAACGTCTCCTTCATAAATAAGAGATTTCTTTTCGATCTTACTGTCATCTTCCTTGAACAGCTCAAGAGCTCGGTGAACAACATCCGATGCCATCAATGACGCAAATTTATTAGGAGAATAACCTGTCAATGCAGATAACACTGCGCAGAGTTGAAAGGAATTCGCAGGGTGAAAAACGTTGAAAGAGTGGTACAATATATGAGCTCTTGTGTCAACATCATTATTGTAATTCGGCACAACAAATTCCTCATATATTAGACGAGGAATATTATAATTGATCATGTTCTTGGCCGAATAATTGACTTCCATGAAATCACCCTCCCTGCTCAAGGAAGCGCTCTCTCCAAACGATACGAAAGAAAATGGTGAGCTCACGTCGGCTCTCTCAAATAAATCTGGATGGTTGCAAACCTTTCTGAACTCCATCACCGTATTCACTAGCTTCTGATCAGATGTCGCATCATCGTCGCCAGCAGCATTTTCTATAGCATCATATCCTCCAGACACTTGCGACTTAAGTATTTGGTATAATTTGGCTTGTCTGAACGTCAAATCGCAAAGCACATCAATTTCAATTTTGTCTCCAAGTTCGGATTGCACATTCTTCTTGATACGTCTCAACATGAACGGCTTCAACACCATGTGTAGCCTACGAAGCTGTTCCTGATTCAACTCTGTATCAGATTCAGCATGAGACTCGATATCTTTTGAAAACCAGTCACTAAATTCATCGTGATTATCAAATAATGATGGCATAATGAAATGAAGTAGAGCCCAAAGTTCTTGCATATTATTCTGAATTGGTGTACCAGTCAATAATAAACGGTTACGGCAGTGGAAACTTAGCAAGGTCTTCCAGCGAGAGGATTGGGAAGACTTGATGGCCTGAGCTTCATCCAAGATCATATATTGCCATTTCATTTTTTGTAAATAGTTGGCATCCGAAACAACCATTTGATAGGAAGTTACCATAACGTGAAATGGGGCATCCTTACCATACCTCAACTGCTTTCTATCCCAGAACTTTCTCAACGTTTTACGATCATTTGCATTACCCCAGTAGGGTAGTATTTTGAACTGTGGAACAAATCTGCTAATTTCATTGACCCAATTATGCAAAGTGGACGCTGGTGTAACAACAATAAACGGACCCCATATGTTGTAACTGTTTGCGAGATGAGCTAAAACAGATATCGATTGCACGGTCTTTCCGAGACCCATTTCATCTGCGAGAATACCGTTTATACCTTGGTCGTATAAGTTCGCTAGCCAGTTCAAGCCCTTAAGTTGATACTCTTTAAGCGTACAAGCCAACATCTTAGGTTGTGAGATTGTTATCTCTCCTAGCGATGTTGGATTCTGGAAGTTCAAAGCATCATCATCTTCTTCGTCAAATTTTCTAGCCTTTTCCTGCGTTTCTTTCAAGGCACTTGAGGCATTTTGTGCGGCCATCAATCTAAGTTGCTCGTCGTCTTCTGTTGCAAAGTCAATGGAAGTAATGTCTGTTCGTGAAGCAGCAGTTTTCGAAATGTCAATGTCTTTGTGCTTATCATTTGCGACAGACCTCAGAGACTCATCCGTCATATTCCCTTCCAACTCATTGGTTTTGATCTTACTTCCGATAAAGTGAGAATACAATTCGGTCTGGGTCAACAAAAAGTTCAATTTTTTGGCAGCTCGTTTGTTTTCCCTCTCTTCTTCTTCCTTTTTAGCTTGCTCAATTGCCTCCTTTTCTGCCTTCTTCTTCATTTCTCTTTCTTCACGTTCATTCTTCTTCCAGAAGCTAGACATCTCCCTTATACCTCTACGAGCCCTAGTCTGGAAGTCCTTAACCTGCCTGAAGTTCTTCATTTGCCACCTCCTGGCTTCTTTAGCACAAAGAGAGGATGTCTTTTTTACATTTTGACTTCTAATAGATTGAATCTGCTGCAGCTGTCTTGATATTCTGCCGGAGTCTCGTCTTGCCATATCTTTCCAAATTGTGATATAAGTTTGATCATAATGTCTTTGTATGGCACGAGCTTCCTTCAAGGTAACTTTCAAACCATAAGTTGGTAGATCGTGGTCTGGACCCTTAATTTGCGTTGCAGGTGGAGGTGGTGGCGCAAGCTTCCGTTTTTTGGCTTCTTCTTCCGCTTTAATAAGTGCTTCTTCTGCCTTACGTTTGCGCTCTTCCTCGGCAAGGTGACGTTTGTACTTACGAATATGCAATTGCTTCAAAGTAATTTTGATTTCAAGCTGGGTTTCTGGCGTATACGCCTGGACTTTACAATTAGTGAACTTTCTCTTCATCGTTTTGGCCACAGAGCTCTTAATCGCCATTTTCCTCAACTCCTTTTGGATAGCAGGCATGGGAGATTCAAGTGTAACTTTCTTATTTATCTTCACTTTGTTCATGGTCGAATACGATGGGGCGAAATCATCGTCGCCATCGTCATCTTGTATTCCAAGATCATCTATTTCGTCGTCCATCTCTTCCTCAGCCTCTTCCTCTTCTTCTTCCCCACCCTGGCCATCTTCGTCTTCTTCAGCAGCGTTTTCTGCATCTATTAGCTCGTTCTCGTGACCAGCGTCAACGGCATTTTCGCCGGATTCATCCTGTGACTCGTCCGCAGGTTCCGCCGTAGAGACTGGTTTTTTCGGAAGCTTTTTAGCCTTCTTTTTGTTCGGCCTCGATGCTGATGGCTTCCTTACAACCTCCGCGTCAACTGAAGACTTAGATTCCAAGTACTCTTCATCATCAGAATCTTCTTCGTCATTTGCGTTATTCGGTGCATTATTATGGACTAAACTTCCCAGCGGAATAGTTTTTCCCGCATATGTGGTATGTGTTCTGTCCTTGGTGCTGCTATCCGTACCAGCACCTGTGCCATTGACTGCCGCTTTTTTCCGACTGTTGACAGTTTTCGACAAACTAGAAGGTTTTTTCGGTCTATGATTTCCTGTTGTGCTGCTTCCACCTTTTCTCCTGCCATTAGTGGTACGGCCCGTATGAAGAGGAACAGAAGACGCCAATGAGACAGGAGCCTTAGATGGGGACTTCCCGCTCACAGCTCTAAACTGCGGTGTGGCGCTACTTGAAGGCACAGCTGCCGCGTCTATGCTTGATTCCATGCCGGATTCAGAGCCAGATTCACCACCTGCGACTGGCGCGGGCTCTTGCTTTATTATCTGAATGGATTCTTTCAAGTCCTGGATGATAGCATCCTTCTGGTCCCGTACCTTCAGATACTGTTCCCACTCCTTCTCCGTCTGGTCTATATTGGCTAACAGAGCCTCACAATTGTTCTTCGTAAGCTCTTTCCCCTGCTGGTTCCATTCGTTTATCAGTTCGAATTCTTGGTACGATAGAAACTTCCAATTCTGATAATCCAGCTCGCGCTCCTCACGCTCCAAGATTTGTTCCATCTTGTGGTCCCATCTTTTCATGAACGCGGCTCTTTTTGAGCCTGTATCCTGGTCTCTGTTCAATAGCTTTTCAAGAGACATCCATCCAAATATGTTGTTACGCCAAATATCACGCCGCTAGGTAACCAGTCCTTAACACTTTTAAAACTCCTATACGGTGAATCCTTGGACGCTTTCTACACTTCTCTTCCGTTTCAGTGTTTTCACTTAAACTATCTCAAAATATTCCAAATAAATCTTTTCACCTGTATGCAGATCTGATTCAAAATCCACTAGCCTAATCCAAGATTCCCAGAAGCTTCAAAGTAGACTGCTTATCAGACTACCTGATCTGACCGCAGGTTTAATTCTCAGGTAAAACTTTTGCCTCGTTAGAAAAGTTTGCCATCAACATTTTATAAACTCCTTTTTTCATAATCAAATCAAATTGGAATTGATTAAAATCACAATCATTCGGGTTTTCGTTTCGTTTTGTTTCCCTTCTCAAAACAATCTTTGTTCTCTATATAGTTCTTCAGTACTAATTCCGAGTTTTTTCGTACTGAAAAAGAAGAAAAAAACACGAACACATATACAAGTCTACATCTGGGCTGCGGCTAGCAGGGCTGTCGCGCCTGTGCACCGAGGCCAAGGCAAAGCAGCTGGCTGCTTTGTAGGGGCTTAGTCCTGTTGTCTCTTGTTGCACTTTCCATACTTTCTATCGTGCAGCGACTATTCCTCAAAAAGCTTATGACATCGAAAAAGTGAAGTTGCAGACTCTGAAACGGTTGTACATAAAGGTCATGTGACACCTTTTAAATTGCTGCGCGAGTTTGCACTTTTGCTCGTGCGTGTGCGCACGCGCGTGTTTTTTTTCAGCGTTTTGAGAGAAAAACTGCCATCATGCTAGCGTTTTCTTTTTCGCTTGTAATACATTGCGTTTTTCAATTTCACACTTTGTCCATGTCTCTTTCTTTGTGTAAAACTTGAAGAACTTAGGCAAGGTTTTTCCGGTGACAGATAATCAGGAATGTTTTGTTGATACCTGTTCACGTGACTTTTGGATTCTAACCAGTGTCAGTGCTGATATAGAGATTAAGTATTAAGAGTGTCTAGATGAGGTTTGGTGTATGATGACGAATGTTAGGTTGTTATGCTGGGCGGTTGCGAGTGCGTGCAAGCGGAAGCGGGTTATCTGCTTTCCCATTGTGCAAACTCGCACCACCCAGAGCCGGCGTCTGAAGTGATCATTGCGCTCCATCTGCCGGACTCGTTGATGTCTACTGAAGTGTTCCAAGTACCAAATGGCAGATGGGGGTCGTTTTTCACCAATTTGTAGTGTTTGCCAGATGGAGACAGAATCAGCATTGAACGGCCTCTGTCGATGGATGGGTTAATGATGCCATCAGCAGGGTTTTGGATGATCTCGAATTTGTAGCGTCTTTTGTTCGCCAGCATCTTGTTTTGAGGCTCTTTGATGTAGAGTTCTACACGCTGGACAGCGTTGGATGGCACCCTGCAAACAAATTCGAAGTTCGTCGGATTTCCGGATGAAGTTAATGGAACGATCATCGAAATTGGGTGGACGTTCTCAATCGACGTTTGGGTTCCGCTCAGTCCCGAGTGGACATATAGAGTTCCTTTGGACGCACCAGGAGGCAGCACGGCTTTGATGACAGCGTTACGTTTCTTTTGAGCAAATACTTGCACCAGTGAAAGATTCATCGTTTTGAACTGCGTAGAGTTATCCCCATCCACAACAACGCTCGAAAATACCTCTACATCGTTGGGAATTCTCAGGGTGCACTCGAAGATCTCATTGTCCTCCAATTCGCATAAACCATTGCTAAACCTGTAAAGTTTCAGTCTGTTTCGGAAGAAAGACGGGAACACTACTGGAAGACTGAGCACGATGTTCAGATCGAGTTCTGGGATGATGTGCTGCTTGGAATACTCCCTGGGAACGTGAGTGTTGATGAGATCCATAGGAGAAGTTAAGAAGTAAAAGGACTCACTTTTTTTCGCCGGTTTGTTGTTCAGATATTCGTGAATAGGATTGGTGACGTTGCCCAAGATGACGTCGACAAACCGCCATTCTTCGTAAAAGCACACTTGCAACCAACAATGGTTTAGTTTAAACGTGGAATTGTCTGCGTTGGGTGTTTTCAAAAACCCGAACACAATCTCGCTATTTATACCCAGCGCTCTGGACATCCTCTTGAATAGCCACGTTAATTCGTATGGTGTACAATACCTTCTTTCCAATACCTTTTCTAGGTTCTCAGGTGGCTTGGTAAAATCAGTTTTGCCGTTATCGTCTATAAGTCTGAAAAGCTCTGTGCAAAATATGAATAGTCCGCGCAACTGCTCCAATGGGTTGAAGTACTGTGATGGAAAGCTATACTGGGCGTATGATTCGATTGAAAGTTGTGCTGACATTTTTTCTCTAAATAGCTGTCTGGCGCATTTTTCAGCTCTTCTGAAATCTCCGCCATACAGTAATTCATCAACTATGCCTGGCTGACGAGTATGTAACACCTCATTAGAGTACAAATCTTTGTTGACGACTGAATGCGGGTAGAGTAGCAGATCGGGATTTTTGGCAGTGGCTCTCATTCCTCTTTCCCTCCTTTCATTGGATGTGATCGTTAGAGCCCTTCTTAACTGCGCCTCTTCCTCCATCCAAGTGCTAGCGTCATGGTTATCTGCTGATATGTTTAAAGTCTGTAAATCTGGTAATTTCGGTAATTCGTTCGAGCCTGCAGGATGATCACTGATATTTTTTGGAAGCCATCTCTTAAACATGTCACCAATCTTACTTTCCTTGGTAGTTTTTGACTCAGAGTAAGACAGTGGTTCCTTCTTCTCTGCGACCAGAGAACGGTCGATAGAGTCCTGAAACGATCTTGCGACCATATGACGGGCAAAACTTCCTGCACTTGTGGCACTGAAGTCACTCATTATAGCAAAACTTTCCTCACTACTTGCCAATGAGTCTTCCATGTACTTGGTACGAGAGTACCTTCCAAATGAACTGACAGAACTATTGGGCTTAGATGCATTTGTTTGAGACGCATTGTTCTCTAGATAATGTGGGAACAAAGGAGTGGATGAAGATTTAGGTATTGGAGGTAGTGGTGGCACGTCTCTGCGGAAACTAGTTTTGCCATGTATATTTAAAAGATTTGATGCTGAGTAAGATTGGTTGATAGTGGAATTGTTTCTATGCTCTGAGCCACTGTCGAGATACTGCTGGTGAGTATATTCTGCTAGCTCGTCGTTTGTATGACTTTTTCGCAACAGAAGCTGACTTCTAGTCCGTGGTTCAGCGCCATAGCTGTTGTCATCCTTGTTCCTATTTGTGAATTTACCTTCCGGAAGTGAGGTTCTGCTCGAAGAGTAAGTGTTGTACTGTTCTTGAAGTATACTTACGTAGTTACTGGGAAAGTAGCCACGTTTCTTGTTTCGTATCAGCTTCCCGAAATACCAATCACCAGAAACACGAGTAACTTCAATAAAGTCGCCCTCTAGGAAACCGAGATCATCCTTTTTCTCTCCGGACCAGGCAAAATTGGTCTTGACTTTGAACGGTACTGTCAATGGCATAGACATGCAACGATTTTGGAAGAATTGATGGTCTCTTGCGATGAAGTGATGCAAACACGGAACAGAAGGCTAGTCTTCTTATTTTTCAATCACGTACCTTACAATTGAGATCTTAGGTTCAGTGCTAGGTTACTTGACGCCGTATTATGCTATCAAATCAATATCGGAACTGTTATGATCTATCAACTTTAATTGAATCGAGGGCTTTCTATCAAAAAGGTGGGTAATGATTCAATTAATTCATACACAGTAGTATACTGCTGAGATAACAAATGAAGACTGTAATAGTAGTCGTTCGGCCTTCCTACGTCTAAAGTCAATCCTTAACCTAGTATCTATCGCATAAGTGCCTTACCTTTTTTTGGTTCGAGAATGATGTTTCGTTTTTTTCTTCATTAGTAGATACGTAGTAAAGTCGGGTTATAGCGATGAGCTGCAAACGATAAGCTCGATACGTGCACACATCTGATGTTACCTCTAAACTTGCGGATGGTCAAGTAACTTTTTTCAGTTATGATGATTCCTCTAGTAAACGAATTATCTTAGTATATGTATATACAGTTTTTTAGTCTGGTGATGAAAGTGCCAAGGAATAGTAAATATGTCTGATATGTTCAGAAAGTGTATCAGGAAACGATTGAGATGGCAGCTTCTCTTGACTTTTGGATCAAAACTGCATCTGCCAGAACGATCGCAGCCATGGCTTCCACGATTGGGATGGCTCTGGGTGTGACAGATGGGTCATGTCTGCCCTTGGCAGCCAAGACACCGTCTTTACCGTCGTAAGTGGCAGTGGGTTGTTCCTGGCAAATGGTGGCGGCGGACTTGAAAGGAACAGAGAAGTAGATGTTTTCTCCATTGGAAATACCACCTTGTATACCACCAGAGTTGTTGGTTTTCGTTCTCAACCTTCCACTGTCTTCATCGAAATAGAACGGATCGTTATGTTTAGAGCCGGGCATGGAAACACCGTCGAAACCGGATCCAATCTCAAACCCTTTTGAAGCTGGGATTGACAGCATAGCATGAGCTAATACAGCTTCTAACTTATCGAAACAAGGCTCTCCGAGACCCAGTGGAAGATTTCTAATCACACAGCTGACGACACCTCCGATGGAGTCGTGATCACCTCTGTATTTCTCAATCTCTTTGACCATGGCTTCAGATACAGAAGAGTCCGGACATCTGATTGGGCCGGCAGCATCGACTTTTTCTCTTGTGATCGTGTTCAGCAATTGTTGGAACTTAGGATCTTGAGAGTCTCTGTTCATCTTGATAGTACCGATTTGGGAAACGAAAGCTACGATTTCAACGTTAGAAAGCTGCTTTAAAAACTTCTCTGCGATGGCGCCAGCAGCAACACGGCCAATCGTTTCACGAGCAGAAGATCTACCGCCACCAGACGATGCCTTGACACCATATTTGCTCATGTAAGTGTAATCAGCGTGCGAAGGTCTTGGGTACTTGTCCATATCGCTGTAGTCATGAGGCCTCTGGTCTTCGTTCTTGACAAGCATTCCAATTGGGGTTCCTAGAGTCTTGCCAAACTCAGTCCCTGACTGAATCTCCACACGGTCCTTTTCATTTCTGGGAGTCGAAAGCTTAGACTGCCCTGGTCTTCTTCTGGTTAATTGTGGTTGGATGTCATCCTCAGTCAAGGCCATCCCAGGAGGCACACCGTCCACGATGCACCCGACAGATTTGCAATGAGACTCGCCATAAGTGGTCACCTTAAATATTTGGCCGAAAGTTGACATATCAGGTGTATTTTGTCACTGGACCAACGTTTTTACTTCAGTAGTTCAAATCCTACTTCTTCTTGTCTTCTTTTGCCCTGTTAACACAACAGATAAGATCCTAGATATAATCAAACTTGGATGCTAGATGGCAGTACATATCCAGAATTCAATAAGTCTACAAATAAATGCCTAGGCCCACAACATACGAACACTTCCCTATCTCATCACTAGACAAGTTTCCAAATCTTCCAAGTTTTTCAGTCGATCTTGATGACATTCCGATGAATCATCTAAGAAATCAACATTACCCGGACACTTAATATTAATGTTCAATTTCTCTCGAGCCGATATTGCAAACACTACGCATGTATAAGTGTTGATGCATGTAACGAAGAAAGGCTAACTAAGCTTTGGCTAGGAGTTGAAAGCTCTGCTGTATGGGGAATTGGGTCGAAGATTCGTAACATCGTTTTTACCGAGAAACTCTCGTGAGAAAAGGATCTAGTAGGGATTTTTCTTGAAATGAACGTTGAAGTAGAAAGTCCCCAGGGTGCGCATGTGAAGTATGGACAAGTGTTGAAAGAGTTTCAGGCGCAGAGTCTAACCGAGACTGATTTGCCTAATCCCTTTTCTGTGGTGCAGGAGTTCAGATCTATTGCGGGTGAAGAGGCATTGAGTCTTGCTGGCAATGAAGATGAAGAAGCAAAGCTGGAATTTGAGAATTGGGAACTGGAGGCCAAGTTTTGGGATCTAGTAGGACTGTTGACCGAGTATCGTACTTCAGACAGCATTGAACAGGATGTCGATGTGAATAGCTACAATTCTGACGTAGTCTTTCAAAAGAAGCTGCTGACCTCAAATAAAGGGCTGTACGAGTTATGGCTGATCAAATCATGGTTGGAATCGAACATGCCCGTTCCAGAGAGACCACAGGGACTTGCGACCACGAAATGGAGTAACTCAATGATTGCAGGAACTGTTAAGAGCATGGATGTGGACTCTGTGATAAGAGATCCGGCTACAAAGCTTCAGCCTGAAGACTATAACAGCGACCATGAGTTCTTCGTCTACGCGTTTCGACTTCTTCTTGCAGGCCAGTTCGAAAAACTGGCCCAGGAGTGTGAATACACAGATAACCTGACGTTGAGTCTTATTTTGAGAGGAATGGAAAGTTATGTGGATCCTCGAGTAGACATCGAAATGGCTGATGATTACCATTCACAGCAGGGCATCAAGAAACACGCGCTTTGGAGAAGAAGCGTGTATGCTTTATCTCAGGATCCGACCTTAGATCCATATGAATCAGCGATCTACACGTACTTGGCAGGAGATTCTCCATCAAATTTAAGGATAGAAGGCCTAGACTGGGACACTGAATTGCTGATGTACGTTAATCACATTTGGAATGTGACGATGGAGAATTTTTTGGTCGATTGTGGAAGGATCGATAAGAAAGAACTTATCAGTAATATGGACTCGACATGTCCAAGTTTATCTCAAGTCTTAAACGTCCTTGCAGCAAAGCACGGTGAGGAGAGTGAGCATCCGATTAGAGTTTTGATTGGAGCAGTACTGTTGAACACCATAGATCCTGTCATGCAGTCCTCGACAGAAATGCTACTAGATGTGATAAAGGGAATGGATCAAGACAACACACTATTTAATGAATCATATCTGTTGAGAGTCTTGACTGATTTGACGATATTCCTAGATATTGTATCACCAGAATCCATCAATGCCTCGAATAAGTCGAGCCTTTTGACCGCATACATTTCCCTATTAACTTTCTATGGGTTATACGACATTGTTCCAGTCTACATTAGCTTTTTGTCGGAGCCTGAAATCGTTGATTCGTATTCATTCTTTTTGACGAATATATCTCAGCAAGACGCCAGACTAAAACAGATGGAACTATCAAGGTATCTAGGACTGCCTACTTCCAACATTCTAAGGAGAACTGCTCAAAGGATATTTGAAGAAACGGATGAATATTATGTAGTACATGATAACGTCGAACTAACAAACGAGATCACGGAGGTGGACGATCGACTCATGACAGGTGTCGAATGGCTTATCGATAATGAGCTGTATGTGGACTGTATTGATTCCATCATTGCCATGTCTAGACGTTTCTTAATAAATGGAAAGGTTAAGGCCGTTGAAGTGTTTTCAGAGCGTCATGATATCTCGAATCTTTTGAAGGAATATCAGTTAGAAAAGCTATCGAAGAAGGAAGAAGGGCATGACTTTAGAATGGAAGAAGTACAACAGTATCTTTCACTGATAAAAACATTCAAACAACAACAGAATTGGGTGAAATTATCACGTACATTCAATGCTGATTCAAACTTACCGTCTCTCATTAAGCATTTCAAAGAGTTCTCCAATAATGTCCTAAACTTTGTGACGTCGTTCTTAGTCGGGTTGGTTGATAATGAGGCTGTTGATGATCCCGATGTACTTTACGAGATACGAGTTTTGTACACGCCTTACTTGATTATGGAACTTCATAATAACCTAATGGCTGCTTCAGAGTCGCTGAAGGTGTCTACATTCTTACAGGAGGCAATCGATCTCTCAATTTTAGTGGCTAACGAGACGGACAAGATATACTTGCTATTTCAAAGTAATGGCAAACTGCCAACGTACCTACAAATGATAGCTAAAGCATCTGCCCTTTATGGCAAATGAAATAAAGGCAATGCACATTGTCATAATCAATCTGATAGATAGTCAAATAATCTGATAGGCTTACAGTATATCGTAATGAGTTTTTAATAGTGGTACGGCACATACATACAGATAATTTAAGGTATATTAATATATGTACATGTAACGGTTGAGAAAAGGATTTTTGAAAGTATTTTGAAGTCATAATAAACTACAACCAGCTTATTCTTCTTCGTCAATTAGACCCTTTTCGGAGACGTAGATACCATCCAAGAACTTACGGATATCCTTGTTTCTGACACGGCAGATTTGTTGGATGTCAGCAGCGTTCTGGGAGACGTTTTCGACAGAGTTACCAGACAAGACGATTTCGTCCTTGACGTTGGTTGAGAAGTCGACAGAGACACCTTCTCTGACTGGGACTTCTCTGACCTTTTTGTCACCCAAGAAGTTTCTGATTTCGATGAACTTAGCACCGTCCTTCTCAATGACGTTAACGTTGATAGGGAAATGCGCGTACACGTATCTCAACTTGTACTTGTAACCCTTGGTGACACCAGTGACCAAGTTGGAGATCAAGGACTTAACAGTTCTTAAAGCAGCGACGTGCTTTCTGTCACCATTGTGAACAGTGATCTTGATTTGTTTGTCAGAGACCTTGGTGAAGGTGACATCAATGTGCTTCAAGTTCTTAGTCAAAGTACCTCTTGGACCAGTGACCTTGATGATTCTGGACTTGATTTGGACAGTAACACCCTCTGGGATGTCCAAGGTTTGATCAGTTTGAATGTACTTCATCTTGTCTGGTCTTATTCGTTCACGAAATTTTGGGAACCAAAAGTTCACAAGAACGCTATCAAGCAATTAGCACTCTAGCAACTGAACTATCCGTACAACCGCTTCAAGTAAATCTTGTCACTTCATCCTCCATGCATCTACGAAGGCTCGAAGCCTCTGCACATAGTGAAAGTTCGCCAAACTGGAAGCCTTTGGGAAGCGACGCAGATGAAAAACATCAAACACCCAGACACTTTTCAACATTTTTCACGTTTCTGCGTGCTTTTGTGAACAAACTCAGCTAATTTGGGTCTGAAAATCCGAATTGCAGCAGCCTAAGAATTTCCTAATATGGAACACCCGTGCCTCACAGTATATATCTAACAGTCCCAGTTTTTTGCATTCGCCTTTAATCTCCTTAACCGCTGCATTGATAACTCCGAAGTTGTTGTATATTTGTACCATGCACGATTAAGCTCGGTCAATCATGTTCTGAAGCTGACCGAAGATGCGGTCTCTGTGCATTGCTGTTTCGTCGTCATGATCTGATGGGAAGAATATGTTTCTTTTGGGCTCTGCGTCAGAAGCTTCAACAGGGACCGAGTTTACCTTGTTGTTATTGCTGTCGTTGTGTTCGGTCACGTGATAATCTTCACCTGCATCTTCGTCCATATCGTCCCCATCGTAGTCTAAATCCACGTAGTTGTTAGCATTGATGGAACTCAGCAGATTCGAGGAGTTTCCGTAATTTTGAAACAGCGTATCAAATTCCTCCGGTTGGGTCCCTTCCTCTGGATTTACGCTCTGGTCCATGTCGTTGTTCACTTCATCAAGATAGACAACGTCCTCGGACTCTGATGGGTCTTCATCGCTGCCGATTATGATTGATCTATCATCATCTTCGTCCTCCGGGTAATCGTTCTGATAATAGTCCTCTTCGTTGGAGTCCTCGTCATCCGTAAGCATGGTACGGTCTGGATCGACCTCTTCTTCTGGTATAATGTCTCCGCTATCGTCTACTATTCGAATGTAACCCACTGTTGAATCGTCATAAACGAATTCGTCTTCGTCTTCTGGTACGTCCTGTTTCACATAGACATCGTAAACGTAATCAGGGATCGGCTCCAATGTTGCTGATGTTTTTGTGTGCTTTCTGCTCGATTTCCGCTTCTTCTGAGACTGCGCTGGTTTCTCATGGATGTTCAAGTAGTCTGTCAACATTTCTGCTATGCTATCCGGAATTTCTTCCTTTGGATGCATTTCCGCATCTCGTTCTTTTTCCCTCTCGAGAACATAAACCATCTTCTTCTCATCTTCAGTACCGCCAAGCTTCAGTACTGGAGTATCCTCATCCAGATTTTCTGTCTCTAGCGTCTCGGCAAGCTTGAATACAAACTTCCCTTTTTTAGCATTCCTTTCCTCTTCGAGGAGCAATGCCTGCACTGAATCCTCATCACGACGTCTCTTAACCCTAATATAATCAACACCCGATATGTTGTTACTCATTTCTGCACTCTTGAGGACGTCCAAACCGTACCTATCGCCGCTTCTTTCTCTCTTTGCCCTGAGTCTTTCTTGTCAGATTCTAATGTTGAAGTTACTTTATTCGATTTTCCATTTATGCACATTACCGGAGCTTTAGTCTTAAAGGTACAGAATAGAAAACTGACATCGGACAGAAAGATTTGTTGGAAATGAAAAGAGAAAACTGGTGAGCGGCTGTTGATTTGCCTCTGACAAGTGAACTTATTTTGTGCTGCCTGTGTAGCTGTACACAATTTCAATGTTTATCAATTTTATGAGGAGAATTGAAGGTCTAATTCTTCCATTCGTTGGTACGCCTTTGTGTCCCGAGGAGGATATCGTACTCATTACTGGAGGATCCAGTGGAATCGGCTGGGAGTTAGTCAAAATCTTTGCGGAGCTAAAATTTAGAGTTCTGATTATAGATAAAAGGCACCCAAGACATCTCAAGAATTACGGTAATATTTCGTACTATAATTGTGAAGTCTCACAATTTGCAACGACAAGACAAACTCTCAACGATGTCAAGGAAAAGTTTGGGTGCGTCAGTATATACATCAATGCTGTGTCTTTGAAACACCTAAGTGACAAGTTGATAAGTGCCTTACAATTGGAGCAACTGATGAGAACTGTGTATGCCGGTCATCTGAACATCATTCAGACCTTGTTGCCCGGTATGTTGCAGGCACGCCGCGGGTATATCGTTGACATCGCGTCGACGGAGGGCCTCGCAACATCTTCGGATAAAAGCATGTATGGGTCTATTCAGGCGACCAAAATTTCTTTACAAAGGGAGCTCACCAAGAAAGTGAATCAATTTTTTGGAAAGATAACTGGTATTGGGAATGGCCGTGTCCGCAATTTGCTTGTGATATCTAGCAGAGCTCTTAATTTCGAACAAGCTAAAGACTATGAAGCTGCAAGAAGTATATATTGGGCATTGGTGCACAACAGACAAGGCGTCATGGGGATTTCTATCAGATCGAAATGGCAGCTCGCCGTCAGAGAGCAGGACTGGCACTGGTATCAAGCTTCTAAGCTTTTGTCGCTCTTTTAGCGAGTGAACAGATCTTTGGATAGAGTAATTCCCGAGCGAATGAACCGATATGCTAAAAATTCCTTTAAAAAATACATGCCTATGTCTATGTATCATCGATCTGTTGTTGTAACTGCTTCCATACCTCGAGGTTCTTGAGTGCATTTTCCTTCATGTATCGAGAATAGTTCTTGAAAATTTGAACAAGCTCCTCTCGTCTCTCCTCAGTGAACCGAGGTAGTTCTGTGTCTTTGATAGTCTTAGATATGGCATCAAGGTCAGTGGTGGCAACTGTCAGAGATTCCTCTAGTTGTTTTACCTCTTTTTCCAGGGATCTTGCCGCTGTGGCAGGATCTTGCTCTTGATAGCTAACAGAGTCCTTGATAATACTAGCAAACTGATTAAATTTACTCATCATCTTCCCCGTGTATGTCTGTGGTCCACTTGGGTTTTGTAGATTTACAACTCCACTTGATTCCATTTCTTTGTTAACCAGGTTGTCGATCTGTTTATTCTCTGATTCCTGTTGTTGATACTTTTTAAGTTGACCCCGTTTGTATAATATTGTTCGCTCAAGGATGTCCTTCTGCATCACTTTGAGTCGTCTATAGTGAAGCAGTTCCCGAACAGCAGTAGCCATATGGGCGCACTCACTCAAAGGCTCACTGATGTTATAATGCAAGTTACCAACCAGGACTTCTAGCTGTTCGTAGAGAGCACCATACGCATCACTGGAATGCGAGAGAAGTTCAGCGAGCTCGCTTCCATTCTTAGTCTCGTCCATTGAAAACTGAGCAAACTGATCGCTAATTCCCTTCAAGTCCCCTCGAAGGTAGTTTAATTCTTTGGTGGTGGCTCTCATATACTTGTACATTCCGGAATGCAGCAATTGCTCATAATTTCTATATTCCCCTTCTACTTTGGTGAATTCATCTGCAACAGCAGGATAAGTGTGTTCTTTTGATGATGATAATAATTGATTTGCCGATGACGGGATCGGCAAATAAGTGTGAGCTTTTGTAGTATTAGTCGGGTCAATTGGGTTACATTGAAGAACGCTTTTTGGTAAAGAAGAGATCGCCAGCGAGCTTGTAATCAAGTCGTTCCAATTTTTATTGTTGGGGTCCAAAAAATCATAAATGATGGAGGTCTTCGTGATTTCGTCATTCTTTAACAGTCTGTTCAAGAAGCTGGTTAACATTCGGATTCTATGTCTGATTAGCTTCTCATCATTTGAGGTCACAGGACCATTGATGACAGACAAGCATAGATCAACTGAATCTCCACTTTCTGTCGGCAAAACGTAGCTCGATTTTGAGTGTGCCATGGCCTTCCCGTAACTCTTTAGTGACTGCTTTTCCGGAATTGGTGGAATTAAGGTCATTGGAAACAACTTGATGAGCACTTTCCGTAAACTTTCAAAATCACTGTATCGGCGCTTTACGATGGAGTTCCCATACTTGATTGCATATGCCACATAAGTTCGTCCCTGGCCCTCAGAAACCTTGCTCGCTTCCAATATTTGGGCACGTTTCTTGCCGTCTTTATTTGGTGCGCCTTCGTTGAGATTCAATGTATTGTAAGGGACATCAGGAGAGCTGTCCTTGCTTGTTGCAACAGAACTGCGCCGTCTATCATTCTTGTTGCTCTTACTCGGCTGGAGCAGCTGTTCCTCGTTGTCATCACTCCCGCTACCTTTCCCGTCTTGATCTAATTTGTCATGACTATCATCCCCGTTGGTCAACGCAAATTCCACAAAAGGATTCCCCTGCTTGAAGATTCGTGTCCGCACTAACTTCTCTTGGTTTCCCTCACTGCTGGTCTCATTTGTGGTATTTGGCTCTTCTACAGAACCGCTGCTCTCCTCGCTCATGCCGCTCTCCTCATTGAATTCTAACGAACTACCTCCATTTTGCATCTGTGTCCTATTCTTGATTTTCTTCCTTCTGGAACCTTTGCTCTCTTTTGGTTGTACCGTATTTTTTGGCATGATACTAACAATGATCCGGTCAATGTACCATCGCTAGCTGTCAATTAGTGCTTCCAAGCGCGTATTATTTCATGTATTCATCGGTTAGGTTTACGTCTAGATTATAAGGGGTTCTAATGCCAGTACAGTCTAATGAGCCATATCTGAGCTGCTAGTGCGGGTAACCTTATAGTTCCAAAATGAGACAAATCGTTGCCCCGTAAAATAATGTTTTGGGGAATGTTAAATTTTTGGGGGCCCGAAATTATACTAGCGCTATGGCATTGACGAAATGAGATGAGATGAGCTGTGCCCATACCGACTATTCTTTTGAATACGAAGGGTTTAGTGCAGCATGGTGTGTAGCTGAATTGGGGCGTATAAAGCAATCGTGTACCTATATCTGTCGCGAACCGTGGGGTGTTTTATCCAATGCGCGAACGTAAGCAAATTTTGGGAGATCTAATCGATTCAACCACTCAAGAAGCCATACTAAAGAAGCTGCTGTCAAGTGAAAAATATGAAGGGATTTCAGCCTTACTCGAATCAATCCAGTTAGATGCAGGTGTGTCCAAAAGTTTTAGTGAAAACATATCAACTGAAGCTCTGAGGCTCGTGGAAAAGTATATCGGAGCAGAGCAAGAAGCTGACGAGAATGAGGAAGAACTACTGTTTTCGATTCTGAATGTTGTCAGACAACTCCCGGAAAGCAGCAAGACGGTAAGTTGTCATCTGGGTGAGAGACTGGGCATGTCGCTTTCGGAAACGTATAATCGTGAATCCGCTCCTCAGCGTTTGTTATCACCAATGCTCCGTTTTTCACAAACGTCTGTCAGTGCACAATACAGCACAGAAAAGATTATAAAGCTTATACAAGAGTTGGTCGTAGTACCGTCTTCTAACAGCATAAACAGTGTTGTAGTGGCAGACGTGAACGTTGCAAAACAGCTTTTCCTTCTGTCACTGACAAGGGGCGACGAAATTGGTGTACAGTGTTCAAATCTTTCAAAATGGTGGATACCAGCCATTGTCAATGCGTGTGAAACAGACACTGATTTGGACAACGCGTTATGGGAATGTGTGGAGTATGCCATTGAGAAGGATACCTCTAAGGTGGCAGTCAGAAATTCCTTTGTCTTTTGGTTAAGATTCATTATGGAGGGCGGTTTTACCTCGGCATGTCATAACTTGGTTCAAACCGACGCATACTGGAACCTCATACATTTAGGCTTGAGCCAAGACGTCCATGAAGTCAAAAAAATTGTTCTTTCTATTCTGAAGGTTACTCTAAAACTGTTGAAGGAGAAGCGTGTGAATGTAGATACCTCTCCGGTGTCGTTTCAAGGCAGGGATGATCAAGTCGAATCTTGGGAAAGGTTTATAACCCTCTATGAAATTTGGGGAGTTGACACAGCGCTCAACCAATGTGAAGCATCCGCACCTGATCTGGTTGGAATTTTTGAGGATAGGAATATTAGCCACCGCTGGGGGCTTTGCCTATTATCAGCAGGCCTGAACGCGACGATGGAATCTGTTAGAAAGCTGTCTTTAAGATTAATGCTGGAAGTGCAAAAGAAAGAGGCATTTGAAGCCGATATGTTGCTTCTTAAAAACGTGTTTTTACCTGCAACAATGCAAGCATCCTTTTTTAACGTCATTTCAGGCCGTTGTGAATACGGGGAAACTGTCACTCATTTCGTGCGGGACGTATTCTTATCTTCCAAGCAGAAGGCAGATGTGGTTCAGACCGTACTTTCCACACTCTATGCCTGTAGAAAGCTCTTTGACGCAGCTAAAGTTTATATTGCTGTCGGCCTTCTCGAAGGATTTGAGATCAACGGTTCAGCAATACTAAATGACCGTCACGTAACTCTTGTTAAGAGTCTCTTTGTTTGCCGGTGTGAAGAAAGGGTATTACAAACCACATTACAGTGCACATTGCTTAGGTACCTGCTTTACAGCAATGTTTCAAAGAGTGTATTTCTTGAAAGTCTTGTCGCTCACGTTCAGTTTACGAACACTTACGAATATATCAGAATTCTGACGGAGGCATTGAAGAAATTTTATAGAATGAAGTTTGTGAATTCGGATCAAGCAGACTCGCCGGCTGTACCTGGAGAAATCGCCGATGTAATTCTGTATGAATTTGAGGCTTTTGACAGAAACTTGTGCTCCGACCAGTTTTTGATTGAGTATACAAGAGCAAACGGGGACTATAGCACATTTTCGCAAGAGTACGCGACTTTGCAAAAGAAACTGATAGATGGGTCAGTTTCTGACTATAAGGGGACAAGAAGTGTTGCGTCTTTGCCACTACTTTCGCCTTCCGATTGTTCTCGATTAGACTTTCATGGCATATTTAACAGAGCTTTGAAGACTCTAGATGCTGATGAACTCGCTTTCTTCGTCGATTTGTATGAAAGCGTGACGAATATCACCGAGAGTGAAATGCTCCCTTTCAAGTGTGTTAACGTACTGTATGCTGCTGTTTGTGAATACCTAACCGCCGATAAATCACTATCATTCAAGAATAAGGATAAAATATGGTCTAGTTTCTTCAAATTCATGCACTCCTCTTTGAAATATCATCATTCTGACCGTGGAAAAACTGAGAAATCACTCAAAGTCATCAGAGAATTCATTGAGAGAACCCCTGACTACTATCATACAAATTTGGAAATTACATCAATCTGTCAGTCGTTGCAGGAGGAATACGCCGGACGCAATGCAGACCCCCTGTCTGACGAGGTAAAACTTCACGTTGATGATATGTTGGCCGTACAATGTAAAATCTGGGACTCTTTGACTCTTGAGAGACTAGTCTTGAATCAACAGCCTTTGCATATAGCATTGATACGTGGCATTTTTCATCGTAATAATATGCTGTATGTTTTGGGTGATCCGTCTTTAGCAGAGAATCTGTTGCGGTACGGTCTATCAGTCCTGAATCAGTCATCGACAAGAAGATCCCTGAGGCCTCAACTAGCCGAGCAGATTATGATTTTTATGGAGAGGCATGGTCCGAACTTACCGAAAGGAGATTACAGAAGCTTGAATGATCTGATCTCTCACTGCTTTGTGCACGAAAATTTGCATCAGAACATATTCACTCTCAAGCCAGTTATTGCTCAGTTGTTTGACACAAAGCTAGATTCTTCCATTCCAGGAGGCCTCTATCAGTCCGTGTATGGAGCAGATGAGTTGTTCTCAAGGGTATACATAATCAAAGCGCTATTATGCGCTACTAACGACTTCAGAGAGCAGTTTTTGAGGTACATGTTTTACCATGATGCTAATCTCTTGAAGGCTAAAAAGAAAACGGATGGACCGGAGGAGGTTCAAAGGATGCTAAAATGGCAACTATGTCTGTTAACAATAAAATCCATGGACAATGAGACGCTAACAAAACTTGTCTCGAATTTCGTTTTGCCGTGTCTAATACAAGAGTATTCGCCACTGGTAAGAGTGTATTGTGAGTGGTTTATTGCTTTCAATATATGGCAGTCTACCTCCCTGGGATCAGAGAATCCCAATGAGTCCGCCATGTTTGATCTTTTAAATGATTTTTCAACACCAGTATTGCAAACAAGTGCGGAGCGTATACTTTTCCTCGCATTGCAGGCAGCTAGAAAGGGTAGGAACTATGGCCAGTTGATAAAGAAATACCTATCACAACTGCTTGTTAACTGTTCTTCTAATAAACCGTTGATCAGGCATTTTTCAAACTCTTTGATAATCCTATTTTGGCCACTTTTCAAGGATGATATCGAGGATCCTACCCTCAGAGCAGTGGTTCTTAACTTATATGAAGAGGCAACAAAACTTCAAATACAAGGTCAGTTTAGGGCTGGTGACGCTAATACGTGGCATATTGATCAAGACTTAAATTTGACAAATATATTTGGAGGGGTGCTTCTCAAAATCATGGACCATTCCGTTCCATATATAGAAAGCAGTCTCTTTTTGTCAGTAGGTTTTGATGGAAAGGACTTTCCAATTGGAAGCGAGGAAAAGGAGCTTTGGCTGTCAAGGAGGAAAGTCAAAGGCACAAATCAAACTGCATTGGAAAAGAACTCACCTTTGCAAACAAAAAGTGGAGCGTGGGAAGCTTTAGATTATGATATTGGTACCAGCATGAAGTCTGTAAACAGATCGGAATTGATTGTTGTGGCATCTTTGGTAGATAAACCGCCAAATTTAGGAGGTATTTGTAGACTGTGTGACGTTTTGGGAGTAGGAACAATGACTGTTCATGACATACGAGTCAAACAGCATCCGCAGTTTAAAAGCGTCGCTGTCACGGCGGACAGATGGATGCCGATCATTGAGCAGCCTGTAGATGATCTGCTGCCATACTTCAAATCGAAGAAGTTGGAAGGATATACATTGATTGGTTTGGAACAAACTGACTCCTCCGTTCAGCTAGATTCAAAGTTTGAATTCCCAACAAAATCACTCATAGTTTTGGGAACCGAAGCGCATGGTATCCCAGGTCATCTGCTCAAAGAACTGGATTTATGTTTGGAAATCAAGCAATCAGGAGTCATTCGTTCAATGAACATTCAAACTGCGACAGCCGTTATCGTGTACTCTTACTCTATCCAACATTTGTAAATATACAACTGTACATAATAATTGCTCTTCAAAGAAACTCAACACTCATTCTGATGCTTCCAATGCAGCTGTGACATCTGGGGCAAATTTATGGATTAAATCAAACGCTTGCTGTAAATGAGATTGTTTGAATCCTTTTATGCTATCACTGTTAAGACCGACTGATCTAATTGGAGAAGTTATCCTATTCTTATACCATGTGATCAGAAGACCGTTATTCGACACTATACTTTCTTCATAAGTGGGATCCACTAACACATTGTCTCCTACTATGGCAAAAGTGAACAAAAGTGGTGCGTCAGTTTGCAACTTTACCATATCATAGTCGTGAAAAGTAGGTAGTTCTTCAACTTTTAGATCATCATCGCTAGAAATGAGTTTAGGGAGCCATGTGTTCTTTAATGCGCTGAATATCGCGAACGATATCATGGATACTGGATACGATTTTGATGCAAGGACTAAGACGTCAATATAGAGTTTAAAACTGTATCTCTTGGTTAACATCAGCTTTTTCGGATCTATCGTTTGTTTGAGCAGTTTGGATAACAGAGAAGACATGCTCATGACTAACAGTGAGTCGTCTCTGTATCCCTGGATGTCGACGTCTACTACCAGAAGTTCATTTTCAACAGTGTGGTCCACAACTTTGGTTTTAACGCTCACGATACATTCACTTCCACCACTCAGTATCACTCGGCTGGATCCATTCGAGTTCGGTAAAAAATCCGTAGATACATCTAATGGTCTGAACTGGTGTAACGCTCTGCCATCGGGTCGCAATGGGGTCTCGAGTGTAAGAGAGTCGTATAGGAATGACTTTTCGGTGATAGAAAGACTCATATTTCAACAACTATACACTCGTTCTCTCGGGTAACAATCAGAATTCCTTCCACAGTTTTTCAACTTGGAACTCAACAGCCACTGGAAACCTATAGATCTGATGCAGTTGAAGTCCAAAACCAGCCCATCGCATCTCTTCGAACAGGTATGTGAACAGATTTAGACTTTTCAGCTCATCGAATAAATGAAAACTTCGCTTATGGATCACGTGACTTTTGCTCACTTAGGTATTCATATCGAGCTTCGGAGTCTGAACTCCGAAGGCAACCCCATAAGGTTTATTAGTATAGTGATACACAGGCTATTGGCAGGTACTATATTAGATAAGAACAGGACGGGAAATGCCTACTGTACAATTAGCGTTTAGAAGTGAAATTTGTTTGTTTGGTGTTTAAGCGTAGTTACTCTTTAGCTTTAGTCTTCGCTCTGAGCTTTTGGCTCTTTGAAAGTAAGATGAGTAAGAAGCATGGCAAAATAATAATTTGCCCTATTCCTACCGTGCATGCAAGTAGGATGCCTTTCCACTGGAGCCACGTGAACGTGGATTCGTTCAAGTCTCTATGTTCTTTGTCAGAATTCAGTAACTCTTGGCCAGTTTTCGCACTCACCAGCGAGTACAGATCGGTTCTGCTCTGAGACAGTAAATCCAAGTCTTCGTCCGTGATCAGGTCCCATTTCTGCTTCTTGATGAGACTGTTCGAAGTGATTGTAATTTTGACTTGTTTTATTGTGTCGATGGCATTCCATGAAGAGTCCAAAGACAAGTTTATTAGACATATTCTGAACAGCTGCTGTTCGAAGACACTCAAATAAAGAATAGTCTCTCCATTCTCCAAGCCATGCCTCGATCGTACCAAGTTGTATTTTGCGTCCATTATTTCTAGCTCCACCACTTGCCGTCCCTTAGAACTCGTAGTAGGCCCGAATCTGTCCACGTTTACTTTCCATTTGGTGAACTCTTCGATCTCGACCAAGAACTGCAGATCTTGAGCCTTAATCAGAGTTTCCATCTCAAAACAGGTCCTAAAATCTGTCCCATTGTCCATGGAGTCTACCTCCCACTTCTTATACGGCCAAAGATCGAATTCCAAGCGGTTTGCATTGACTGGCAACTTGATGGACTCGCATATCACATTAGTGACACAAAACAATATCAAAAACAACAAATCGAGCACCATTGGACAATTGAACGCCCGAGAGCTGTCAGGGGAGACTAAGGTATATTAAAGCAGTGTAGTATCCGGATTCAAGCCAGGATAGCCCGCACCTCAGCGATATTTCTGGTTTGTACCGCTTCTTCGGTCACTGAAATCTTGAACAATTTGATGATTATCTCAAAGCTGACAAGTCAGCTTTTGGGAAGCTGCTCTCAAACACCAGTCCTGTTTAGTTATATTCCAGCAATCAAAACCCACAGTTGCCAGCGTGTAAATTTGTATTCGACTCCGGAGTCTTGCGCTCTGAACTTCTGAAGGTATACTTCTTCTATACACGATAAGTCTCTACGTGAATTAAGTTTCTAAACCTTCGACATAATCACAGCACTTCTTGCATTTTCGTCGCTATATAGAAAACGAAAAAATCCTGCAACCTTTGACGAGCAGCACAAGGGTTGGGACTGCTTCAGTTTGTTCTACAAGCCCAAATACTTTCAAGTTTGCTGACCTGACGTTGCCGTTATTTGAGCACTTTTTCCTACTCGAAAGTGTTCATAACGACTCAGGAAAAGCCTTAAGAAACCTCGTCAAATTTCACGCATACTACTTCTTAGAGTACTTACTGAATGCTATACTAGACAAAGGCTTGTCAACCGTATGTACAGATTACCATAATGCGCTTCTTCAATGCAGCTTACAAGTAGACTCCCTGCGACTCGTTTGCGTCGGCAGTGGTATTATCCGAGTCGATTTTGAGCGACTGGCCCTGTGAGCTCTGGGTGTGCGGTTTGGAACCTGCTGCGTCTGCGGCTGGTTTCCCGCTGCCGCTCTTCCTGTGCAGCTCTTCCTGGTCTATCGCTTGAAGTCTCTGCTGGTAATTGCTCAACACTTTCGCATTCTCGGCCAACGATTCCTGGAAAATGTGCAGGTCCTTCTCCTGTATGTCGTCGTCTGAAAAGTTCCCATCCGCATCCAATTCCTGTCTGTTGGATACCTCTTCTCCCTTCAATTTGGCCACATACGCCTCTAGCCTGCGGTTGGACCGGTTCAAATGCTGTATCGCTCCATTGATCTCTTGTCTAGCCTTCCGCAATTCCTCTGCAGGGGACTCACGGATGGCTATAATAAACTCTTGGATCTGAATAGGCCTACGGATAGAAGGTGAAAACGCACTGGACATTGCAATATTTGATTCTTGACTTTCAATGCTCTACTATTCAACTATCTGTAATATTTCCCAAAACTCAAGGCTTTCGCATTATCTCAGCATAATTGTCCACCCCTAATAAACTACAACTGAGCTTTACTTATTTATATGACAAGTCGTCGATTTACACCTATGCTGAAAATCACAACTTTCCCAACTGTTGAAAGACACAATAAACAAGTATTACCCCACCACGCAATTGGTTCTATTTGCTGCCAAATGACCCCTTAGTTGCCAGAGACTTCTTTACCGGTGTTTTCTGCTGAAGAATTGCTCTGCCAAAACCCCTCTGTGCGTTTTACGTCTTTTTCCTTAGTTACGTATGTTTACCTTTTGTGGCAGGGCTCGACTGGCTTGTTGAAAAACGCATCAAAGATATGATTATGTCATCTCCTGCTTTGTTGAAGCGAAAGACTTGTGTGTAAAGGTTACCCGAACTTATCGAAATAACATGGATTGCATAAGGCAACATGCGTCAAGCGATGAGCATGCGGACGAGCTGCAGCGTGAAGCGATGTGGATCTGGGGAGCAGCATGAGCTAATGTAAGGCAAGGTAACGTGAGGAAGTAATGCCGGGCAATCGCCAGAAAAAAGGGCTAGGGCGTAAGCTGCATTCGGCGTTAGAGGTAGACAATGTCAACCTGTTGAAGTTTCAAGGTAGACATGGTGGAAATCCGTATCTGCAGGAGCAGCAAGTGCAGGGACCCGCGCCCAAGGCGCGGGTCTCTAAGCACTGGTACAGGCCGGGAGAAGTAGTTGAGTATGTCGAGGATCTCAGAAAACAGGATCAAGCAAGGATAGAGGAACAGCGTCAGATTCAAGAGCTGGAAAAGAAAGCTCAGGCTGAGCGAGCACTGAAGATAGCAGCAGGCGAGCTACCGGCCCCCGACGAGGAGTGTTATTTTAGAGACCCGGAAGAAGTGCCTCAATTGGAGTGGTGGGACGAACCGTATTTCAAGGAAGGTGAAATACATCCTAAATATTCACAAGATTATTCCACGATGGATCCTGAGGATTTCAGTGATGATGAGGAAGAAGAAGAGTCTGCATCTGCGTATCCAAGCATAAGGTACATCCAGCATCCGGTACCGATTGAACGCCCTCGGGAAGCTGTTCCCGTGGCTCGGATTTTTTTGACCAAGAAAGAACAGAGGAAAGCCAGAAGAAACACAAGGAAGTTGGTACGACAAGAGAAAGAAGAGAAAGTCAAACTTGGTCTAGAACCGAAGCCTGCTCCGAAAGTGAAATTGTCCAACATGATGAGCGTGTATGAGAACGATGCCAACATCGCGGATCCTACGGAATGGGAGTCCATAGTACGCCGACAGGTTGCGGAAAGAAAACGAAAACATCTAGAGGAAAACGAGAGGAGACACCAGGAGAGTCTGAAGAGGAGAAAGCAAGAAGATGAAGCGGTGCCTAAGAAGTCCGAACTGCCTCAGTATACTTGTGCCGTATATACGTTCGATCAAATCAAAGATCCTGGAGTTCGTTTCAAGGTGAAAACGAATGGAAAACAACTGAATTTGAAAGGATGCTGCCTGCATATCAGGAACGAAAGAGGCATCATCATATGCTTTGGGTCCGAAAAGTCAATTCGTCTTTTTGACAGGTTAGTCACGAAAAGAATTGACTGGTCCAGGCCCTATGTGGACAAGGATTCGAACGAAACTGTCACATGGAACGGAAATCTCAGAAAAGTGTGGCAAGGTTCGTTGAGCGAGTGTAGTTTCCGTGGCTGGTTCATGTTGAACTGTAGCGATGCCGTGCAAGTTAATAGCGTACTAGATCAACACGATGCCAAGATATTTGTCCCGTCTGGTCGATTTTAGTTTTCTTAGCCTAAATATTCAAATTTAGTTCTGAATGAAGAACTGAGGGCCTTCCAGCAGAAACTCCAACTACTAAATCTGAGACACACTAGCAGGTTCAATATCTTGAATAACTATATACACTATAATCTAGAATGTCATTATCTACATGGACGTAGCACCAGCATCAGAACTCACACTATATGATAGAATCTGACAACTCTTGCGCAACCAATGACCATGCGACCGACTCATAAACGTCGTTGAACTTCGTAAGGGTCTCATACGCAGCGCATGAGGTGAAACCAAGAGAAAGAAGACTCAATATTTCGGTTCATTCTCCGAGCCTATTCAACAACCTTGGCCAAGATTTCAGAGTCTCTGAACAACACAACCTCGTCTTCCTTGCCCAACTTGATGGTCGATCCACCGAACTGAGGAATCAAGACCTGGTCGCCTGGCTTGACGGTAGGAGTGATCTTGTTTCCGTTGGCGTCGGTGAAACCTGGGCCTACGGCCAAAACGGTGGCCTGGTTCAACTTTTCAACGTTCTTTTCTGGCAAGTACAACCCAGAAGCAGTCTTGGCCTCGGCCTTGACTCTCTGCACCAAAACACGGTCCAATAATGGCACAATTGACTTAGCAGATTTCAATAGAGTGGACATGGCTTGATCTGTTGACGTTTGAGTGGATCCTATAAATTAGCAGCGCAATTCAGACAAGAACTACACGACCTGAAAATCACCCACTTAATCGAAAGTACAAAATCTCTGTATCGCATCGATCCATCCTCTAAATATACTTATGATTCAATGACTGAAGCTGACAATCCTTATACTAAACATTTTCATGCTTTACGCCTTAGACACATAACGTTCCCGTTTTCGGTGATGCTAGAAAATTCCATATTTCTGACGATTTCGAAGCGGACTCGTAATCACGTGACAAAGAAGAGAGTTCACGTGATTGATCACTTGGCACGGTGGACCTGTTCTGAATCTCAGTGAGCTCCATGTAAGGGATCTGATAGTTGAATTACACCTTTATTACTGTTATAGATTTTGTCTTCAATGACAATGGCTTATGGTTCAAGATTAGAAAGCTATTTGTTGACTGTGTTTGAGTAGCATTCATACTGATACATCTTTAGCGTCGGTTTCAAGCACTCAAATCATAAATCAACATGGGTGCTGCTTATACTATTTTCGGGAAGACCGTCCAGCCTCATGTTCTTGCCATCGCTACTATTGGCAGTGTGGTTGGAGGTGCCGTGTATGCCACCTCGGGCCCAAAGGCTGCTGAGAATGCCAAGCCAGCAGTGGCAGTGCCAGCTGCTAAGACCGCTGGTGGTTCTGAGGAGTTTGATGTCGAGAAGCTTTTGGGAGACTTCTTGAAGGAAGAGACCAAGTGATTTTATTTCATGGTCAGTTTAACGAATATTATGTTTTACGCAATTGATTAACGATAAATATGCTTTACACCCTGCAGGGTTGTGCGATGGACTTCCGGTATGTAATGTATAGACACTGAGAAATACGTGTATATGCGGAGGCTACAATGTTTAAGATTAAACCCGCAAGATAAGAATTGAGTCTATTCATCCTACAAGAGGTCGTCCAAACTTTGTTCCGAGTCTCTTTTGATCAAGGCAAGCATTCCTTCCGGCAGGATCGGCTTGTTTTCAGAATCAAGCACGTATCTAAACGGCATTTCGGTGGCTTCATTCTTGTTGAATCTAAATTCGGGATAGTCGATGAATTTGATGTCTTCAAACTTAGTCTGCTTCTCGATGATAATTTGAGTGGTTCTAATAGCGGTATCAGTTGTCATTTGCTTGTCCCCGAGTCTTTTCCCGACCAAAAGATTGGGGTACTGTTCCATCAATTCCTTGGTACGGTCCCTGGGCGGATGGTCTCCGAGAATACCCCCAAAGACGAAATAATCGTATTGCTGCGCATCGGATGGCACAAGATCTGTCTTGGCTCTGGGATCCAATAGGCACACTCTTTGGGATTTTAGCTCTGGCAGTTCAGGGAAGGCATTGTTGATTTCATCCAAATTCGACGTGGTCCACTGCAGTCCCAGTTCCGTTAGTTTTGCGGGGATGTCAGACTCTGTAGTTCCCTTTGGTAAAGAAGAAAGAATCAGGTTTTTTGATCCAATGTCGCGGATGATCTGTGCATACTCAAGGATCACCCACTCGCTGAAACCCTGTTCCATATGCTCAATGATGTACTTCATGGCAGATAGACTGGATGCAGATTTCCGAGCTGAAGTGTGAGCAATTTTTTGCTCCTTTGACGGCTCAACTCTTTCATCTCATCTCGTATGCAACTTTTCTTTCAAAGCTTTTCTTAGTCTAATTACGTATAATATAAAGATTTCTGTATACAAGTGGAAGAAAGCTTCACCGAGAGAAAGATCAAAACGTAGAGAGCAGTGCCATCCTCAGCATAATCGGCACTATTGTTTTTCAGAATCTGCATTTTTGGCCTTACCGACATCCTTCTGTTGTTTCGTCTTGCTTAAGTCAATGGATTTCGGCTTAACGTGTTGTTTTAACACTTCTTTGAGCACGAACTGAGCAGTGTCCATTTCCTCGAAGTAACTGACATGAGACTTGATAGCACTCCACAAATCTACGTCCAAAAGATTAGGCTGGAACGAATAATCGACACGAGCATTGTCATTGAACTGTAGCATCTGCTCTAGCATCTTTGGAGTCATCTTCTCTTTATCCTTAGAATTCTTCTCGGAGATCAAATTAATAACACTGTCGGGAATGTAGTCATATCCCACCGCATGAGGAATCCATTCGGGCTGATATTTTGACAAATTTTTGTTGATTAGTGGCTCAATTCTGTATGAGATAGGGTCGCAGGGGTGGAACAGGTTGTAGAAATTCTTGCAACTTGGCGTCTGGTGCTTCACATTGGAGCTAGTTCCGCCGACTTTGGTCCTTTGGATCAATTTGAACACAGCTATCGGCGAGCCTATAGAGAAGAAGTTCTCTACCTCAAAATTCAAAGGGAACCGATCTTGTTGGGCCAAAATGTCAAATAAGATTAGTGAGCCAAGGGAGTGCCCCAACAAACTGACCTTTCCATCAAAGTCAGGATTGTGCTCCAGATACTTATCGTAAACTTCATTGAGTTGATTCGAGACATGTTTCAAAATTCGTTCAAGGTAGAAGCTATCCCCGTATAATAAGATATCCAATCCTATGTCTCCCAGAAGTTTTCTCAATGGTCTTATTCCATCTACAGTCAAATCGGATAGCGTTGGTAACTCCTCGTTGTCACGATTAATGTTGGTCTCATCCGTATTGAAACCAATTGCATGCCTCCAAGTGATTGGAAGCACTTGTACCCTGCTGTTCTTCTTATAGTCCGGATATTTCTTCGTGGAGTTCCACTTCTGCAGAGACGCATCGGACTGATACAAGGATTTGATGTTGTTACGCAGAAGGTTGACCGTATGAGCAAAATTGACATATTGGTATTTCTTCCCGAGATTCTGCCCAATTCCATGCACACATAGTACAAGGTGATTAACTGGTCTGTAGTGACTCTGTTCCCCAGTATCCTTATTATCATAGTCCTTGGACATTTCGTCTTTCAACATATCATCCTCTTGTTTTCCCTTACTATCATCGTTAGGAAAGCTGACTAAATCCTTGAACTCAGTAGAGATCAAATCAGATATTTTTCCCAACCCGAAAGCACGCTCTATCACTTGGCCCTCAATTTCTTTTGCCTTATCCGTTAAAGAAGCGCTCTCCTCATAACTTCTGGTAATTTTGGAGACACCAAGCTGAACCAACTGGGCTACTGAGCTTCTCAACAGGTTGAGTTGCAATGCCCCACCATAAAGATCCGGTAGCAGAAAAGCTGTTTTGGTGTCTTCCACGAACATAATGTACTTGAATTTATTATCCTTCGGTAAACGGAAAACATCTTGGTTATCTTTTGCGGCGCCCGTTAACGCTGGGTCTCTACTTGACTTCCAGTTCTCGTAAAGCTGCTCGATGGATTCAGTTACACCATGAGTAAGTGGCGTATTCTGATCGTCAAACCAGATACCGCGACGTATTTCATATGATGGTCCGTCCCAGTAGATGGGGTTCAAGGAAAACTTCTCCAAATCAACTTGAAATAGATGGTCTTCATTGACATCAAGTTTCTTGGTGAACTGGCCGGACTTGTAGAGCTCCTCTATACGGTTGGAATCGACCTTGGAGAAAGGTTGAAACTTAGATGGTGTTTTCTCAGGAGAATAGTCCCGTTCAAAGGGCTTTGTTTTAGGGATATCAATTGCATAGAACCATAAAAGTGAGTAGTATCTTCTACCACGACCAAAAACGGTACTCACTCTCATCGGAGCGTTGCACAGCTTAGCATATCGATAATTTAGCATAGCTATGGCTTAGTTCCCTGAGGCATACTCCACTGCCAAGAACTCAGATGTAGGTACTGATTTTCTTTAATCAAGAATTACACAGTAACAGAAAGTAAGCGTAAAGCACATATGTTCTACTGATGATTCTGCTATAACAGAAGCTTTCGGCCTGAGACCAGAGAACTACAATATACATACCTAAATATCAAAATACGTACTATGTTTAGTCATCTCTGTTCAAAGATTTTAGCTTAGATTTGGCTCGAAGGTTGTAATGTCTTGATCTTTTCTCTTCATCCGGAAGATGATTTTCAGTTATGTGAATGACATCTGGCCTGGCCTTCTTATCAGCCGGTCTATTTTTATCGTCTACCACTGTCCTTTTCCTTCTTTTTTGCTTGGGTTCCTCTTCAATAGACCCCTCTCCCAAATCTTCCGGCTCATATTTCATAATTGTTTCGAGGTCCTTCTTGGCATCTTTCACGTAATCGAGTATTTCCTTGAAATCATCTTTTCCGTAAAGCTTCTGTAGATTGTCAGTAGATCTCTGTGTGTTATCTACTGCCGATGCGGCACCTTTACTGCCAAGTTTGGTATTCTTCTTGTCGTTCACAGGCAACGGAGAAATTGGAGACAGATAACTATCCTTCGGAGATTTATTCTGCTCTTTGAACTTCCTCAGAACTTCAGGGTCTTGATCTTCATCTGGAAGCACAACTTGATTGCTTAACACTGCCAAAGGTTGCGATTGATAATGCAGCAGATGTTTGAGTCTCATGTGGTTAACGATACCCTGAGCTGACGTAAACCCTTCTCTACCGCACTGAGAACACGTGATAACTATGAGTATCCCGTCCGGTCTTCTGAATATCGGCTGTCCCTTAGACGTTGTTCCTACTACTCCGCTGTTACTTGTGGCACAGGTGCTGCTGAAATTTCGTTGATGGCTATGGTGCGGGGTTTTGGCAATACATTCGTCGCTTTTCGAGGCTGTCTTAGAAGAGGTATTCTTTTGCGGCAGTTTTTTGGCCCCACGAACTCTGAGATCAATTACCTTTTCATCAGCAAATCTCAGTGCTCCAACAGCAGGCCCACCCTTGCTTCTTGTATGATAGTAATATCCTTCTTCCTCTGTCTTCAGCGTGACACTAGACTCCCTTATTCTTCGATCAACTTCCCTAGACCTTGCCTCTCTATGCTTCCGCACCTTATCCAATAAGGAAGTGTCCTTATGCATTATTTTCAGTACCTCAAGTTGGCCAGACACTTTCTCGTTTTCCCCGATGATGTTCTGCATCTCTTTATGGGTTAACATTATCTGCAAATGTAGTTGATCCAAAAGCTCCCGTCTTACTGATGTGAACTTCAGCCTTTCTGCAGTTTCGTGCGGATGAGCGGGTTCATGAGAGCCATCTTCTTCACTGTCCGCCAGAGAAGAAAGTTCATGTGGCGATTTTGGAGTCGCGACTTGATAGTAGGACATGGTATGGTTTGGCCTAGATAAATTATCGGCCTCATCTTCATCCATGAAGAGCACTTGGTGGCTATTCCTTGTGTCCATGATGATCTATGGCTAAAGTAGCCCTCTTGCCGTGTCGAGTTCCCTCAAGGTTCACTAATGACCTCCCAACAGAAGACCTCTTCTCTACTCATGTTTCATGACAACCATTAGGACTAATAGTAGGATTAACACCATTATTAACACTATACAAGAAATGTCGTTAATTTTCTTCGAAGAAAATGCTATGACCTTCTAGAAGTGGTTAGTAGATCAAACGATCGGAAAATACTCAAAGGTGGCAACATGGCCGAGCGGTTAAGGCGAAAGATTAGAAATCTTTTGGGCTCTGCCCGCGCAGGTTCGAGTCCTGCTGTTGTCGTTATTTTTTTATTTTCCGTCATATCGATGCCTGCTAATGCAAAGGTCTCAATTACAGTGATTTCTATCGCTGATGAGATCTAGTCGAACGGCTAAACGTAAAACTGTAGAAGGGGTTGTTTCAAATCGTAACTTGTATGGCTAGGTAGGATGGTATGAGCAAGATACTTACAGACCTGAGTGCAGTAAAAGCTAGAATTGAACAATGTTCAGGAGAAACATTACTGAGGCTTCGAATCTTTGCTCAGTTTAAGGGAATATCTCACTCGCATAGAGACGGCAATGACATCTTTATACGCGTGGTAAATGTCCCAGACTTTAATACATCCGATACGAAGATTGAAGAGGCTAGTTTTCTGATCGATGAATCCATATATGATGAAGTGTTCATTGAAGGGAAACTGGGCCAAAGACCTCATTGTGGCGATATCTTAGACATGAGGTGTTGTTATAGAAAATACGACGATGTAATCGAAATCATACACTTGAGAGTCATCACCATCCCAGATTTGCACGCGCTGACGGAATTCATTGCGGCATCTGCAGACAATCCGGAGATACGATCGTTTCTTCAATGAGTTCAGATAATTCAAACCTCAATTTTGAACGCGAGAGTTCTATATAAATGAAATGGTAATGTACATAGTCAGCGAAGCTCAGGTTCACTGGGAAGCGAAGCCCTTGGTAGATTAAATAGAAGATCGGACGTGAACCCCTCCGATCATGCAGTTCATTCGAAAAATATTTCTAGCAAGAGGAGATCTCCTTGATGCATGGAAGTAATAACTGTGAGAGCACTTAGAACGCAATCCTCTTGGCGTTCCTCTTCTTGTTTTTCAACAAGATCTTTTGCTTCTCCAGTTGCTCTTCAGCTTCAGACTCGGATTCGGCTTCAGACTCAGATTCAATATCCATTTCAGCGTCGTCTTCGGCGTCCATGGCCTCTTCCTTGGCAGCTCTTCTGGCCATCTCAACTTCTCTCAATCTCAACAGCTCTGGATTGTTTTCAACCAAGGCCTTGTCTCTTAGGAAGTCTCTCTCGGAGTTACCCTTCATTCTATTCTTGTAGAACGCTCTCTCACGTCTTTGTCTGATCTCTTCCACTCTGCTCATGGCCTTCAAGGTAGTTGCTACTAGCTCTCTGTTGTACCTTACAGGCACATTTCTTCTCTGAGCAAAAGTCAGCGTCGAGTCGACCGCTAGCTCTTTACCAGCAGCCTTTCTGAAGGCCTTGGTCCATTTCAGCTTACGTGGATTCCTGCGTTGCTTGAACGCTTTGTGACACTTGGAACGGCAGAACCGGAACTCCTTGGCATCGTTTCTCACAAACATGATACCATGGCCTGGGTAGACAGGCGATGAACAGAAATGACAAGCGTAAATTCTCATTGTACCTAATCTGTATGCGATGGGGAACCTTTATAGTATATCTCTATGATACTAAACTGATCCTCGAGTTCTTCCTGCTGAAATAACTTTAAAAGAAACTGAATCAAAACGCAACTGAAAGAAACACAACTTGTACAAACAGCAACCGCTCAAAACCCGTATATAATACTTAAGCTTCTACCTTATGGTAGCTCATCGCATGCTTCCTTTGCACTGTTTAAAAATTTACTTCATGCCTCTGACAAAGTTAAAAATTCTGAAAAGAAATGATGAACGAAACTGGTCATGTGATAATCAGCCGGGTAATCACAGCCTTCTCTTCTTCCACAAAGTAGGAACCGGAATTGAAAGCAGACGGTCATGTGATCTCAAAGTCTTGTTCCTAAATTATAGTTTTCCACGAATTTCGAAAAGTATCCGGTATCGTGTAGTTGATGAGTATCTACAAAGTGTTGTAATAGTAGATGTGTAATGATTGATACTGTCAGACTGAGTAGCCTTTTCACTTAACTGAATCAAACTTGAAATATTGCTTTGTTCTCATTTGTACAGTACATTTGATCAGTTCAGCGTTGCTTCTTAGTGGCGTGGCGTGGTTATATCGTGGGGGTTTTGGTACAACTTACTGAAGTTTAGTGTCAAAGATTGAATCATCGGTTGAGTAGAGCGGAGATAGAAGAAAACATAACTGACGAATAAGATGGCTCAACAAAGTATTGAAGTACCCCAGCTGCCTATTCCAGGCGAGGACAACTCTAGGAGGGCTGCCGAGCAAGTGACGATCGGACATCCAGCCGGAATTGTGCCTCCGGTTCCGCAGCAGAAGACCGGAATGGATCTATATTTCGACCAGGCTTTGAACTACATGGGAGACCATCCTGTTATGACCGGTGTCGGTGCCTTTTTCACACTGTATTTTGCCGCGGGTGCGTACAAGGCCGTCTCGAAGAGTCTTGGTGGTCCCGCTAAGGGATCAGCATTTTTGAAAGGTGGATTTGATCCAAAGATGAACCCCAAAGAGGCTCTGGCGATCTTGAACTTGAAAGAGACGAATCTAACCATGAAGAAGTTGAAAGAGGTCCACAGGAGGATTATGTTGGCAAACCATCCGGATAAAGGTGGCTCCCCATACCTGGCTACCAAGATTAATGAAGCCAAGGATTTCCTGGAGAAAAAAGTCGTGAGAAAATAAACCGATAGGACAAGTCTATTTATTCGTGCTGCCAATCTTGCCAGTTTCTACAGACACGACTGCGCCGAATTTTACAGCCAGTTTAGAGCATGCCGCGGCAAACTTGCTGTCAGGCATAGCCAAATAAATAATTGCATTAGTGTTTTTCTTTGATTAGGTCCGAAACCTGTAAATACGATCGATCTTCTTTTAAGTGTACCACTCAAATTCGAAAATCCTTGAGAAACTAGTTGTCATATCCTTTCGTGACGGCTGCCTCTGGTTTTGCTGCAGATGTGTATCTACCCTAAAATATAGGCCGCACCGTCCTTAAATCTCGTTCCGCATCCGGGACACTTATCATCAACATGCTTGACATAATGTTCTAAACAGCCGACATGCCAACCGTAATTATTTTCTTCTCTACAGTTCAGACAAACGATACCTTGTAGGACGACTTCTTTGCAAGTGACGCATACAGGTATGTCGTAACTCTCTATTAAATAGTCCTTCATCTCTACTGCAAACCTAAGATCAAGCCCAATCTTACCATCCGAAGATGGGTAAAACCATCTTTTCTGCGTCATTTCGTCTAATATCTCTTGTCTCCTGGACATGGTAAGATGCTCTGACTGTAAAAGGGCACCTGACTTGATCTGGTAGGATATACATGTGTTTAGGCCAGTGTATTCCCCATCATTGTACTTCTCTCGCAGCACTCTATCCACCTCTTCTACCACATCGTTAGATATCCTTTCTGGTTCATATACTTGTGCAGAGCTGTTACTGGTAAGCATCATATTGATACTCCATTTCACATACTCAATCTCTGCAGGAGAGAAGGAAGTTGCAATTTGCATGTGAGTGTCATACTTTGTGTTGCAATATACATAGAACCTTCCGTTTTCCGGCCAGTTTGTATCAGCTATGTCTGTAATAAGACTGCTGAACCTTTTGCTAGCATACGATTTCCCTAATGGATGGTGCACCGTTGATATCTTGTAATGCAACGAACTGAGTTGTACATTTACTTTACTGATCTGATCACCGAGTTTACGCTTCCAACTGTCCAAATGTATTGAGTCTTCTTTCTCAAGCCGTCCAGCATCATATTCCAAAGTTAAGTAGCATGAAAGAAGTGTGTTCTCGCTTACCACACCTTTGCACTGCAATATAAACTGAAGCAGGTATTTTCGTACATCTGCCTCCGTCATAGACAGACCTTCAACACTGTGACCATTACTGGCCTGGCCAACGTTTTCCTCCATCCCTCGTAAAAATCACTGAAGTTCGACTTGGCATTCTCTGTAACCAACTAACACGGCAAACTTTGATAGCGGTGATCGGTTACCTACTGTGCAGGTACTTCCTAATGTTTATTAAATCTCATCTCATCGCTAGATTAAGGTAGAAGATGTTACTAAACACATTACGAACGCGTTACGATCAGGTAACAAAAAGAGGCACTTAAGGCCGGTAAGCTACGGCAGATCAAAAGGGAAGGGATTTATATGACAAGCTGCGTACCTTGGTACTACCATGCTTCATTGGGCAAGGAGGAACACACGGCGAGACGACTGCGCTATATGGTCACGTGCGCACGTTCTGTCCGGTCGATCAGCTGCACAAGTAAACATGTAAAACCATGGTTGTAAGAACGTCAATTCGCAAATCCGGACAGAGCAATCTTAGTATAATTGCATAGTTGTGCAAACAGTAATGGAAACAATGTTCGAAGCAAGAGAATGAAGGTATAGCTGCTGTCTGGACGCCAATCGAACCGCTTATGGCACCGACGAAAGCATATTAGGACATATTCAGTTGGTTAAGGTGTCATAGTGTCCAAAGGTAACGATTTTAGCGTGAAAGCATCGTTTTAATTGAAATTGCTTGAGTTTAACATTAGTGGCTAAAAACCAATCCAACCTGTTACAAGGCCAAGGGTGTTGGGTAGAATAGGTGGAAGCATAGCTGTATCTTAGTCGAGAATCGTATTAAGAAAAACTAATATAACAGGTTTCGAAAAGGGGTGTCTGATATTCACTGGTTCAATCTGTCTTCGAAGGATTTGCATTTTGATAGATGCCTGAATCATTTGCTAGACTTCGCCCGTCTTCACCAGCAGCAGGACAACGAAGCATTAACCAAGGGAACACAAAAAGATTATGGGTACGATTAGACGTAAATTATGAGGACTGTGGATGGCAGAATGCGTCTGAAGATTGGCTTTTTAATCAAGCTACATACGTTGACGTGGAGGTCAGAGATGTAGTGGACGATGTGAAAACGAAACTGCTTGAGAAATTGAGCTATACACGTTGGGTAAGGTTCAAGGACAACACAAATATCTTACTTGGATTTTACTACCACAGCTCACAACCTTTGGGGGACAACAACACAATTTCAGAGAGATCTGCCGATGGCTCTTCGGTTGTGGGGGTCTTATCATATTCAGAGTATCAGAATGTGATGCAGAAAGACAAAATACGTTCAGGAAGATGGTCACAACTTCACAAATCTATTAACAGGCCCTTTAGCCGTAGGCCGATTCACAACGCTGGCCTAGATTCTGCTGCCAACGATGAAAACGGAAGCAAGATGTTGTTTGGCAAGCCTGAACAGCAGATGGAGCAAGAGGGCCAGCAAGAGAAAGAAGCACAATCATACAAGTACACTTACAAAGTGATCATCGAACCAGATCAGTCTGTGATGACAGTATATCGTGAGCTTTACGGAGGTTTTCAGAAAAGTGAATATGCTTTGACGGTATTCTACAGTTCCAACTCTGTGATGAAAAACTCTCCAACACCAGAAGTGCTGTCTCCAAGCGAGTTATTGGACCCTTTGCGTGTGATGACGGAAGAATCAACGCCAAAGGAACAGAGTCTACTCTTCTCTGACTTGAGTCAGGACTCGGTTACTAATATCCCAGAGGCCGTTCAAGGTTACGACAAACCTCGTATCATGGGAAGCTTTTCCGGTGAATCAAATGGTAGCGGTATTCTATTGCTGCCAAAAGGTGTATCAGCAGATGAAATCGAAATAGATGCAGATTCTCAGTCTGTGCATATGTCCACCCCAGCCATGAAAGATCAAGATGTAGTTGATGCTGGAAAATTCACTTTGGAAACCGAAACTCCTTTGACTGAAGAAGAAGTCGGTCTCTCATTAGTGCGGTCAATTTCCCCGTCCGAATTAGTAAAACCTCTTTCAAGGAGAGGTACGCCATCCCTGGAGAAACAGGGAGAGCTTTCCAAACGAAAAGTTTTTCCACGAATCAATGTTTTGATTGTCGAAGATAACGCTATCAATCAGGCAATCTTGGCACTTTTCCTCAGGAAGAACGGAATTTCATACAAAGTTGCTAAGGATGGCCAAGAGGCTGTTGAAAAATGGAAAGAAGGTGACAGTCACTTGATTCTCATGGATTTGCAACTACCCAAATTATCGGGACTTGAGGCGACCAAACAGATACGTGAATTGGAGAGGCTTAACCACATTGGTACCTTCTCAGAAAGAAAGTGTACAAAAAGAGACGCAGCCGATAAGAATGGTGAGAATCGAACGGAATCAGGGCCGTTTTCAGGTGATTTGAATAGCTCCGTGGACCCTGCAAATGAGAATTGCGAACTTCAAGGCGAGATTAAACTAGACAAATTCAAATTTAGATCACCAGTTATCATAGTTGCTCTTACTGCATCGTATGCACAATCTGACAGAACTGAAGCGTTACTAGCTGGCTGTAACGACTACTTGACTAAGCCTGTCAATTTGGACTGGTTAAGTAAGAAGCTCACGGAATGGGGTTGTATGCAGGCTTTGATTGATTTTGACGGCTGGACAGAGGGTCAAAGAAGAATGACTGAGAATGTTGTCCTACGGCCTCAGATCTCAGCCACTAGAAAATCTCAAACGACCTCTACGAGATCAGTACCGAGAGTATCATCCCTCCCGTCAAGCGTGGACTCCCACGATCACAAATTGGGATAAGTTTAGCATCGCACCCTACCGAAAAGTACGAACAAGCAGCAAAATGATTCGTATTAAAAATGTTTACAGAGATCACCTGCAAGTTCCGCTCACTGACCAATACGCCATTTATACGGTGATTAATTGATCGCATACTGCTCCTGTAACTAATACATGACTCCTTTATTATAGATTTTGCATGGATGTAATTATAAGTACATGTAACATTATATCACTTCAATCAAACGGTAGACGTCATTTAGTGTTGGCCATTGCAAGCGAGCGCACAGTTCTGGTAGGGTCGTGAGGTCCCTAGTTGCGAGGCGATCGATACTGCTCTTGGGATTCAATAATTCTTGTCCGGGTAACACTAACATCTCCAGAACTTTAACGATATTATTACCGATGCGGTTCTAATAACGTCTTTCCACTCCAAACTTAGTGAGGACTGAAGTTCGATGAAGATATCTCTGCGCGGGATTGTTTCTGTTCAACAGTTGAAGAGCATTCATGAGATTGTGCTGATATTGCGATAGGGCTCTGAGTTTTTAATTCGCATTATCGATGTCAGAGAGTAAAGTTTTCTACAGATACAAAGCTCATGAGATCAGAGGTGAATTGGCCTCAGATACCGGGAGGAATAAGAGTTCTTCTAAGTACAAGACCGGTCTTCGGAAAGTAATAGCAAATATCACAATGGGAAATAGTCATGAAATGGCTCAACTGTTCCTTGATGTCGTGCAAATATGGAAAAAAGAAGACGACTTAGAGATCAAACGTATGTGCCATCACTATTTTTGCACTTTAGCTGTTTCGAAATCAGAACAGCTGCAGCTGGTATTGCCCTTAATTTTGAACGATCTTCGATCAAACTCGGAGGAGCTTTGTCTTCTATCTCTTCGAACGCTAACGTCTGTAAATGATGAAGATTACTTTGAAGAAGGGCTTCTGCATGTTAGGAAAATTGTGATGTCAGACCATAAGGTGTCACTGCCGTTAAAGAAGGCTGCGATACATGCAATTGTAAAGCTTGATGACATGGATCATGAGAAAACTATAGAACTGTATCACACTTTAACAGATATGCTGGATTACGGGAAAGAGGATCCTTGTATTCTCGTTGCAGCTGTGACAGTGTTGGATGAACTTCACACCCGCAACCCTGGAATGAGGCCAATTCATATTTCTCACAACATGTGCTTCAATCTTATCGAAGTCCTTAGTAAGCTAAACGAATGGGACGTTGCAACGATATTTAGCGTTATGACTGCAAATTTTGTACCCTCTTCCCATTCAGAAGCCCATCACCTCATAGACATTTCTTTGCCAAAGTTGATGAACGTAAATTCATCGGTGGTCTTGAGTGCTCTGAAATTCATAGTGTATTTGACAAATTTCACTGATTTTGTTGAAGACAGGTTAGTCAAGAAGTTCTCAAGTTCCCTTACCGCGCTGCTTTCGCAATCACCCGAGATACAATTTCTAGTTTTGAGAAATGTCATTCTGTTATTATTGACTCGAGATGACCCTTTGATTAAAGTTGAACCTAATAACTTTTTTATTGAGTACTCGGATCCCACGTACATCAAAGACACCAAATTGGAGATACTTTATCTCTTGGCAAATGAGGAGAACACTCCTCAAATTTTGGATGAGCTTAAAGGTCAGGCCACTGATATTGACATGCTTATGTCAAAGAAATCGATCAGGGCTATTGGGAACTTAGCAGTCAAGTATGAACACTCAGCAAGAAGTTGTGTCGATGTTCTGTTGGAATTGCTTGATTTTGGAGTAGATTATATTGTACAAGAGGTTGTGTCGATGCTCAAAAATGTTCTTCGTAAATACCCAGGAACTTTCAATCATATTGTGCCGTTACTTTCGAAACATTTCGATTCAATTCAGGACCCCGAGTCTAAATGTGCCATGATATGGATCGTTACAAATTACTCCGAGGAGTTAGAGTTCCCACTCGAAATATTGCACAAATACTCGGACAATTTTAGGGTCGAAACACCGCAGGTTCAACTGTTGCTGCTGAACTCGGCCGTGAAGTTTTTCTGCAAAAAACAGTCGAGGGAAACTGAAAAGCTCTGCATTACGTTGTTGACTCAGGCAACTGAGGGAACGGGAAATCCGGATATTAGAGACAATGCATTCTTGTACTGGAGGTTACTGACCTTGGCCGGAAATCCATCGGAACCGCAATTTAACAATGAAGTGGTAAAAGATATCGTTGATGGGGAGCTGCCGATTATCGAGATCAACACAAAACTTGATCCACTTATGAGGGAAGAGCTGCAATTGAGTATTGGGACAATTCTCTCTGTATACCTCAAACCAGTGTCCCAGGTATTTCGAGGAGCCATCAGCAAAAAGTTACCCCCAAGTTTACGAGCACAAGATGAGAAGCCAATCATGCACAATTTCTCCGATTCAGTAAGCTCACATTCGACAGGTAATTTGTACTTGTCAGACTCCTCTCGAAGGTCGGCCTCACCGGTAAAAAAAATGAATGATTTTGATAGACCAGCGGAGACTGTAAATCAGCTCAAGGATAAAAAAAAATCCAGTTTAGCACGATCTGCCACAAAGCTTGCAAGAAAACCTTCTATGCTTGCCAGAAAACTTTCTACCAGAAACCCTTTCTGACGATGATTTGACTATATGATTACATGAACAACATGGGAAGGTACTAATTTTTGGTCTTCAGAAAAGAAGAAACTTCACTGAGGATTTCTTCCGCGAAAACTCCTTTAAGACTTTACAAAGCACAGTAGCATCATCCGAAGTGAAGATAGTGTTGTTTTTAGGATCTAAATAACTAGCATCGATGAAGATATCCAGTTTTTCCTTTCCCTGAAAGAATAAGTCAGTTTGTTCTATTATCTTTTCCATACGATTCGGAGTTGATATGAAATATTTAATCTCAATCGGAGTGGCCTTAACTGGTTTGCTGTTCTTGTTATTTTTTGTTTTTCCGGTCTTTTCAGATTTGGAAGCCTTAGAATTGGATAGCAACTCTTCAACTTTTTTCAAATCCTCCTTTAGTTTGTTCTTGGAGAAAAGCTTAACGGCATTCTGATGGCCATTGAGACTCCTGTAAACATCGGCTACCCTCATATTGGAGACCGACAGAATGATAGCCCTGGGAGATTTTGAGAAACTGTTCACAAAATCCTGGAAATTTTCTGACGTGCGTTCTTTCTGGTATCTTTCGGTCGAGATGAAATCCTGTTTCTTGAAGTAGAGCTCATCCAACTCAAGAGCACTTAAATCAGAGTTCTTTTCTCTAATCAACGCGGCCAGATATTCTACAATTTGATCATTACTGGCTTTTGGCAAATTCTGCTTCTGATTCTTGTCATATTCCATTCTTTCTAACTTCTTTTTATGCAGCGATGAGTTAGCAAGTTTTTTTTGCCTTTTACTCAAAGACCTCTCATCCTCTTCGGCTTCAACCGATGCACGTCTTTTTTCTGGCACCTGGGAATCGGACTCGTCATCACTTTCCTGCAATTTCACAGCACTGTCTGCTGACTCTATACTCTCATCCATTTCACTTTGACCAACTTCATCTATACTATAGTCTAGGCCATCGTCTAAATCATCTCCGTGATTCATTTTCAGATCTTGTAGTAAAACCGGAAACTGTTTGTTGTTAGTTGCAGCACATGCAGCAGCACAACAATATGTATGTCACAAGCGAGGTGCGCGATGAGGTAGTATAATCAGTGTAAGATCATTGATCTGACTGACTTTTCAAGCATTACTCTAATTTAAAGATTGCAAAATCTTACCCGCATTTACGCCAGAAATGAAATGACAGTAACTCACACACCTCAACCACAATATTTAAGACGGTGAGGACGTGCTATTCAGTAAAATGCTGGAAATTAGTTGATGTACATTAGGTATTAACGTAAAGTCTTAATATATGTAACGGAACCCTCTGTTTTCGATATCTGTTTTGTCTAGGAAACAATACGGATGAGACTTTTCCTGCTCTTCTTGTTGCTCTGCGTCTCTGGCCTTGTTCTCGTTGTACGCCACGTACCCGACGTAAAGTTGCAACGGTATACACAACGATTGTGAAACCAAGAGGGCAATCTTCGCTGGGATATATCTAGGATAGGAGTATGCACGGAACATCTGTGGTGCCACGATACAGGAAATGTTGTAAACTATCATCGTTAGTCCGTTTCGGGCTAATCTCTTGGTGTACCCAGACGTATTACAAGTGTTCCAAATGTAGATGTTTGTTATGGTGCATGAGCCACTGTAGAGCAGATACAAGGATAACAAATTGCCAATTTTGTTGGATAGAGGAAGTGCTATCATTACTATGCAGCCGATAATTGCCGGAATGTACATCGATAAGGTAACCAGAGTGATGTTTGAGAACCTGCCAATTAGTTGAGTGGTTATTACGATAATAAGTATTGTTATGACACCAATTGGTATCTGGAGAAGAGCTGTCTGGTATTTAGTGAAGCCAAAAGTACCTGTGATTGTAACGGAAAACACTCCAATTGAACCGGTTGAGAGTTGAGACAACCCTGTCAAAAGCAGCATTGGCCAAGTCAACTTGTCTTCAAAAAGTAGCTCTTTTACATGATGCATTTTGAACTTTTTGGCTTCCAACCCGGTCTGATTGGACCTTATGTGCTCGATGACTTGAACTTTTTCATCGTTCTCAAGAAACCATGCCTTAGTGACGTTGTCGGGAAGATAGAACATGGTGACGAGCCCGAAACTCATAGTCACCAAACCGACCACCAAAAACATAATCTGCCACGAGGCGAACTGTTTTCCATGGTAGTGTAAAAACCCAAAAGACATAAGCCCTCCAATAATGTACCCTGTCCCTGCTTGAGCAGCCCAGTACCCAATCCTCTGAGTCTGCTCAGATTTAGTATAATACATTCCACTAACAGTGATACAGCCAACAGCACTACAAGATTCAAACAGGCCTAAAAGGACTCTCACGATCATCAAAGAAGCGTAACTTTTGCACACACAGTGGCACACCACTACCACGCCCCAGACCACAATAAAGGACCCCAAAACTTTAGAAACCGCGTATCGTTGCAATAAATACACTGCTGCAGGCTCTGCACAAATGTAGGATACTGAAAATATGGTACCCAAGTTCGCAAACTCATTGCCACGAAGGTGGTCTTTGATGCCCATAGACGCAGCATAATTCAACAACGCCTTATCCAAGAACATCAATAAATAAGTGCAGCATAAAAATGGCAGCACGAATATGTCTAATTTTTTGAGAATGCTGGCCTTTAACTCATGAGTGCCGAAGAAAGTCGTATTTGCATTGATCAACGAACTTTGAGAACTCTTATCTTCCTTTAGCATTGAGATGTCAGATTCCTGCAAAAATGCTCTAGCCACATCTTCCTCATCGCTCACGGAACTGTCCCTTACAAATTCTTCCGTTTTGCTTGACATTGTAGCAGACACTTTAGATCCACGGTCTTCGAATAACCGCTATTCGGCACTAAACTAACACATGACTACCTCCGTTGACCAGCTCATCTCATTGATTTCCTGTCAAACACAATTCTCATACTTTTCTTATATACCTCTCTGAGCGTGCTGCTTAAGTCTAGCAGATCCTAGTGCAATATGAGCAACTGATAGAATAGCTGGCAGAGCTTAACGATTTGAAAAACTGATTTAATGCAACAAAATTAGGAAATCCGTATGCACCTAAAGTACCAAAAAACGTATCAGCATACAGGCAGATCAGCGAGACTTAGCCAGCTCCTAAATGTGGAGGAGCTATGTAACTACGCCAAAATTAGCTTCCTTATGCTAGTCTCTTCTGCCAGTTAGCAGTGACCCAGGAGAAATGTCAGACATGCATATTGCTGCGCCAGTTCCATGCATAGAAGCATTGTTGATCGTTTTTACTTTTCTCGTCTTTGTGGCAAGGGTATAGCAGATACAAAGGGTCTATCGCCTACAAGCTATGTTTTCGATATACAGGTAACGGGTTGTTAAAAGGGATTTACGAAAGAGGCAAGGTCTGCATTTGAACCAATGTCGTAACTGTGGCCACTGTTCCGAAAAGACATGATAATGGCGATGATTATGCGTAGCACGGCGACAACTGAAACGGATCTGTAGTAGGAACGAGTGAGGTAAAGATGTGTTTACGTTGGATAGGAAAGAAGTGCAGGAACCGGACTAGGCAGTGTAAACATGGCGTGTACGCGGCGAGAATACACAGTATTGCAGAACATTGACTTTTAGAGAATCACAGGCCTGAAGAAGTAAAGAGTATTGGCGTTTATGAGTATTAATGGCCTTGGCATGCTCGGCCTCTGCACAAGTGAGGATCAGCGGCCGGTCGTCATTTGATAGGCACATAATTGAAGCTGCGTGGTTTTGTAAGGGACCAAAGCGTGGTTGATCAACAAAAAGATTGGCAGGCCAGTAAGCAAGCATAGATTGTGTATCGTTTGGCGCATACACCAAGGTGTAATAAACGCACGTTGAGATATGATTTGATCAGATTTTTGGGTCGGAATGGCTGAGAAAAGTTGGAATAGATAGTGCGGAGCCTGTCAGCTTCAATCTGGTGTCGTTAATAGAGAATATGTGGCGCCTTTGTGCTTTAAGGCGTTCCAGTATACTTTCAGCCGACTTCCAACCGGATCTGTTTGCCCAAACTGGTCTCGAAGTCGGTTGCATGGCATCCATCGATCGGCACCATTCTTTACAACGTCTGCAAGATGATATCATAAAGAGATCGGCTCATTCTTGTTACAAACCCTGCTCATCTCTTGGACGTTTTGTGGGGTTGACGAACAGAAAGAGAAAATATCAAACGAGCTACAAATCGAGATATTGTCCGTTGGTTTCAACCTGAAGGAGCTGTGATCCTCTTGATGAACACCTCCGTTATGGTAGGTTTTGAAACGTAAAGTGGCCCAGTACTGCTCCATTTTTAGGCTTTGGAGAAGTGAGAGGCATAGTTAGTCTGAGCATGCTCAAAAGGCATTCTGACGGCAGATCTGACTGAAAATGTTTACTGCCTAAAACTCAATACCCATCAATCAAATAGTAGGACATTGATATGCCGTCTAGTTTTGACTAGCTTACATGATGATATAATCCATTTGAGTCACGTGATATTTAAACGTTGTGAAATAATATTTAAAGCCTTACAGAGTATGACAAAAGAAGGTTAAGAGTGTTACACCTTAATCAAACTCTAATTTATCATCAGAGGCGCCGATATACCAGGACATCAAGCCTCGAGTGAACGATTTGTACTATACAATATTCGCCATTAACCTGTGGAGAGTAGTGGGGTTGATCAAGTAGCTCAACAAGAAGGTATGCCTCCAATAATTGATAGTGAATCAGACGATGAACGGATCATTGCAGTCACTAATAAGAGACAAAGACCTGGGGAAGTGAGCGCGGCACCTGTACAAAAAGTTCGGAAGCCAGTGCCGATAACAGATGGCCCAGATTCGGATAAAGACGATGAAAAAGAAGAGCAGGTTCGTCCCGGAAGTAAGAAAGAACATGATAACAAAAGGAAGATGCAAAAGAAACTAAAAAAGAAGAAGAAGCTGTCCAACAAGAATCTGCAAGGTGTTAACGGTGGATACTCGTGGGAAGATGACATTCAGAGGAGTTGGGATCTTGTCAAGGTTGAAGATGACAGCAATATTGCTGCTCTTGTCGCGAATATAGTCGAGGCAAGAAAGAAAAGAGCAGCGGAAAGAACCGTCACCCGTTATCAAAGAGGTATCATAAGAACTCTTGTGCTTGTCATAGACTGTGGTGAAGCGATGTTGGAAAAAGATCTAAGGCCGAATAGGTACGCCATGACGGTGCAGTACGCGATAGATTTCATTCACGAATATTTTGATCAGAATCCTATATCTCAGATCGGGATCGTTGTTATGCGGAATGGGCTTGCCGAACTTATATCCCAAGTCAGTGGTAACCCACAAGAACACATCGACGCGTTGAAGATGCTCCGTAGAGAAGATGCACAAGGTAATCCATCTTTACAAAATGCTCTTGAGATGGCCAGAGGCTTGCTACTTCATGTTCCAGCTCATTGCACGAGAGAAGTACTCATAGTCTTCGGGGCCCTATCCACTACAGACCCCGGTGACATTCATCAAACGATAGCTTCGTTAGCCCATGAAAACATTCGTGCAAAAGTCATTGGCCTATCTGCGCAAGTTGCTGTCTGCAAAGAGTTGTGCAAACAGACGAACTATGGAGACAGTTCGTACTACAGCATCATATTGAATGACCATCATTTCAAAGAACTATTCATGAGTGCAGTGACACCGCTTCCAGTGAACAAAGTTAATAAAGGCTTTACGTTGGTTAAAATGGGCTTTCCCACCAGAGTATTCGAAGATACCCCATCGTTCTCTGCCACAGACTCTACGTTAGTATACGGTGGTTACATTTGTCCAAACTGCAAGACAAAAGTTTGTTCGCTTCCGACCGTATGTCCATGCTGCGACCTCATGCTCATATTATCCACACACTTGGCTCGTTCATACCATCATCTAATGCCCCTTAAAACGTACCAAGAAGTGCCGGTATCAGACTCGTTCCCGACTGACCACTGTTTCGGATGCCATAAACGATTCCCCACGCTGAGAAACAACAAGACGGGAGAACTTCTCTCAAGTGGGCGTTACAGGTGCGAAGACTGTGGACATGATTTCTGCATAGATTGCGATATCTTCATCCACGAAACGTTACATAACTGCCCGGGATGCGAGTCTAAGCCCATGTGACCGTTCTCAACGTCACTGTTTTATCTTATCTTATGCTCATATCACGCATAGTAGTCCCAAGCACAGACCCTACATATTCTTATTCAGCAAAAAGCTGTACTCCTTGAGACTATTCTTAAGACTGTTTACTGCAGATTTTTGAAGGATTTATGCAGGCTTTGGGTATAGTTCCATATCGTTGACTACTACGTAAGCTATCTGATTTTTTAGATAACGAGATTTCTGGCTGTATGCAAATCTGTGCCAAGATCAACAAACGCAAACCTGAAAAAAATGAAGCCTTTTAGTATTTCAAGTCATCGCAGAAACTGAAAGAAGAGGAAACGATCTTCAGGCCTGGGTATGGTCAAACTCAGCCTTTTATAGCGGTTTAGGTTGCTTCTATACCTGAGAACAACAACGAAGGTCCATTCCGCAAGGATTTCGGTGTCTGTGGTTGCTTCCTACTTATTGATCGTTAAGATTTCGCCGTGGTTCTTATCTTCTTAACTTTTTTGCCCAAAACTTTTGCTTGTTCGCTGAAGTTCAAAGGCTAGTAAAACTTCTGATCGCGTTAAGCTATCGTTTTGCTCTTTGAAGATTATCTTTGCGACTGAACGTTCTTAGCTTTGCATTTGTGCCTTTCTTTTTATTTTGAAACCGATTCTCATTCTTCCGAGTTTATTGTTGACTCAACATCTAGACAATTTCCAATCAAGTTGACTCTGATCATACTTTCTATCGTTTCCCTGTGACATCCGCCAGTACAGCCCTCTTAGTGTGGGGTTTTAAGTTAAAAGCACCCGCTTAATGGATAAATATACTAATAGACACCATCCTGATTTCATTCCTGGAACCTTCAACATCTACCATTCAAAGTTCTTAGAGAATGGTTTGATCCATGGTTCGAGGTTGAAGAAAGACAAAAATGGAGTTATCTTGATTCCTCAGCCTTCGGACTCCCCTAATGATCCTTTGAACTGGTCAAAAGTGAGAAAATTTGGTCATTTCTTCTTGATGGCTTTCATTACTGCGTTTACTGCTGCAACGAGTAATGACGCAGGTGCTGCTCAAGACTCACTGAATGAAATTTACGGGATCAGTTACGATTCTATGAATACCGGTGCTGGTGTTCTTTTCTTGGGGATTGGTTGGGGTACGCTATTTTTGGCTCCACTAGCTAACTTATACGGAAGAAAGATCACTTACCTCATTTGTATCACGTTGGGTTTGCTTGGAGCATTGTGGTTTGCCCTAGCTTCAAGTACCAGTGATACCATTTGGTCACAATTATTTGTTGGAATCAGTGAATCGTGTGCTGAAGCTCAAGTGCAGTTGTCCTTGACTGATATCTTCTTCCAGCATCAGCTCGGTTCAGTTTTAACGGTTTATATCTTGGCTACCTCGATTGGTACATTCCTAGGACCGTTGATTGCAGGTTATATTGCATCACTGACAAGTTTTCGTTGGGTCGGATGGTGCGCCGTTATCATCTCCGGCGCGTTGTTGGTATGGATTTTACTTGGCTGCGAAGAAACATACTTTGATCGTAAACGTTATCTGACACCTTTGACCTCACAAAAGGCCTATAATGGAATCGAAGATGACTCCAGTTATCAAAACTCTTCTAACCAGCCGGTCGAGAAGAAGTCTCTCTTGTTTGAAAAATTAGCAGATAAGAGAAACACGGACGAGTCCGCTTATGAAGATACAAACGAATTATCCAAGAGAGTCACAGATCCGCCAGAGGTTTATGAAACTGGTGAGCAATTGGTTGACGGTTCTCAGGAAAAACTCAAACCTTTTCACAAGCGCATTCAAATCATTACAAAGTCAACAAATTTGAGGGGTCACGGCTTCAAGCAATATGTCAAGTATGTTGGTTTCAACTTGCGTATGTTCTTGTTTCCGCCTGTGTGGTTGTCAGGTATGTTCTGGGGTATTCAAGATGTGTTTTTATCTTTTTACTTGACAACCGAAGATACGGTTTTCTATGAAGCCCCATGGAATTATTCTGACTACGGAGTTGCAATTATGAACGTCCCAACTTTGATCGGTGCTGTCATTGGTTGTTTCTATGCAGGTGTCATTAGCGATTATTTTGTGCTTTGGATGGCACGCAAAAACAAGGGTATTCTTGAAGCCGAATATAGGCTGTACTTTGCAATTGCTACAGGAATCATCTCTCCCGCCGGGTTATTGATGTTTGGTATTGGAGCAGACAGACAGCTACCATGGCAAGTTATATATGTTGGCCTAGGTTTTATCGGTTTTGGCTGGGGCTGTTCTGGTGATATTGCCATGTCGTACCTAATGGATTGTTATCCAGAAATGGTTTTAGAGGGTATGGTTTGTACTGCCATCATTAACAACACCATCTCTTGTGTATTTACTTTTGTCTGCTCAATTTGGTTGAATGCTTCAGGCACCGAAAATACTTACATCGCTCTTGCCGTCATAAACTTTTGTGTCACTCTATGTGCCTTGCCAATGTACATTTACGGAAAGCGTGTCAGATTATGGACCAGAAAGTGGTACAATGCTTCTATTGATTTGAGAGATGGACTTTGACTTTCTTTTATAAGGCGAAGTTACTGTGAATTTCATACTTTCTAGATCGGACTGACATTACAATTATAGACGTAGTAGCTTCCTCATCTTATTTATTCAGGTGTAAACCACTAAAGTTAAGACACCACAAATAGTGCTCACACGTATTTGAACTATGAGTGTGGATTATAATACGTGGGCAGTAAATAGCTTAAGTGGAAATACTGTCCGCTACTGACGTGACCAATCAAGAGGTAACAGCGAACCAGGCACTTGCTTCTTGTTGTCGTTGAAACTACAACTATTTAGGTACAGTATACGTAGATAATTCTTGATATGTTACGGGCGGGTTTATGCCCGTTCCTGACAACCTCTGTCCTGTGTGTAGTAGTGAAAATCTTTAATTTCCACAAAAAGGCCTTGCTGGCGCAATCGGTAGCGCGTGTGACTCTTAATCACAAGGTTGGGGGTTCGAGCCCCCCGCAGGGCTTCTTTTTCTAATATTTATCTTTTTGAATCCTTTATTTAATACTGAAAGATCAGAAAGTAGACATGGTTTGTATATCTAAAGACTCGAAGCCTCTTGAAATTCGCCCGAAGCTAACAACATATCTATAGTGTTTCCTGGCGTGTTTCAACAGTGGCTACAACATATATGGTAAAAAGTGATGCTCACAGGTATTTCCTCTTTACGCTGCAGTTTAAGTTAACATTTGAAGTTAGAACAGTCACAATGGTTGAATAAGACGACAAAGATGAAAGATCCCGAATCTATCAGACTTTGTTGCCAAGTTTCAGTCGTGGTTTCGAATCTGGAGGCGTTGTTTCCCTCTGGCTAACTTTCAAAATTGGAAGCACCCTATAGTTTTCTCAGTGAGCCCTGAAGATAGGTTTCGAAAGACGAACCCATCTGTAAAGAAACCGTTTATTACAGAAGAGTCCAAGGATAATAACACCGCTCAACAGAAGCAAGATCCCTAATGGTCAAAATAATGGGGACATAGGTCTGGTATCATGTTATTTCTGAACTGTTGTAGCAGCTTCAGATATTGCTGTAAACTGACGTCTTCCATACAAAGCCAGAAAGGGAAACTGCTTCTGAGTATGATGTTTCAATTGTTTATTCAGAAGCACTCTTGCCAGATATGATAGCTGTTTTAAGTGTGGGGATAAACTTGTCATTCCATACCTGTATTGGTAATTGTTTTCGGCAGGCATGTTCAAGGTAGATCCATACCTATTTTCAATGGACGGTATTGATTGTCACAACAAAGAGATCTACATTAGGAAGGATGCACTCTAGTTTGGGTTTCACATAGGACCCTTATGATTCACTTGGAGCTAAGTATGAGTTGTTCTCGCAGAACTGGATTGGCAATCAGTGTTGAGATTGTGGAATGTTAGAAATAATCTGGTTGTGAGCTATTTTCGATGAACTGTATGGCATCATTTCGAATCTTACTGTTGAGGATGGTTTTGAAATGAAACGTACGCGCTGGTTCAGAGAGAGCCTTGGTATTCACAAACCAAGATGAAATTGATATATAACTTGGGAGACTCATGTGCATTGAATAGCGGATCAAGACATCAGACACCTCCTTAAACTATTCGTGCTGCTATACTGTATACAATCAAACGAAGTGAAAACACCAGAAAAACTAACAGCGTCATACATCAACACAGGTATAGTTGACCGACATGCTTTCACTCGCTTTTCTCTTATTGTTCATCAATTCATGGGGTGTGCAATCTTCATTTGCTAAGGAGCTCGATAACGTTAAATTGTCCAACCCATCTGTAATTGCAGCTCCTGGTTCTGACTCATTTCCACATCAAGGATGGATTGCAAATTTAGATTGGTCGATAGATGACACATCTGATATTAAAACTGGCGACCATTTTACAATTAGTATGCCTTACGTTTACAAAGTAAAATTCAATGATGAAGAAACGTCCTTTAAGATCTTCCTAGATGGAAAAACTGAAGTATTTGAATGTTACGCTCCTCAGCAAGCAGCTTTCAAATATGACAAAACGTTGTTGAACTGTTACGCATTGAATGGCCTGTCTAGCTATGGTAGTATTCATGGCTCATTGACTACCACTTTGGTCCTTTCGAATGGTGGTTCAGCGTACTCGCCAGAGATTGATAACGCAAACTATTTTTCCGCTGGCCAAAACACTCTTTACTTCAACGACTTGGAGGCTATCGTGGAAGTGAAGTCTAAGCCTTCAACAGATGACTTTTACTTTTCAGGTCGTTCAACAGCGTATAAATCATTGGAATCTTACTTCCTGGGATTCAATTGTCCTAACGGGCATGTCCTTGGAGCATCTCAGGAAATACATTATGATGTTGGAAATGGTGGATATGGCATTGACTGTTCCACAGTGCAGGTTTATCAGTCCAAAGACTTCAACGACTGGTCTTTTCCAATTAACTATGAACCCTTAAAAGGTTCAACTTCGTGTAGTGAAAATCTGCTAGAAGTATTTGTTGACGAGTTGCAGCCGGATTATAGGGTATGGGTGAATGTTCTACAAAGCCTTGAACACGAAACGGCTACTGTCAGAAATTCTCTGTTTTTTGACTACACATGTACGAATACCTTGGAAAACTCAACATTTAAAACTACGACACATTATGAACCGGTCTATGTGATTACCGAGGCGGTTTACTCCGGAGTAGCGCTGACTACTATAGCCCCCGATGAGAACGAGAGTACGGTAACATCAACAATAAGTTGTAGCGCGTGTTTGTCCTCCTCCATCACCGAACCACCACTGGCCCCCACTACTGAAACATCGCTGGATACTACTTCTGTGCTAACCTCTGAGTCGACTTCCGAGTTCACCTCTGAATTCACCTCGGAGTCCCCCTCCGGGTCCACTTCTGAGTCCACTTCTGAGTCCACTTCTGAGTCCACTTCTGAGTCCACTTCAGAATCGATTTTCGAGTCAAGTACAACCTCTACTAGTGAATTTGTTAAAGAATCAACGACTACCTCAACTAGCAGCACCGTTATTGATTCAAGTTCTACGTCAACTACTGAATCAACTAGCGAATCAAATGTGGAATCCACTACTTCCACGACTAGTCATTTCATTACAGAGCCAACCACCGAATCAACTTTGGATATAACTACGGAGTCAACCTCTCTCTCATCTTATGAATCCAGTGTCGAGTCTTCAATTAAGTTCACATCAGAATCGAGTACAATGTCTATCTCAGAATCTAGCTCGGCTTTTAGCGTCGAGTCAAGCACGGAATTCAGCACCTCAACAGCTTTCTCAAACTCAAAATCGACTTTTTCTTCATCTTCCACTGTAATGACTTCTCTTACAGTGTCAACGACTACCTTGTGCACAGAATGCTCTACCAAACGAAATTCTTACAGTGATTCAACAACCACGCTTGTGGCATCTACCCCCGAGACATCTGAAGCCACAGTAGCTTCACCATCTTCGAACATCCAAATTACAACAGAGATCAGCGTATTGACCTCTTACACCTCAACTTTTGCAACAACAAATATTGAGACGACCTCAAGTTCAACGGACACGAAATCATCAACAGAGACTCAAATTTCTTCATTTACCAATACGCTGAAAGTGAGCTCAGGTAGTACCAGCTCGACTTCCGAAGAGATACCCACAGCTACATTTCCAGGCACAATTGAACCCAAGCAGTCTACAGATACCCGAGACAGACCGGTTGTCACGACACGTACACATTCATCATATATTTCTGTCTCTGAACATGCTGACTCAAGTTCTCCTGGACCTTCATCCACCTCAACAGTTATCTCATTGGTCACATTTGTAGGGCAAGCAAACGGACTTGGCTCCTTCGATTTTGTTCAAGGAGCTTTGTCAATGATTATTCCAATCCTTCTTCTATAGGTTTTGCACAGCATCAAAAGGCTTATCGTTCGTCTCAGTAATACAAACTCGATTCTCTATGTAATCTTATAATAAATCGGAATTCCAACCTGCGGTTCCTTAATTTTAGCTGTGATCATGAATATTGGGGTTATGATTTGGCCCCTGACGTCCTCAAAACGAACTCGAAAGCTGCAAGTGCTGCAGCATTGGCAGGGAAACTTCTTAAGAAACTAGGCACGAATCCTTTGAAAAAGCCTCCGACTCCTTTGCTGCGATAAATGTCTTTTGCAGCAGTTCTCCAAGCCTTGAATGAACCGTCGTATTTATCGTTGCACAAAACAACCTGCTTTATCACGTCAGATGGGTATGCTGTGGTCCAGAATCCAAATGATGCACTGAAACCGCCGGACCAAAAGTTTATCGCTGCTTCGCTCATATTTGTGTTTTCTCTGAACCATCTAGTGAGCAACTCATAGGATCCCCACCAGTACACGAAATGAGTTCTGAAGATTAACGTCGAGATCAACCCTTTGTAGAGTCCCCTGATCCCATTCGTAGAGTAGATGTGTTTGATGACGTCCAGTGGGCCTTTGAACTTTGTTGTAGATTTATCATACTGAACCTGTAATTTAGCCTTGGCCAGCTCAATTGGCGGAGCAATAAACGACACCGACCATCCGGCTAGAACACCACTGATTATGCATCCACTCAACGGAAGCTTCTCTTCTTGAGGATAAACGTATTTGTGCATCAACATTCTATAATTATGCAAACATCCCAACATAACGGAGTCCATCAGAATCCAGCCAACTAGTGGTGGAGTGAAGCCCAAATAAAATCCCCTGATACCCTGAGTCCGAAAAGTCTTGTATACACAATCCAGTGGACCCTTGAACCTGGATTCGTTCTGTGAAGTCTGTAACCTCACTTTGATCGTATCGAACGGATGACCCACGGCATTCTTCGCTACTCCGCTGAAAACACCAGCAACAAACCCCATAATCCTGGAGTACGCCTCATTGGAAATCAATGAGTTAACTGGCTCTGTGATCGCATTGGAGGACTTCGACATGTCTATAGATCACTAAACTCTGCCTCGAGAGACCTCTTGAAGACTGTTCAACAATAATCACGGTGCCCAAATAACAATTGAAGAGACAACTAAGCAGCCACTCTGAAATTAACCCGGTGCTTTTATTTCAGCCTTCAGAGGCATATATTTCACGGATAACTACAGATCACGTCTATTCGATATTTGGCATTCGAGATGAGTCTTACTGGCTTGGCGATATCGTCAAATAGTGACTATCGTCGATTTTTCACCGGTTCAGGCCAAAAGGACGAGAAACACCGGAACCAGCACTAAAGTGTCCGATCAAGCTCCATTGACTGGATGTAATGCAGTGGTAGCGGGCTCGTGGACTGGAAGTTGAAGAGTGCCTTGAGTTGTAGTCAAAGAAGCAACAATACGATCACGTGACCAGAGCTTATATTACGCAGGTGAAATACTGTAACAACCGCTTGAGATTATACGTGGACAATCCTCCGCTTCTCAACCTTTTCATAGGCGTCATTTGGGTATCCTGATACTCGCATGGTATAGTCTACTTCCGACGCCCACTCATTTCTCACTCTGATACGAATTGACGTGAATACTGATTAAACAGTTAGATCATCGCTGCTGTTGAACCGTCCTAGCAGCTGGATGCCCCAAAGCAGCCAACTCAACCGCTCACGAGAACATTGCCATCGCTGTAAGATGTCTAAAAGGGCTGAATACTTCGAGCAGTTGTGTTCTGAATGCACGCGGTATCTGCGAAACAGCCGGCGCATGATGTTCCTGCTAGTGCAATCGGTATCTCCGCTGACAAAGGTCTATTTCGAACAGCATTCGGTTGAACAGCAGGACGAGATGTTTCATTCTATAACGACCGGACTGGGACTCAAGCTGCAGACTCTGTTTCTCAGTATCAAGTTCGTAAATAGCATTCTGGCCAACCGAGGTTCCCCCGACGTCCTGTACAACAAGATCAAGGCGGCATGGCCAGCAGAGCAGTGCGCCCACATATTTGAACTGCTGCACCTATTGGGACCGCCGACCACCCTCCTGGACGATCATCGGGCGTTTCCGCGTATAAGCAACGTGGTGATGGGGTTCTTTCACATTACAGACTACGTTGGAAAGCTTCCAGCGTCCAACGTTGACGTTAAAGCCGCACAATGGGCGTCGTTCGCATCCGAAATGGCTCGTTTAAACAGGGATTACGACCTACAACTACAGCGGCTAGAGGAGCTGGTTCCGTACTTCATGGCAGAAGCAGAGACCGATTTCGCATCGGACAAAATTCTCTTGGCATTACAGAACCTGATAAGAGAACCGAATGGGTCTCGATAAGGTTTACAGATCTTAATAGCATATGTATAAAGTGCCCCAGTCGTCACGTCACGTATCAGCAAATGCTATCAGCCAGTCTGCAGCACTCCGCAGATTCAGCTCCCTACCGGTTTATTAAGGTAAACTTATACTAAAAAGAAATCTTTGGTTTGACAGTAACAGTAGTTAGCTCAAGAACCAAATCGAGCAAAGATTCGGTCTACGTACCAACTGCAACGCAGTGAGAACAGAACGGTTGACCGCACGATATGGAGTTATTTCAAGATTTGGGTCGTCTATTGACTTTTCCAATAGATTTTGAGGGGCAGAAGCGTGCTGAATCGATATCAAACAAGGCTCTTTACATCAACACCATTGTAAGTGCAGTTGCAGGATTTGTCACGCAATCACTTAAGGTCACAGGCGTTGTATTTTTGACAGGTGTCGTACTTGTGATGGCAGCGGTGCTGCCATCATACAAATTCTACAATAAGAACAGGCCTCAATGGGCTCGAGCCGATTCTACCGTCATTGAACTCAAATAGTGTTAAGCAGGATGCAAATATATAGTAACGGAGTGTTAAGAACATTACAGTCTGAGGAAAACTGAATTTCTCATCTGGGGAACCTGGTTCGCATTACATCATTAACTTAGTTTGATTTTTCGGTCAGCTGTTGTTACCTGTTCGCCCATTCTTCGTTAGGCATATAAGGCATATCTCGAGACTTTAATCCAATTTAAGGTTTACTTCGATTATAAAAGAACAATCTCTTCTGCTGGTATAGCATTGTCTTGTGCTATGATTGACGTATTGATGTTTCTCGGGTGTGTCTGTAACCAGAATCCTTAAATATATTGTCAAGCAGCGCAAAATGAGCGACTCTGCCTACTACTTGGGATTCGATCTGTCCACCCAGCAGTTGAAGTGTCTTGCTATAGATGATCAATTGAACATCAAGACAAGCGTAAGCATTGAGTTTGATAAAGAATTCCCGCAGTATGGCACTAAGAAAGGAGTGTTCCACAAAGATAATGGTGTAATTGATGCGCCTGTCGCTATGTGGCTTGAGGCCGTTGACCTTTGCTTTGAAAAGATGTCGAAACAGATAGACTTGAAAAAGGTCCGGTCAGTCTCTGGATCTTGCCAACAGCATGGTACCGTTTATTGGGGTGTCGAGCATCTTCCCCATGACCTGGACTCAGAATCTACGTTAGTGGAGCAGCTTGCAACAACTCTTAGCCGTGAGGTGGCCCCTAACTGGCAGGATCACAGCACCAAGAAACAATGTGACGAGTTAACGGAAAAAGTTGGTGGTCCCGAGCAACTTGCCAGAATCACTGGCTCCAGTGCTCACTACAGATTCTCAGGGTCACAGATCACTAAGATCCATGAGACTGAACCACAGGTTTATTCGGATACTAAAACTGTTTCTCTGGTCTCTTCTTTCCTTGCTTCAGTTTTGGTGGGAGATATTGTGCCTATTGATGAATCTGAGGCTTGTGGAATGAACCTCTATGATGTGTTAAAACATGAGTTCAATGAACAACTGCTGTCAGTGGTAGACAAAGATACAGCCGACGTGAAACGTAAGTTGAAGGACCCTCCAACCTCGTGTCATGAGAGTCCTAAGGCTTTGGGACGTATTTCTGAGTACTTTCAAAAGAAATATGGTGTTAGCCCAGATTGTAGGATATTTCCTTTTACCGGTGACAATTTGGCTACCATATGCTCCCTACCATTACAAAAGAATGACGTTTTGATATCTTTAGGAACATCCACTACGATTCTGTTGATCACAGACATGTACCATTCCTCACCCAACTATCACCTTTTCATCCACCCAACTGTACCAGACCATTACATGGGCATGATATGTTATTGTAACGGGGCATTGGCACGGGAGAAGATCAGGGATCAGCTCAACGGAGAAACTGACAGTCATGACTGGACCAAATTCAACGAAGCACTCAGCGATGATGATGTCCAGAACGATGACCAGATCGGTATATACTTCCCGTTGGGAGAAATTGTCCCCAACATGGATGCAACTACTAAGAGATGTCATTTTGAGTACCGGGATACTGAAGTTGAGCTTACTGACGTGCCCAAATTCGATGATTTCCGGTTTGACGCCAAGAATATAGTTGAGTCACAGGCTTTGAGCTGCAGAGTAAGAATTTCACCACTCTTGTCTGCAGCTGCAGATGCATCTTCTGAAACTGAGCTCCTTGACTCTGATCTTGAGGTCAAATTCGATTATGATTCTTTCCCTCTGAGCTCCTATGCTAAGCGGCCAAACCGGGCATTTTTTGTTGGAGGTGCTTCAAAGAACGAGGCGATTATCAGGCACATGGCCGACGTTATAGGAGCGAGAAATGGTAACTACAGACTAGAAACGCCAAACTCGTGTGCCCTGGGAGGCTGCTACAAGGCAATGTGGTCTTTCCTCAAAGAGACTGAATCATCTACACCATCTTTTGACAAATGGCTAAATGAATCTTTCAATTGGGACCGAGACTGCGAATTTGTATGCGAATCTGACGCCGCCAAATGGGAGCATTACAACAACAAGATCCGCGCTTTGAGCGCAATAGAGAGAGCTGCGCTGAAGTCCAAGTAGCCTGTCATTTTACTTTTAAAAGAACGTCATGCCGTGCATAGTTTATGTAATGAAACAAAAACTTTAAATCACAAAACGTCCAGACACATGCCTGCTCTCACCGTGCTCGGATCATTACATGAGTTGGTATCAGCTACAGCGCTAGCAGCAAGAAAGTACAGGACTTCAAGTCTGTTTAATGCGTGTAGTATCTGATATTTTTACCCGGCCACCACTTCAGCACAGTATAGAGCGAACCGACGGATTTAGTATGGTAAGGCCATTTAATATGGAGGAAGGTTTATTAAAACCTTGACATATGTAAAGGATGTGTAGAAGACAAGAAGGTACGCAGATTGCCATTAAGTTTTCTTTTACTAGTTTCAGTGTGACCAGGCTACGTGGTGAATCTGTTACCAATTCCTGTTTATTCGAAAGATTTAGCGCAAGATTTGCGATATTAGCAGGGCTGTTGAAAGAAGCTCGAAATAGAGAGTGGCTACTACAGATCAGTGACACCTAGACCTCTGAACCAGTGAAGAACAAGATGTTACGTTTCGGTGGCTTAATTAGAAACAAGCTTTTGTACCGCCAATTGCACCAGAGTTCGATTCTGTTGAAGGCAGAGGCATTTGCCATGCCTGCAATGTCGCCTACGATGAGTGCCGGTGGAATTGTAGACTGGAAATACAAAGTGGGTGAACCTTTCTCTGCAGGCGATGTTATATTGGAAGTAGAGACTGACAAAGCCACAATTGACGTGGAAGCGCAAGATGACGGGAAGTTCGCCAAGATTTTGGTGGAAAAGGGCACGAAAGATGTGCCAGTAGGACAGACAATAGCTTTCATTGCGGAGGTGGATGACGATTTGGCTACATTGGAATTGCCAAAGGAAACTGAAAAGAGACCAGAACCAAAGAAAGAGGCGGCCAATGCCCCTGCCGCTGCTCCACAGCCGGCTAAGGCTTCTACTTCTAAGCCTGCTGCACCTGCTGCGGGGTCAGACAAGGCACCATCCGGGTCCTCAAAACCAAATCCTTGTCAGACCCTTTTCCCATCAGTGCTGTCATTACTACAGGAGAACAAGATCTCGACACAGGACGCGCTAGACAAGATTCAAGCTACTGGGCCAAATGGCAGAATTCTAAAGGGCGATGTGCTAGCATATTTGGGCAAAATCTCCCAGGACTCTTTGAACAAAGTCACTGAATTCATCAAGTCTCACCAGAAACTCGACCTATCTCATATCGAGTTGAGACCTGCAGAAACTGCTCCTAAGACCGAGTCAAAGTCCGCAGCGCCACCAACCAAGCCATTGCCTCTTGTGCTAAGCCAGCAGATCAGCCTTCACGTGCCTGAATCTGTCACTTACGAGCAGCTTTCAGGTTCCATTAGAGCCTACATCAAAGAATGCACATTCTTGGCCCACGAAGAGCCGTTGTCGAACGAGGCTTCAGACTTGTACGACCCCATTTTTGAGGAACTCCTGGTACAGGAACCAAGAAAACCTCGTTTCAAAGTCACGTACAACCTGGTAGACCTCGAACCAGCTTCTCAACACTCTTTCAACGGCCATCCCGATATCTTCGACATCCTCTCAGCTGGATCACGTGACCTTTCTTCTCAAACCCAAACAGTGTCACATTCATCCCAACCAGCAACGCGCAACCACGAATACGCGTTGAACGTATCAGTGGCTGTAGACGAGTCACTTGCGGACGGGAAACAAAGAGCAGAAAACTTCATTGAGCTTTTATCCGATCTCGAGCTGGTGCAGAATGCCAAGAAATAATGCCTCTCCGCGACACTCGGGAATCAAACCATCCTGCAGAAAATCCGTCTCATTACAGAGCAAATCTGACGGGCCAAGACACTAAGCATCATGCTACACATGCCGCCAGCGTTCTCATTCTGTTCACCTACAACATCAATTCTCGTGCGCAACGTGCTCTACTCTAATAAAAAAACTCAGGCCAACGAGGCTTAGATATGTACATATAAGGAAAGCTCAAATCTCACGTATACATGATACTAAACCTGCCGATCGAAAAAAAATGTAACTACGAACAGCCGTTGTCAAGAGAACAGATACGCGACTTTGATACGATACGTCCGAGCCGGATTATCATTGCTTGCATTGACTGGCTATCATGCCGGTTTTTCAAATTAAGACTCCGACAATATATAACAAGCCAATATGGAAAATGAAATTAATTTCGTGAACGTGCGGACGTTTTGTTTAACACAGAAAGCAAGCACACGAAAGTCTTCTCTAAGGTTGTGTGGTCTTGAGTGAGTTTGGTGGACACAAACACACGCGGCTGGTAAGCTTTCGGAAGGTATTGAGCTGGAATTGTTCTTTCCTATACCTAGAAGCCTAATATTTCGATTCTGTGGCTTTGTTGTCTGTTTGAAGGCGCAATAGAGCCTTGAAGATAGGGTTAGATAGCTGCAGTTAGGAATCGGACGTCTTTCACAGGCTGAGAGGTGTTTCAAGGTTTTTGCTCACAGCTTTTGTGTCAATATTTGGGGATTTTTAGAAAGAATTTGGTTGAACAATGCTTAACGTGAGACGGGCCCTGGCCGCCTCACGTAACTACGTACCGTCATTCAGGTCAAAGGCTGTAATAGCAGGGGTTTTTACTGCATTCCTAATGATCATTGGATATTTGATGTTCTCTAAGGCTAATATTGACATGAGCGAATGGAAGAAAGTCTCGCCCGGTAGATCCCTGACGACGGCTCCTACAGTTGCGGAACTGCTTTCTGATGTGAGAATCAAGCCGATGGAGGAAGTCCCAGTGTCGCCGTTGGAATTGATCCCAGATATCGAGCAAGCCATTCAAAAAAAGCGTGAGGCTTCGTGGGATTTTCTCTTCAAAAACAAGAAGTACAAAGATTTCGCATCCTACGATTTGAATCAAAAATGTGAGTTCTACTTCCAAAACGTGTACAACATGAATGAGGACTGGTCCAATGATATTCGTAAGTTCACCTTTGACATAAAAGAGGATGAAGATCTGAAAAAGGTCACGGATATGAAGGACGGTGACGGCATTCCCCTGTTAGATGCGGGCTCTTTACGTCTATACAGGAGAAAACATGACTTTTCTTTGGGCATGGAGAGACTACGTCTATATGAAAAGTGTTTTGTCACCAATCAAGACGTGGACAAATTGGACATGTCTCAGATATTTGGGCCCGAAATGGTTGGACACAAGACAACCACATCGAAATTGAATAACGAAATGAATGCAGTCCACGGAAAGACCCCAGATTCCTGGAGGAATTCGTTCTTCCAAGATATGGATTCAAACGTTTATAAAAAATTCGACCAGTGGGACTTCGAGCATAGAATGTTCCCCATGATTCCTTACTTTACGAAAGACAACTTCACGAATGTGATGCCTATCTTCACCGGGCCGACCCCTGCTGAGCCTTTGCCACAAGGTACGTTCCCCGTGTTTGACCCGACCACGGGAAAGTTTGTACGGACGGAAGAGTTTGTGTACGATCCTAAGAAATCTCTCTGGAAAAATTGGGGTGACATGTCAGCTAAGTCTACTGATCGTGGAATCGTGTTATCTGCAGGCAATGGCCAGGTAGATTTATGCATGGGTTTATTGGCTACTTTAAGAGCTCAGAATAATAAATTACCTATTCAACTAATTCACAACGATCAACTCAGTGATGAATCTTGGAGAAGACTATCTGAGGCAGCTACATCCCCGGATTTCTCCTCTGGTCCCGCACAATCACTGTGGTTTGTTAACGTTAATTCTACAATTACAAAATCCATGGTAGGCAATTTCTCAAGATTCAAAAACAAATGGTTGAGCGTAATGTTCAATACCTTCGAAGAGTATATCTTCATTGATGCAGACGCCATCTCCTACATTAACGTGGAAGATTACTTCAACTTCAAAGAGTATACTGAAACAGGAACGTTGATGTTCAAGGATAGGTCATTGACTATTGGCACCGGGCAAAAGTGTCCCGCCTTATTCGAGACTTTGGAACCTAAGGTTTTGGAAATGATTTACTTCGAAAACTATCCAGTTATTGATGCAACTTATGTCGAAGAGGAATGCACAAGGTATTTAACTGCAGAAGAAAAGGTCTACAAGAAGTTCTTTAACACAGGGCATCAGCACAATTTAGAAAGTGGTCTACTTGCCATTGACAACAGAAAGCACTTAATGGGTATCATCACAGCCATGTTTTTGAATATTTCACCGAAAATCGGTGGTTGTGGATGGGGCGATAAAGAGTTTTTCTGGCTCGGACTATTGGTCGCAGGCCACAAATTTTCTATCTACGATATCGATGCCAGTGCAGTGGGTACTGTTGAGGAGAAGAAGTCTGTAAAAGATGGAGACGACATGGATCAATATCAAATTTGTTCACTTCAGGTAGCGCACACCTCATATGATCGCCATTTATTATGGTTGAACGGCGGTTCACAGTATTGTAAGAAGCCCTCCTACTTCGAGAATGATTGGGAAAAGCTTGAGTCTTTCCGTACTGCGTTCTCAAACGATAAGGAGAAGGCACTGAAGGCCTATTCGGACATTGTGAACATTGAAGCGGCCATTGTCCCAGACGAAAAAGGAGGAGAGTGGTATCGCGAAGACACAAGATGCAACGGATACTTCTGGTGTGGAAAGTATTCCTCGAAGCCTAAGCCATACACCTATGACAAAAAGGTAGTCAGAGGTGATTTGATTCATTTCGATCAGGAAGAGATCGATAAAATCAGAAATGTTAACGTCGTTTGGAATGAAGCCCTTAAAACATATCACAAGGTAAGTCGTTAAACACACGGATCGACGTGGAATCTCATGTTCGACAACACCCCAAAGGTCTTTCGTATTTTACTCTATATAGAAGGACATTGTAATAACCATCCCACCCGTTTGTACTTATAATCAGCTAATTCAAAGTTCTACAACCGTGTTGTTGTGATCGAGCATATCAAAATACGCTCTCAGGTGAACGTTCTCTGACGCCGTTGATTCTCTAAGTACGTAGAGCAAATTGTCGCAGGTGACCGTCAAAATCTTCTTCGGCTTCAATACTAAGAATTTATATGGAGGTAGTTCTGATCGCTGGAGAATTGTTGCAGTGATGCGGTTTGTTTCTTGCGCCTGCGTTGAAGCACTACAGACTAAATAAATTTATTGGTCAATTGTACATAATATAACACGATGATCACGGCTACCTAAAGTGCGTACCTCAGTTTTACAATAAGATTCTTGAGGTCGCAATATGACAGTACGATGAGTCTAATAGACCATCTCCACAACTTGTAGTATGCTAAGACTAGAACTGAAAGAAGCCATGGTCTTCCAAGAAAAGAACGACTTTCTGCACGATGTGTAGTACACTGACATCGTCCTCCTCTAGTTGAACATCAGATCCGTCCTCTGTGCCAACCTTGAACACATTGGTACCTGCCAAGGAGTCGGCGTCTTGAAGAATCAAACCAGTTCCACTTCTAATAAAATCTGGAACTAGATTCAAAATTTCAGGAGTGTTTTGATGATCCAAGACTTTGTAGTGTCTTCCACCGCCGTATTGTAAGAAGGTAGATAACAAAGCGGTCTTAAGTTGAGAAGAAAGTTTGTTAGACAATGCAATTGCAAACCCTTGTCTTTGTCTTGGAGGGTTCGACTCTCTCAAGATTCTGACAACTTCTGGGTAAGAGAACCATTCTGGAATTTCACCACCGGTTCTCAATCTGTTTCTAAGTTCGGTACCACTGATGTTCAAGGTTCTAGTGGTGTCAGTGTCTATCTCATCAATAGGAGCATATCTGTCTTCATCAGGTAGGTAGGTAACCATTCTGAAAGGAACCACTTCGATTCCTAATTCGTTCTTATAGGCTTCAACCAATTCTTGAGCATCATATGGGCCATAGAAGTCGACGCCCTTAGAGTTCTTACCAGGGCCAGCATGGTCTCTTCCAACGATGAAATGAGAGGCACCGTAGTTTTTTCTGATAATTGCGTGCCAGACAGCTTCTCTATCTCCACCCATTCTCATGGCAAGAGGCAGTAGAGACAACTCAGCCATACCGTTTGGGTACCTTTTGATAATTTCCTGGTACACTCTTACTCTGGTGTGGTGATCGATATCGCCAGGTTTTGTTAGACCGACAACCGGATGAATCAAAATCTTACAGTTGTTGGTTCTTGCAGCACGCACTGTCAATTCTCTGTGTGCTCTGTGCATTGGGTTCCTGGTCTGGAATGCCACGACACGATCCCATTGCTTAGCCTCGAATTCCAGCCTCAACTGCGCTGGAGTTCTTCTCCAGCCCGGGTAGTCATAGTGAATTGGGAGTTGGATAGCCTCAAGAGAGCCACCTACGTAGAAATCCCCAGCCTGTTTATACAAGTAGTGCACTGCTGGGTGTTCTGGATCTCCTCTGAACACTTTCTTGGCCTCAATCTCCTTGTCTGGTTGGTAAACGTCGTTCACTGTCAAGATAGCAAGGGGAAACTCGTTATCCTGAACCAAGACCACACGCTGGTCCTTTTTCAGCTCAGCTGCAAATTCTTGGTTGACATCTAGCGTGATTGGCATTGTCCATACTAAGCCCGAGGTCAAACGGGACTTTTCGACCACAGAGTTGTAATCCTCTTGGTTCAAAAAGCCGTCTAATGGCGAAAACCCACCGTTCAAAATCAATTCCAGATCGCAGATCTGTCTCTCGGTCAGGTTCCATCTGATCAAAGCGTCGCTTTCAGCTTCTGCCACCAAATCAGCTCTCTTGGAAGCATCTCTGGCAATCAAATCTTGCAATACACCACCATGAGGAGCAGGCATCCTAAATCAGTTATATCTGTTCTGCCGTATGCACTGAATACACACCCAAAGCATGTGCCATCAGGAACTATTCTTGTAGAGTCAACTAAATCTGTCAGATCTTGTTTCTATATCGAATTCTTCTTTATATACTAACAACGGCTGAGAAAACACAAAGACTTGACTTCCTTCGACTACAAGCCACATTGAGCATCGGGCACCGCAATTGACTTACTACAGCCCACCGGTAACCAATTGAACCAGCGGTAAAGGTCTTTACTTCTATTCAATCGCTCCGTTTCCCACACTATCACTGTACAAAACTCGCTGAGCCCTTAGTATGGCTTGAAATCGATGCCCATTGAACAAAAAGATGCAATACCACGTGATCGGTCACGTGGTATTTAATTGCAGTCTCGCATTTCCATCTCTGTCTCATTGTCCCAAAATGTGTATTGGGACAGAAGGAAATTTGACCCTCTGGCCCTCGTGACCCAAAGGTATCTACCACGGTGTCCACTGAAAATAGTGGATGCCTTTTTGCGTTTTGCGGCAGCCTCTAATTGTCAGACGACTTTCAGCCCGTTTTGTGGGACTTCAGTTTTCGAGGTTTTTCCGACATGCCGCCGGAGGATGTAATAATCCGCAGAGATTTTTCCGATTGGAAAAACTGTTCTTTTTCACAAAGTTTCTTTTCCGTTCCCTGCAGAAAGCGACGCTTAGCATGGCTATCGCGCTTCAAGAGGATGAGTGACACTTGATGTTCAAGATGACAAACAGGAAGACCACAACATGTAGCAATTGACGGTCCGAGAGGAGGAGAGGGTCATGTCATTTTCCAAAAGTTGGGATGTCATGCGTTCTTGAATATGGTGTGTAGCTTCCAGTGTTTGCAGGCATGAGGTGTCTGGGATAGTCAGTTGTTTGGGCCCTGAGAATCCATTCGGTGTGTTGCCGGTGTTGCGATCCAGTAATTGATTATCCTAGTGCAATTGGTATATAAGATCAATGGTATCGTTTCAATTGATTTGGAATGGATAAGATTTGTTGGTGTAGTAGTTTTGTTGACTCAATTGTCACTATGATCATAAGAAACCATCACAAACAACAGTGAACAAACACACATACAACAAAGAATAAAATGACTAGAATTGCAATTAACGGATTTGGTAGAATTGGTAGACTCGTTTTGAGAATTGCCTTGAGCAGACCAAACATCGAAGTCGTTGCCATCAACGATCCTTTCATTTCCGTCGACTATGCTGCTTACATGTTCAAGTACGACTCCACCCACGGCAGATACGCTGGTGAGGTCTCTCACGATGACAAAAACTTGATCATTGACGGTAAGAAGGTCTTGGTCTTCCAGGAGAGAGACCCAGCTAACTTGCCATGGGGTAAGAACAACGTCGACATCGCTGTTGACTCCACTGGTGTCTTCACCGACTTGGACAACGCTAAGAAGCACATTGAAGCCGGTGCCAAGAAGGTCGTCATCACTGCTCCATCCAAGACTGCCCCAATGTTCGTCGTTGGTGTCAACGCTGACAAGTACAACGGCGAAACCATCGTGTCTAACGCTTCCTGTACCACCAACTGTTTGGCCCCATTGGCCAAGGTCATCAACGACACCTTCGGTATTGAAGAAGGTCTAATGACCACCGTGCATTCTATCACCGCCACTCAGAAGACCGTTGACGGTCCTTCCCACAAGGACTGGAGAGGTGGTAGAACTGCTTCCGGTAACATCATTCCATCTTCTACCGGTGCTGCCAAGGCTGTCGGTAAGGTCTTGCCTGAATTGCAAGGTAAGTTGACCGGTATGGCTTTCAGAGTTCCAACTGTTGATGTCTCTGTCGTTGACTTGACTGTAAAGTTGGCCAAGGAAACCACTTACGATGAGATCAAGGCTGCCGTCAAGAAGGCCTCCGAAAACGAGTTGAAGGGCGTGTTGGGTTACACTGAAGAATCCGTTGTCTCCAGCGATTTCTTGGGTGAGACCAACTCTTCCGTCTTCGACGCTGCTGCCGGTATTCAATTGTCTCCAAAGTTCGTCAAGTTGGTCGCTTGGTATGACAATGAATACGGTTACTCCACCAGAGTCGTCGACTTGTTGGAGCACGTTGCCAAAAACTAAGGGTGAACCCTTGAATTTAGATGTCCGGATAAGATGCTTTTCCGATCAGTTACGCTTCAGTTCTCCGGTCAGTAAAGCCGTCTTGATGGTTTCCATATAGACTTTCATATATTTCAATGATAATGCTAATGTACAAGTACATTATACCAGGCTGTCGTCCTCGGAGTGTGTTCATGTGTGTCAAAGTATCCTGCAACTCATGAATTATAGAGTCATCCATTGCCTTACAGAGGTATTTCTGACATAAATATCGATAGTTAGCACATAGTGTACCTAAAAGTAACCTGCAGCGTAACTGACACTGCTGTCATCCAAGTCCATGCATTTACTGCTCTGCGAATAGTGTGCCCAACTGAACTTGAACTTCCGATTGTTGTTCGCCATAGCAGAAAGGAATATTCCAATACCACGTTCGCCACATATTGTATTGCCTGTTACGCTAATGTACTTTTTCCAGTCATAATATTTGTCCTTGGAGTCAGATGATAGAACATGCATAGCATATCGATCGAGAGTCTCGATGCTCTTATAAATTGGGACGCTGTGTGATGACTTGTGGTTGAAAGACCTTTGGGTCAACAGCTCAACCTCCGTGTCGTTTTCTAAGCTCTCAGCAATATCGCTACTATCGACGACGTAGCCTGTATATCCAAATCTCCTGCCCCAATGACAGAAATCGCTGCTTAGTATGAATATAGTTTGTTCGTCGTCAGCATACTTTTGAAAGAGCTTTCCAAGCTGCTGGTCAACCTTCGTGGAATTATGAGATACCAGTAGGGGCAGTAGTTTTATACCGGTTGGATCTGCCCCTCTCAGGGAGGCGGCTGCCCATAGCATGGGAAACTGCATTTCAAGTGAATGTTCATCCAAATCCACCTCTTTGGGCATTAAAGAGAACAACTCGGTCTCTAAGAGCTCATTTCTCAACTCCGAATCCACGTTGAACGTTCCAAAAGGCGTGCTGATCTTGTCAAATGAGGAAATCTGCAGCTTATTCTTGAAGTAAACATGATGCGAGGGCCCCATTATAATACACCTCTTTACATTGGTGAAATCTAGTCTCGAGAATCCGTGCGACATTGTATCTCCGCAGTATTTGTAGCCAGCGTGAGGAGATATCAAATGTTTAGTACCTGGGACCACTTGATCTCTTTCGAGAAGACTCTGTAGTTTCGGTAAAAGCGTTGGTGTGGAAGGATACCAAGACCCCGCATGGCTTGCAGGACGTATACCGGTCATTTTCGTTTGCCCCGTAAATTTCTTTCTCTTGGTATCAAAAGAAGACTCTCTGCTTAAAACCCCTTAAAATCGATCCAGTGCAACGTTTTGAGATCTTGCAGCTAATGACTTGATTTTGATTTATTATACACGGTCTAGAATGGAAAAGTAAGGTGCTAAGCAGTTTATTCTACGTACAGCTTTCCCTGACAAGTTCAATGAACTGTTTTCTCCTTACGATGTGTTGAGATCTTTATATCATTTCATTGAATAATCTCATTGCTAAGAAAAAATCGGATGGATTCTTGGCAAAATGGCAATGAAGATTTGAATGAAGAGGAGATCAAGGTTCATATTACTGAGTTTGGGTTAAGGGTTCAAATAAATACCAGTCTCCAGAATTTTCTCTATGAGAAAGTTGACAAGTGTATTAAAGTTGAGGCACTGTATAAAGAGTGTCAAACTGAATGCAACAGAACCCGCAGGAAGACATACTAGATCACAAAGAAGAATGAGAGGGAAACATGTTAAGAAAATACAGATGAGCAAAATCCATTCGAAGATTGCATCATACCGAACCCAAAGGCACATAACTCATATTTTGCGCTCTAAAATAAGAGGAGTCCTCAGAACCAAGGCTATTTTCTTTTAATGCTTTCCAATAGCCTCTGCTTCAACTTTAACTGAGCTGTCTCTTTATTCGTAGTCAGAGTCTTCATCTTCAGAGTCTGATCTTCCTTCCAACTCCTTGGATTCTAATAAGGCCTGTAACTCAGCGTCTTCAGTAGCAGTGACAGCCTTTGGAGCCATGGTAACATTACAGACACCGTTGTACTTCTGGATCACTTCTTCAATCTTGGAGATAGCGGTTTCCAAGATTTGAATTCCGTGGTCTTTGTCCAAGGATTGAGTTGTGATGACGTACAATGGTGCAGCAACCAATTTTACCTTGATTTGCATTTGTTCGGTCGAAACCTCTTCGGCAGCCTGCAAGGCCTTCTTAATAGCATCGATACCTTCGTAACTGAAACAGGACACTTCAACGTCGGCTCTGATCTTGACTGCTTGCGGGGTTAATCTTCTAGAGATCTGGCCCTTCACTTCTTCGAAAATCTCGTCGCTGATGGATTGGATGCCATCCCACACGTTAGGGTCCACGATGGACATTTTGAACGCATCGTAGGCATGGCCGTACTTTCGACTCAAAGGCCAAGCGTAGGCTTTGTACATGTCTTCCAATGGTACTTGGTATTTCTCCGAGCATTGTCTCAAGATGGAATGTACAGCCTTAGATTTTTGATATCTTTCTTCACATTTGATCACATCTTCCGCCGAAACACGACGTTTGGACAAATCAATGTATCCTTTCTCCTTGTCGACTCTCAACACAACGACTACCTCATTTTTGCCCACACGAATCAACTTTTGGATAGATCTGATACGTCTTCTGGACAACTCTGACAACAAAACCATACCCTCTATGTTGTCATATTCTAACAATCTGACGTATGCACCCATTTCAGCAATCTGCTGAACGTTTACCATCACCACATCATCGATTTCTGGGAACTTATTCTCGTAAAATCTGCAATGAGACGTAGACATCGTGTAGTTCTTGATGCTGTTCTGTGACTATTCGGCTCTGAATGTATTCTTACAGTATAAAGACCGTTAATTGAACCAAATCTTTTACGCTTCAATCAAGACCCCTATCAGAATTTACAGTAATAAATTACAAAGAAATTGTAAGAGTCAGTAATCCGCCAATCACTAACTTGTCGCTACAGCATTATTCAATCGATAGTTCATTTTCCATAATATTTCAAGCTACTGGGCTCATCGCTAGTTTCAGCATTGAGCTCCTTTTGGACGAACGCAGGCTCGAAGCGGAAGGGAAAAATTTTTTGTGAGTGGAACTTTCTAGTCGTATTGTGTGATTCATAACGTGATTTTCACGTGATTATTAGAATGGATTAGATTACACATTAGGATAAGTAGTACAAGGATTAGCTATCGTCGGTCATAGAGTGGCCTGCTCGGCTGGTGCGAGACGAGTTCTGATTGATTCGATGTGTGCGGCTCTTCTAGACCACGTGGAACAGTGATCGAGAGTCACGGTTCCGTGCCAGCTTTGAGCGAAGGTGTTGGCAAAAGTGGACAGATGTCTGATGTAGGAGGCTAAGCGTTGCTTGTGCATGATCTTGAAATGGGTAGTGCTGAATATTCCGGGCACTTCTTTGGCTCTGTAGACTTTTACTTTGTAAAGCTCACTGACTTTGGGCGAGTCAGCACTGTCAGCTGTCTCGTTTTTACACAGCGGTCTTACCACAATGTTGATGAAATTGAATTGACTCTTCACGATGTCGAAGGGGAACGATTCCTCGTCGCGCTCGTCATAATAGATGTTCACGAAATTGTTACCAACATGACGTTTCTTCATGGTGCGGTTCGGGTCAAGCTCATCATTGTTTGGCATCAAAGAAGTGGCATGGAAAACAATTTGACATTTTTGGTCATGCCATATAAGCGCATAGTCACCATCCATGCTAGGACTCAAACCTCCAACGTAAAAAGTATCGTTCTCCTGTATGGCTATGATAGAGCCCAGCTCGTTGATGAACCATTTGTACTGGTACGACCCGTCGTTCAAAGTGTGCGATAGAAGATCTTTTTCTGTGCTGTCATTGTCTGTCATGTAAAGCAACCCAATCTTATGAAACTCAATCACCGGGATCGTATCGAACACCTGGATGGACTTGATCAAGAGCGGGTCTTCGATGGGCATGATTTCTCCATCAGGTTCGTCGGTTCCTTTGCCAGTGAACTGAGATACAATATATGCCGGCGTGAACCTGTTCACGCAGACATTTTTAGTGTTAAAGCCAAAGTTAAATAGATCCACACTTGATGGACCGTTCTTTATTATAGGGTTTACTTGGAACACGGAGTTTCCAGAAGGTCCTCTAACAATAACCAACGCCGAGCCAAGCTCGTTGTTCGTCTCAACACTGAGTATCTTCTTGTTGTAATACCAATACTCGTGAGAAAAATTTCGCTCCCCGTGATGTGGAGCGTCAGATGTCACGGTTTCTACTCTGAGCTCCAAGTCAGTAGCAGTGAACCTATTAACAAAATCTTTGTATGCCTCAGTGTCATAACAGGACGCTAAGGACGACAACTTGTTCAATAAAAACGGAGCGACCAAGGGCCTTTTGAAAAGTGAGATTCTTACGAACCAATGGGATATGACTTGATAGGACAATGTCATATAGAAGTGGGCCATGGGTTTCGTTATAGAAAATTCATTCGTGGAAGGATCCAAAGAAGCTTTCTGTTCATCGTTGAAACCTTTGCGAATTGAAACGTTATCATGAGCGTCTTGCTTCAGGTCATTTGATGCCTCTATAAGCTTGAATGCGATAGCAAATATTCTTTTCATTTGTTCTAAAGTCAAAGGAGAAATGATCTCAGGGGAATCTGACAATGCAATCAAAAATTCGAGTAGTGATGGAATGGCAAGCTTCTTCGTTAGTCTAATGGAGAGGGTTTCAAGCAATGCATTCAAGTGCTTTTTGATCGAAAAAGGAATTTCGTAGCACGAAATAGTGAAAATGTGTAGCAGAGGGACGATTGTCTTCTCGAAAGAAGATTTGAGGACGGCCAGAGAAACTTCAATCATTCCATCTGCACTGCTTTTGCCAAGGTATCTGTAGTAGGGAAAAAGCGCGGAACATGTTCTCACAAATGCGAGTTGCACGTCACTTTTATTTATCCCAGCTTGAGGCTTGATTGGTGGTCCATCATTGAGCTGATTTATAATTACAGCATGCAGTGCTTCAATATCTTTTATGTTGTCAGAAAATAAGCTGAAATTTCCTAGTTGTGGACAGAGATGGCACAGAATGTACGAGTACACTTCCCAATCTGACGGTTTCTGTAAGTATTCAATAAGAAGTTCGGCCCACTCTGATACTTCAACATGTGAACTATTTGCCTTTTCAAACTTGCGATCGAGGAGATGCGTTTCAATGTAATTCACAAATCCATCTTCTGGATATCTCCATCGGGTAGAGGTCTCATCAATAGGCTGAATATTTGAGTTCCTTTGAAATATTGCCGTCAATCCGTCGATGTCCGCTTCTTTACAAAAATAAAATCTCCCGCTCGAGTCTACGCGTATTTTCATCAAGATTCTCGCAAGAATTAGCAGTATATTAGCCTTCTTAAATTTGAATCCATGTTGCCACATGGTAATCATATATGGATAAACGGCAAGGTTTCGTTGGAATAGACGAACAACTGCAATACACTGCTCTTCCACTTTCCACTTGTTTTTGTTGTTTTCAACTGCAAGGCTAACAACGCTTTTCCTTCTAAGTTGCTTGGGGATAAGATAGTAATCGACATGACGAAGTAACTCTTGCGTAGAGACTGAGGTAGATGCTGCGACTAAAAAATCAGCACAAGACCTGAAAATTTCCGGGTCGTCTTCTAATGATAGAAAAGGAAGAATCGAGTCTATCAGCAGCTTCTGATCTTTTTCATCAAACTCACTGTATGTTCTGCTGAAGTATGCGGCAAGCATTCTTAAGACTTCCGTGTTGGTACTAATCATGCCAAGTAACTCCGATAAAATTGAATCTGTAACGGGAGTTTCGCGAAACTGGAAAAACTGCCCGATCTTTGCCTCTTGATGTCGTTGCAGATTACTTCTGTGAGCGAGGATGTAAGCTAGCAGATCGTCGGAGTTTTCAAAACCGTAATTCGTATGGTGACCGCTTACAAAGGCATTGACTAACGCTTCAAAAATGGAAGTGATAGTGTTTGGATTGTTCTGTCTTATTGCTTCAATTGTAAGAATATGACTCAAAATCTTCAGAAGACACATGTTCTTCTGGTTATACCAAATGTAGCCATGTTCATTTTGAAAGAAGCCTTCGTCATTGATAAGTGTTTGAATGCATTCCAAAATCTGACCAAACATTGAGTTGCCTCTTTCATAAATCTTTGTTAGCCAAATTAACCAATCTTCTTTGTCTTGCAAAGCAAGGTCCGTTAAAACTGTCACTGCTCCTCGAAGATTCAATAAAGACGTATTTGAGTCTTCTATCAGTAGTTTTAGCTGCTCCCAGAAGCTTCTCCAATACTTTGACGCAACCAAAGCATCTAACGTCTTCAATAATTGCTGATTTAGCTTGTTGTTCAAATTTATCGCTCCTGTAATGATATAAACAAGTTCCTTGGACGAGGAATCACTAATATCCTCCGTCTCCTGGTTGATAAGTATACCCATCGTATGTAGACAGCCGAGTAGAATATCGGGATTTGGTGTCTTCTGAGCGCACTGGATTATACTGTCCAGCCCATTCACAGTGACAGATGAATTGCGCAAGCAGTTATTCAACAATGACAAGAACGACAGACAAGTTCTCACGTTGAACTTCGTAGTATGTAAAAGGCAGATATCGAGGAACTCCGACAACCGCATCGTTTCATCTTGTTCCAAAAAGGCAGTGTCAGCTCCCTGGTGCGTCAATCCCTCGATACACACGAAAATAATATCCAGACAGGTGTCAAAAGTCGTTTCATCCAGCGTAACTTTATCCCCCATGTTGCAACAAAGGTCTAAAAGTGTGAAATAGAACATAAGACGCATAGACGTGTCGTTCCCGCAATGCACGCAGCATTGAGACAGCAACTCCAAAAGCATCCTTTCTTCAGTCTCATCATCTGATCGTTTTACCAAAGCCATCGTTTTCTCCCAGATCAATGGAATCTCGGCTTTCTCATACTTTTCAATGCTGCCAGTTATATTTGCAATTGCCGCTTTACGTTTCTTCACGTCGGTGTGCGAATCTAGCTGGTCCAGCCATAGCTTGTGTTCACCAATAGTCTTTACCCTCAAGTCAGAGTTATGCCTCCTTAACAGCAGCGAGAAATCTCTAAAAACAGAATTTCTCGCATCCGTCCTATTTGAACTGGACATTGGCATGTGTCCTGGTTCTCTGATCCAGTTTATACCCCATTATGAACCTTCGTGATAGCTAGCCTCATCCACTCATGACTATCAAATTTTAAAACGTCATTTCCAATTTTCTTGATATGGCTTTAGCATTAAATATGAGAACGATAGGCATCGTGCTTTAAGAATATGTTTACATTGGAAAATAAACCCGCTGGCGCAAGTTCGGAAGAGAGCTCTCAGTGTTTACCCCAATTCTGAATTATGCAACTCATAGCTGTGCCCTCTGTGTCAGTTTTAAAAGTGTAGGACAGTTACACGTAGGTAAGTATGGCGTGGGCACATCCAAGCGTTGTTGTATAGATGGGGTATTTAGTAGATTATTGTGGTAATGTGCAAGCTGGAAAAAATCTTTCAACACTAACCGTTCAAGGGAAGAGTGAGTAGTCCCTCTCCAGCCTGGCGAAAATTTATATATGCGCTTAGTCGGTTGAAATGATATTTGAATATGTATCTATCTTAGAGTGTATGACAAACAAGATTAAAGAAATGCAATGCCAAATGGAGAGTAAAGTATCTATTTGGTAATGGGAGCGGACGCTCAACACCAGAGATTCCACAGCCTGACGTAAAGGGGCCTGGATTTCAGCAACTGTGCCTCTGCCTCCTTTTCCTGCTGCAGAGTGGCGACGTCGGTGTCAATTCTGCCAGAATCAAGGTCGATCTCTTTCAAATTGATATATAGCCTGGTGTCACGCTTCCACAGCTTGTGCCCAACGTAACATGCGACGAAAATGGGAAGCGAGAGGTAGCTCTCGAAGAACGATGTAGCATCGGCTCCGTTAGAGCCCACTGGGAATAACGCAACCCAGAAAGAAGCCACGAAAACCAGACCAATGACAGCACATCCGTACCACGATCCCCATTCTCCGGTCATTGAAACGTAGGGAAGTTCGTCTAAACTTCTGTAGTGATACTTCATAGCATGACGGAATCTCAAATGCGATAAATTGATGGCGAACCAACAGAATAAGGTGGATAGACCGGATAATGCACTGAGCCAAGTGAACACGTCGTCACGCTTGTCACTAGCAGCGACGAAGGACAACAACCCAATGAATAGAGTCACTCCGATGGCTTTGAGCGGCCTTCCTTTTTTGTCAACGTGCGAGAGGAAGCGAGGTAAATTACCGATTTCGGCCATTGACACCATGCACCTGGAGCATGCATACACAGCACTGTTGGCCACCGACAAGACTGCAATCAATATTATGGCATTCATGAGAGATGGGACCCCCTTGATACCACCATTCTGAATGGCAATGACTAAAGGAGATGCAGCAATGTCTACTGAGGATGTTCCATTCAACAGCAACGAGTCGTTTGATGGGACAAGGCATCCAACTAGCGTCAAAATCACTAGATAGGATAAGGTGATCAACCAGAAAGTTCTCTTGGCGGCCTTCGGTAACGTGACTCTTGGGTTTCTGGACTCCGCTGCTGAGACACCCACCAACTCGAGACCCGAGTAAGAGAACGCTGCAGTGATAAAGACGGCGGATAATCCCTTGAATCTTTGTGGCCCTGTATCACCGACAAATGCGCCTGGATCGTTCCAATACCTACCCCCAATGAACTCCTTTGATGGTCCGCCACCGCATATTAGCACAATACCCAAGATTGTAAACCCAATGATGGCCAAAATCTTGACCATGGATAACACAAATTCCGTTTCACCGAAGGATTTGACGTCCAGCATGTTGGCCAATGCAATAGCTATGTAAAAAATAGCGACCCAAGCATCTGGATTAATGTGGTCATTCCAGTATCTGATCGTGATTGACGCAGCACAGAGCTCTAATGGTAGCAAGATGGCCCATTGCGCCAAATAGTTGAAATTCACGGCAAAACCGAGAGATGGCTCGACGAATCTTGTGACGTAGACGTTGAACCCTCCTACAACTGGGAAGGTAGCACTTAGTTCTCCAAGTGCGTTAACCACGGTGAACAAACATGTGGAGATGATTGTCCATGCAATAATGAGCGAAGCAGGACCTCCAGTACTCAAAGCAGAGCCCGAGTTTACGAACAACCCTGTACCGATGGCACCTCCAACTGCCAATGTAAGAAGATGACGAATGGACAAATCTTTGTTCAGTTTTGAGTCCTTTGTATTGAAAATGGCTTTTTCCACATCGTTCATATCCTCATACCGTTTCTGCGGCACGAAGCTCTTGGACTTGTCGTCCAGAGACCACGACTCCTCCTTAACGGAACTCGGTCCGACGTCCGAAAGTGTATAAACCTCTTCTTTCTTGTCCATCTTACACGCTAGATCTCTTAGAAAGCCGTCTTTCACTCTGAAAAGTTTTGATCTTTCTGTCCTAGGTTAACAGTTAACTGCAAGCCATATGCTCACTGCTCTTACTCTTGTTCAAGTCACGGAACCTATTATGCTCGAGCAGTCAGTTAACTAAATCTTCAAATAGCTTACAGAGGTAATTCCTTTATACTTCCCACAGCAAAAGAAGTAAACAAAAAGCTAGTCCTCTTGTTACGGGTGAAACAAGACGCTCAGCGGGAATAAAAGAGTCATATGAAAGCTTTCAGAGCTAATTCAAACTTTGTAGCGTATTTCCACTCGAGCACAACTTTAGCTGCAGGTAACGTGCGCTTTCTTTTTCACTTTTCTTTTTGTTCCAGGTCAGCTTAGAGAAGGTAACACAAGTCCGTGATATAACTTGATGTATGGCACTGAACGGCACCAACTGGCGCAACTGCCACGGGGGTTGCCATGGCAGGAGCGCTGTGTGGTAATAGTGATAAAATTTTTAATGTCGAATCACGTGATCTGATTTTCAGTTACCCGTCTTTTCTTAGGTCTGTCACATGACAGCGTCAGCGATGGAAAAAGTGTGCTCAAGCTAAATCGGATAACGTTTAACCATCACGGGAAGACGTCAGAGCGTTCAGTGTTCTATCATGTGTATAATATTGTGTTATAAATTGATTTAGTTATATAGAATCTGGATAAGAACTCTAAGTGGGTTTAAGTAATCAACTGTCTCTCAAGGAAGCGGGTAAGGCGTGTATAATTTTGTAAGAGAGCCAAGAGAAGTGAAAGATAACTGGGATGGCAGAACCTGATGCTGAACCATTTTTGTTTAGGCTAACATCGAACCAAGAAGGCATAGGAGTGCGAATCCTGTCGTGCCTGAATAACCGTAGTTTTTGAAACCGGCGCCTTCGTAAGTACTCACGGTGTTGGTTGTGGACTGGGATGGAGCGGAACTGGTGGCAGCAGACTCTGCTGGGGCGGAGTTCGTAGCCTGAATTTGTCCATCCCCGATTTGAGACACCGCCTGGGTGTTTTGTCTTTTTTGCAATTCATCCGTTTGAGGCTCCACGACAGTAGTTTCAAAAGTGACGGTAGTAATGGACGCACTGCTAGAGTTGAAAGAAGTCTGATTGTAGGTTGACTCAGTGCTGTTCGCGTAGTATCTTTTGTAGATATCAGCACCGGAGTTTACAGTCAAAGATGGTGAGAAATCAGACACTGGAGAGTTGCCGTCCTTTGAGACGGCACTCAATTGCAATGGGATGTTTACTGTCTCGTTTCCAGAAAATGGTGCGCCTGGTAACTTGAAAGAAATGTCTGTAGAATTGACAGACAATAACCAAGAGTCGGTGCCGTTCAAGGCCAAGTGACCGCCGGAAACAGAAAATCCTGGAGTGGCATAGGAGACATCAGGAGTCAACAGAATGAGGGGATTTGAGTTGGCAATTGCAGAACCGACGGTAGCATATCTGACACCACCGCTGACAGACTCAGTCACCAAGTAGCCATCCTTGGTTATTTGAAGGGAAACGGCGTCTTTAATACCGGACAAGTCGAATTTGGCTGAGTTCGAAACACTGACGGCAAAGGAACCGTTCGTGGAGTTTAGGAACTGCAAGCGAGGAATGTTTATGGTTTGTTGCAACGAATCGAGAGTCTTTGAGATGTCATTAATGTTGTTTGGTTTTAAAATGAATGGCTCAAAAGCATTTTCGCCCGCTAAAACGAATGTGTTCGTAAACCCGATAATGGCGATTGTAAAAGAGAGTAATAGTTGGTTAATCGACAACATGAGTTATTGGTTCCGTAGATTTATAACTTCTTGAAGGAGAACTTGATATGTTTTAAGTCCTTAATTCTGTTTGCCTATTTGCAATAAAAGCACAGCATTAAAGACGCTCAGGTTGATCACTTCAATGCAGTTTTGATTCTGCTTTTATATGCTTCATTCCAATGCAAAATACGGCCAGCATGCCGTGGATGAAAGTCGCTAGATACAAAGCAGGATGGCGTTTGAATGCCCTGCAATTTGAGTACATCTTGACATCGGAACCGGAAAAAACTGACCCCCCTCGGGAATACTCAACACAGCACGACGTAAGAATATCAAGTAACAGCTAGATTCTATATTTCCTGGGGTGAAACTTAGTGAGCAGAAAATTCTTCGAGCTTAGTAGTGTACATAATCAGAATTTCGGAATTTGGCTGAAACAAGAGCATCGCTCGCCTTTCAGGGAATCATGATCCATTTACAGTAATAATATCCATTCGGTATGCCGTACACCTCTTCTTGGCGGAATGTGTGCCAACAGATATTTAAGACTGGTGCTGCGCGTTTTTCGCGTCTCAGAAGTGCACCATAGGCCGGCAGCAAAGATAAATGCGAGACCCAAAGCCTCGTGAATAAAAAAAGAAATCATCCTTTTGGACTACCGCATAATCTGACGAATTTATCCGGACTTATTTCTAGAACCTCATTGTTCTGCAGCTGCGAAACAACACTGCACTTCACACTACGCCACGATTATATAAGCGATTTCCCATAACGGAAACCAAAGAAACTGTTCTACCATTGAAAGAGAAGTTCCAGACTCGCATTACATCTCACTGTTGCCTATCTACCTCTGGTGTTTCATCTCCAGTACTCAACACAGCCACACTCGCTGTTGTAATACATCGTTGATGAAACAATACTTCTGCCGCCCTTAATAGCATCACCCTTTCTCCCTTCAGTAAAGCCGAAATTCTGCTGACACCGCGGACAGAAATCGAACCGGCATCTCTTTGAGAAATCATTCGCTTTTTGATCACGTGCTATATCACTATATACGTTCCTTGTTTTTATTTCAGGCACGTGATGTCAGGTGTTGGGATTCTATCGGTATGTATGGGTTGCAGATTGGGCAGAAATCGGGATGGCAACTAGCACGTTAAACAGAGTTTTCAACACAATTCACAATCGATGAGAGTGATGGCCATTCTTAACCACATGTCAGATTCCCGTAACCGCTCTTGTCTTGTGTAGTTATATCTGTCAATTGGTCAGTCATCACAGACACAAATCTATAAGCTTGCACAAGACAATGTCTGAAACTATCGAAGGTAACGTTCAAATTCTAAGACTGACTCCAGGTGATGGCACCAACTTCCCAAAGTCTGGTGATTTGGTGACCATCCATTACACCGGAACTTTGGAGAACGGCCAGAAGTTCGATTCATCCGTTGACAGAGGCTCTCCTTTCCAATGCAACATTGGTGTCGGTCAGGTTATCAAGGGTTGGGATGCCGCCATTCCAAAGTTGTCTGTTGGCGAAAAGGCCAGACTAACCATTCCAGGCCCATACGCATACGGCCCTCGTGGTTTCCCCGGTTTGATTCCTCCAAACGCTACCTTAATTTTTGACGTCGAATTGTTGAAGATCAACTAAATTTATTGAAAGAAGAATTAGGTATGAGCCGTGGTGCTCTCCACTGTGATTAGCAGAAGTTTTTAATCTATTAATTTATATATACACAGTTCTCATTCAGCAAGAGATCAAACTGATGTTTCATTGCTTCGATATTGTACTCTTTCCTATATAAGAATTTGACACATTCCTGCAAGAATCGTTACGAAAAGACCCTTTTTCAACCAACGCATGATAACTCTGCACAGTTATTAAAGGGACTGGCCTACTTCCGAGTTCTAAGCCTGCTAGATTGCCTCGTTGTAGGCTTGGTTACAGATTTCCGTCTTGTCCTTGTTGCCGGAGAATCTACCTCAGCCGTGTCTTCAGAAATTTCCTCCTGTGGAGCCAATTTCTGTTTCTTCGAGCGCGTGATAGGTTCAGAGATATCGGCCTGCTTCTGATTGGAATGAGAATCTGATCTAGCGTCCGTGTTGGTGTCCGCGTGCTCCTCACCGTCAGCATCAGGGTTGTTCATGGCAAGTTCTGTCTCTTCTTTCTCTTCAGACTTCGGCCCAGCCTCAATTTCGGACTTAGACTGTTGCACAAACGACACTTGCTTGCCACCTGGAGGCTCTGAGCTCTCGGGCGTCTCTGATTTGGCCTGAGTCTCCGTTTTAAGCGTTTCCGGATCAGACGCCTCATCCTCATTTTCACTATCCTCGTCGACGCCACGCTTCTGGGAGCGTGTCAGTCTCGCAGATCTTCTTGTTCTAGGTTTCTTTTCAGTTTCTTCATCCTCAGGTACTGGCGAAGTGCCGGGCTCTTGTGGTTCTTCCTCAGGTTTCGGAGGTTCTTCGTTCAAGTCTGCATTTTCATGGTCTCTTGCGTGTTCTAGCATCAGCTCCCCGTAATCTTCCCACGGGAGCTCGAAATCTGTCTCCTTCAGCAGTCTGTTCTGCAACGGTATTACTCCGTAGTCATCTTCATCATTTGCGTCATCTACGTCGTCATTCTCACTCTCGTTCTCTTCCTGGTCCAGCTGGAAGTCCGGGTACGGTTGATTTTCCACTTCATCAGCTTTCTCAAGGTTGTAGTACTTGCCAAGCTGTTGCCACACGTCTTCTCCGCTGAAGACCCTGCTTCCGGTCCCTTTGTCGCTTTGTAAAAGCTTAATGGGATACTCATCGTGATTGTTGATCCGTTCTAAAAGACAAACCATATGAAAATGTTTGTGCACGCCAGCCGGCTTAAACATGGTCATCCATTTAAACAGCCTAATCTCCTCGACTTTAGTCCACGGCTGGCTCTTTTTCGTTTCTACCTTAGCATCTGACATGATCACTGACCGCAGTCCACATACAAATGGAATATCCTAGGCAAACGCAGATATTCTCTGCTTCTTAGATCCCCCAAAAAGCTCAGCCGGTGTCTAACGTGACAATTTAAATATAATAGCTATCGACAATGGCAATGCACACCATTCAAAACGATTCAAGAAACTCTCAGAAGGCTCAGGCCCAACCCTGTTCCTCGGATAAATCAAGTGTCGCTGTTGTGTATCTTTCGTGATGTCATTCTGTACGGAATATCCTCTAAAATTTTTCAGTTTCTCGATTGTTACCTGTAAAGCGTAATTGGTATGAATTCTAAACTGAATGAAATAAATCGATGAGATTTCAATGCTTTTAAATAGGCTGTTGTGAGGCTCTGGATTACTGCGTCGAACTTATTTCCGAATACTGACTAGGGATTGAGTCAGTAGAGCAGGTGACGCATTAGCAATGCCCAGAAAAGCGAGACTACTGAATTCTTTGTCCAGAGGAAGGGTTCGTACCTCTTTCAATAAGTACAACCTGTTCAACCTGTACAAGAAATCACAGCCTAACTTCAGATCGAAGACATTATATCAGCAGAAATGGAGCTCCAAGCAGGAAACGCGTGCGTACCATGGAGAGCATTTGACAGAAAGCAGGTGGCAGACAATTTTCCAGCCGCAGTTGAACTCTGTGGCCCAATTGGACGCTTCGCTAAGGGGAGGTCAGATTGAGCCCACGCCGATTCTACTGCAAACATATGCGGTTTTGGAGCGGAGACTAGATTTTGCACTTTTCAGAGCTTTGTTTGCCTCCTCGGTGAGGCAGGCGCGTCAGTTTATTCTGCATGGAAACGTCCGTGTGAACGGTATCAAAATCACTTCGCCGGGATACAATTTAAAGGCTGGTGATGTGTTCAACGTCAAGCCGGAGAAAGTTTTACAGGCATTGGGAGCCAAGAAACCCAGTTTGAAGGAAGCCTTGAAAGTTGATAAGCAGCAGATCGCTATTTGGAACAAATACGTCGCAGAAAGCAGACAAAATCCAAGAAAATTCTGGGATCAAAAGATTGAAAAGCTCAGAACCATGGATAACTCGGATCCAAAAAAGCAGGAGTTCATGTCGTTTTTGGAAAACTACAACGCTACCATTCGCGTTCATATGAGAGAAGAACTGGAACAGACTAGTAACGAATTCCTCCTTTCTAAAATTTTGGGAACCGTGAGACGTGTCAAGGACGCTGAAAAATTATCCGTATCAGACTTCTTGAGTGGATTCTACGGAAACGAAAATCTGGCCGCCAAGAGTTTTGAGATTTACAGAGACGTGAAGTCTTCCAAGGCGGTTGAGACGGTCGCAGGGAAGTCGCTGAAAGAGATTAGCAATGAACAGCCAGAACTTTTGAAAATTGCATCAGGAATTGTCAAGCCTGTGGCGAGTATTGATGACAGTCTAAAGAAAAAATTCAGATCTATCAACCATTCCATTGTCGACTTGAGACATTTATATGAGACAGTTGTACGTGAGAATTTTAACGCTAAGATGGCATCTATGGACACAATCGACGTCCCATATGACTCAAAGTGGGCTGAAAAACTTAAGACGCATCCCCCAATTAAGGTTGAGGACTATTTGGAAAATGAGGCTGCAGCACAAAAAGCAATCTCTTTGCCTTGGCAGAAGGGGGTATATGGTCGTCAAGATCCATCAAAGCCATATTTCACTCCGTGGAAACCAAGACCATTCCTAGCTCCATTTGCCATTCTACCGCATCATCTCGAGATATCATTTAAGACTTGTCATGCAGTTTACTTAAGAGATCCTGTGGCCCGCCCTGGCCAAAGTGAAGTCATCACTCCATTTGGTCTGCCAGTTCATGAGCGTTCTTACATGTACTATGTGAGAAGGGGTAAATAGACTTATTATGAATTCAAAAATGCATCGGTACATCGGAACTCGGACAATTAGCTCTGTTGCTTCCCATGTATGAAACTCAATGCTGCCCTGTATATACCATCATTAATGTCAACAGTATATCTTTTTACGGATAGAATAACAAGAGTTGAAATGTTAACAAGTTTTATACACTTGATATTTATCTATTTCATTATCGTAGAGTTTCTAACCAGCGTGCTCATAGATTTTAGTTTGCAGCTTTCCGTCGACAAAGGTATGAACCATCTGTTCTGGGAGTGGAACCTCCACAAAATCACCATCAGGACCTGTAGGGGTGTTGATATTGACTCCTGTGGTGCTTGACGTGAAGATTTGGGTATGTAGCGAGTCTTTGCTCAAGTAGATAGATCCACTATCCGACTGATCAATGGTTATCTGAGGTAAGGACTGCTCAACTTGAATACCAAATCTGAGGCATTTGATAACGTCGATCCCACTGACAGAAGAATCTAAAATCAAACTGCTCTTTTCACATTCACTGAAGGTCACAGCATTGACTTTACCCTTGATTTGAACCAAGGTATTGGTACACTTTCCGACGTACACAGACTCATCAATTTTACTTTCGATCACCAACGGTTCTGCTTCATCCTCGAAATTCTCCACGAACCACTTGTTTCCAATCAACTCCTTTCTTGGTGGCTTCTTTGTTTTCAGAGTGGAGGGTTTCTTTGGTTTAGGTGGAGGGGGCGTCTTGGCAGAAACAGTTCCTGAAGCACGAATTTCAGGGTTCTTGTGAGTTTGTTGGGATTTGTCGACCTTTTTTAAAGATTTTGTGATGTTCTCACCTTGATTGAGCTCTGCGAAGACGGCGCCAATTCCTCCGCTCTGCGCCTTTGCCGAGTCTTCTTTGAGCTCGAACCCTGCGGGGGGGGGGGGGGGGGGTTTGGAAAAAAGAGGAGGGTTGTGGTGGGGGGCGGCCGCCCTTCGAACACACTACCCGGGGTGGTGGGGTGTGGTTGAGGTTCTTTTTTTTTTTCGCCGCGTCACAACACACCACGCCCTTTTCCGACGTGAGCTTGAAAAAAAAAAAAAAACAACACAAAAAAAAAACAAAAAAAATATAAAGAAGAAAAAAAAAGAACC